>OX457051.1:16634915-17234915 GCA_949752735.1 Lumbricus terrestris | reverse complement strand
TTTTACACAGCACTTGAAGGCCAGCAGTCAAATATTGACAACGAGGAAGCAAACTAATTTAAACCATATATTTTCTGAACCAGAAGTCCTCTGGCTATATAATCCAGATTTCATATTGTGAACAATGATTAATTTATATAGCGGCCTTATAATTGCAAATGGTAAAACAGTCACCAATACAGATATCGACAATGTATTTGAAGGACATCAGTTAAACAAATCTTTACAAGAAGGCATAATAAAGTATAAATTTTCTGGCTATGAAATCCATACTTCACTGTGAAGACCTATTCATTTATATAGCGGCTTTAGAATATATCTAAGGGCAAAACAGTCACCGATAAACAGATCGACACTGCATTTGAAGACAACTGTTCAGCAATGGTCATAAGTAAGCATAACAAAGTATAATTATATTTTCTGAATCAGTAGACTTCAGACTGCAGTGCTTTTTTTAACGTGCAGTTGTACACAAAATGTGCAGTTCTAAATAGATTTGTGCAGTTGTAGAAGCACTTCTGTACAGTTAAAAATAGCAAAAAAGGTCATTGTCCTCCGATTGGAAGTAATTTACCATGGAAAATGGGAATGGAAAGAAGGGGCTGTGCAGTTCTAAAAATTTTTTAAAAACAGCCCTGGACTTCTGGCTGTAAAATAAAAACTTCATGTGGACAAAAAGTGCCACTCTAATAGAACACAAAAACAGTTTGATATTCACGTTGGATATTCAGACATTCGGTATGGAAAACCGAAGATAAAAATAGCCTACATATTGTCACTAATGAACCATCGGTAAACAGTTATTGACCTAGGAAATAATAACATAATGTCACAACGATCATATCAGGTGGGTAAGTGGGTCAAATGTGGGTCCAAACACGGGGACACATCATTTTAGCACATTTTCTCACCATAGATGTCACATTAATTTTTATTTACAGTTTTACATCTTCTATGATGAGTTATCTACTTAGGCAATCAGAAAATAATTGTTGACTGATCACATCAGGCGGGTAAGTGGGTCAAATGTGGGCGGAAACACGGGGAAACACCATTTTAACACATTTTCTCACTACAGGTGTCACATAAATTTTTTAATTTTCTATTTTACATTTTCTATGATGAGCTATCTACCTAGGTAACCAGAAAATAATTTTTGACTGATCACATCAGGCGGGTAAGTGGGTCAAATGTGGGTCCAAACATGGGGAAACATCATTTTAGCACATTTTCTCACTATAGGTGTCACATTAATTTTTTTATTTTCAGTTTTACATTTTCTATGATGAATTATCTAACTAGGCAATCAGGGTTGAAACACGGGGAAATACCATTTTAACACATTTTCTCACTACAAGTGTCACATAATTTTTTAAAACTTTCTATTTTACATTTTCTATGATGTGTTATCTACCTAGGCAATCAGAAAATAATTGTTGACTGATGACATCAGGTGGGTCAAATGTGGGTCCAAACACGGGGAAACATAATTTTAACATATTTTCTCACTATAGGTGTCAAATTAATTTTTTTAATTTCAGTTTTACATTTTCTATCATGAGTTATAATTATTTGCCTAGGCAATCAGAAAATAATTGTTTCAAAACTAACCACATCAGGTGGGTAAGTGGGTCAAATGTGGGTCCAAACACGGGAAAACACCATTTTAACACATTTTCTCACTACAAGAGTACAGGTGTGACATTAATTTCTTTTATTTTCTGTTTTACATTTTCTATGATGAGTTATCTACATAGGCAATCAGAAAATAATGTCACACTGATTTCATCAGGTGGGTAAGTGGGTCAAATGTGGGTCCAAACACGGGGAAACACTATTTTTACGCATTTTCTCACTACAGGTGTGACATTAATTTCTTTTATTTCCAGGCCTCACTTGATAAAGGGTCTCGGAATTTCGAAACTACAAAGTTATTTATAATAAACAACTTCTTAATTCCGTAATTCCCCATTTCAATCATTTATTAAAAGCAAGTGGCATGGAATTAATTTAATGGGAATGAAAAGTCAGTGATTACATAAAGTGGTCTCACTGTATGCTCATTATTTAATGAAAAACGGTCTTAAGATATTTTGCTTGCATACAGATAAGTGGAACTCTATTGGAGGCTCTCACAATATACAGAATTGTGGATATAGTATTATGCAGTAAGACAATGACTTCATTGGTGATCGAAGCTCAAAGTTTCTTTGAACAGCATTTGTCTAAAATGCCTAATTGTGATAAAGACATTGAAACCATGGATGATAGTATGAGTGATGGAACACATACAAAGGAAGTGACAGAGGCATCCGAAACAAAAGAAACGCTAAAGAAATCATCACCATTTACTAATTATTTCAGTACAAAGATTTCACATCAATTGCAAGATAGCATTGATAACACCGAGAACTTAAATTACTCGCCAAATGGATTTAAGAGAATACATGACATGATGTATACCTTTCCTTTGTGCGCCGCTGCAATGCAAACAGACATTTTGCGTTTTGCTTCTAATGTGACTACTAATACTAACTCCCCATCAACTTCAGTATGCTACACCAATGGCAAAATTGAATCTTACTTTAATTTTATTAAGAACAAGTTGTTGTGAGGTAAGCTATGTCTGCATCCTGGAGATTTCCTTTGTACAAGGTTAACTGATTTAATATGGCTGGTATATGAGTAAAAGATGCCTACAATTCGTGTTAATCATCAATCAGAGTTATTCGGAGGTGAGGAAAAGTGGGCTAGAAATAAGAAGCATTCAGTATACACCAATAAGGAGGCTTCCCTAACACGTTTAAGGAACTAAGAACTGAGGCCACTTTAAAAAACAAAGTCACCAAAAAGAGCAACAACAAATTGACATAGATCTGTGAAGGAATGTGAATTACAATTAAAATGTAATGCCTCTGAATTGAATTCTGACCATATAAACCTAGCTCAATCTATTCTCATCAGAATTTTCAAATTGTGAGGCCTACAAGACTCGCTACTTGGACCAAGCATCCAAGGTAAAAGCATGCCAAAATTCTTAGCTGAAGAGGCATGTTTTGTTCAAAAACTCAATGCTGGGGATCACTGGGTTTGTGTCACCAACAAGTTTACTAATAATAAATGATATTTATATTATGACAGTTTATTCAATAATATCAATCAAAGTATACTTTAAATACATTTTTTAAAACATTTAAACCACTTAAAGTACAAAAAATAAATTGGTTATTATAAATTCAAATTAACTCTGATATTTGGAAAAGCTGAAAATACATGCAAGACGAGAGCATTCCGAATGAAGCCACAATGATTTGTATGAATGTAACGATTTGTATATAAAGCTGTCTGCAACAGTTTAATTACTGTATTGAAGGTTTAAAACATGTTACGAGTAATAAAATACTTGTGTGACAACAGCAGATATGTGCTTGTGTATTTTCTGTGGCGAGATGTACCCGCACAAATCAGCAAAATTAGGAATCATTCGTTGACATCCTGGTGATTTCCTTTTGGAAAATCTAGATCGAAATCCAGACTCAAAATTGGACAACATCTATATCATTTAATGTATCAGCAGGGCCTAGGACAGGATTTGAAAGCCCAGGGCCACAACTAATATTATTTTAAGGATTTAGAAGAAAATTATTTGAATTATCTGATTCATTGTCAATTGTATTATTGCTGCAAAATTGCATTTTCTTGGTTCAAAACTCCATTCTCTGTCACGTTTGTTACAGTCGTCAAAGTCTCTTGGAGGGTACTTTCTGCTTGTGATGAATTTATTTCTCGAAGATCTTCAGTCTGGCTAAGCCTATTACTATTATCAAGATGTGCCAAAAAATGATTTTTTTTGTCTTGCTGAAGCAGCTTCCCTATGTCTAGCCAATTTCTTTCGTCCACACATTTTCTCATGTCCACTTACGACTTACGAGAAAAGAGCTATGATAGATAGTTGACAGATGATAGTTTGGTACTTGTTTTTTATACGACCACCAAGACACCAACAACTAACGTTGCAGCGTTGTTATCTTTAATAAATCCAACTTATAGTTTGTCGAGAATCCTTTTAATCGATCCAGCTTCCGTTTAGGCAAGATTTTGTTCGAGAAATCCCGCTTCTGTTTCGTTAGTAAATATTTTTTCATTGAAAATTAGTGTTCATCAATTCAGCTTCAATTTCAGCAGAATGACTGCACTAACCCTAAAACTAACCCTAACCGACCCTCACGACTCCTAACCTGAGCCCTAACCGACCCTCACGCGATAAATCCCGCTTTAATTCGTCAGGAAATATTTTTCATCGAATTTATAAATTTTGGTGGTCGGATAAAAAACAAGTACCGATAGTTTTGACTGTTGAGCGTTGACAACTTTTCAATTTTGCAACTACATGTAATAACAGATCTACGATTTTTTACACTTTCCAATTATTTAACGTCAACGATATCGTCACGAAATAATTAGAATTTGTATAGCGTACATTTAAATGAATAACTCATTAATTCGTAATTCCCACTACAATAAATTATTGAAATGGGGAATTACGGAATTAAGAAGTTATTTATTATAAATAACTTTGCAATGTGGAAATTACGAGGCCCTTTTTCAAGTGAGGCCTGGGACCAAATGGCCCAGTAGCCCCCTGTAGTAGGCCCTGTGTATCAGTATTAGAATCTACTTTGCTCAATAGTTCAATATCATTTGACCAACTTGAAACTCACAATAAAACAAGTAGTGTAACATTCATATTGTAAAATGTGTGAAATTGATGTTTCCTCGTGTTTGGAACCACATTTTTGACCCACTTACCCACCTGATGTGATCAGTCTACAGTTATTTTCTGATTGCCTAGGTATATGACTCATCATAGAAAATGTAAAACTGAACAGAAAAAAATTAATGTGACACCTATAGTGGGAAAATATGCTAAAATGATGTTTCCCCGTGTTTGGACCCACATTTGACCCACTTACCCACCTGATGTGATCGTTGTGACATTATTTTATGATTTCCTAGGTCAATAACTGTTTACCGATGGTTCACTGGTGACAATATGTAGGCTATTTTTATCTTCGGTTTTCCATACCGAATGTCTGAATATCTAACGTGATTGAATATCAAACCAACTTCACGGAGGTAAAATCGAAACTATTTGCTTCCTACACGCTGTCCACCGGCGATCTACAAATCTCGGATGAATAATATTGGTAAAATAGCACTTTAGCGTCGGAAATTATTTATACACGGTATCGACAACGGCAGTACTGAAAGTGTGTCAAACATTGCGGATCTAAAAATACCTTCATCCAGCTTCCACTTCTTTATGGTTCTTTTCATAAATCCAGCTTCCATTTCTGATCTGATAATGCATTCATCCAGCTTCCATTTCCCAAGCCTTTTCGCGTCATTCCAGCTTCTATTTCATCAATAACGGGACCTTCATCCCGTTTCCATTAGTTAAGCATTTTCTCGTCAATTCAGCTTCGATTTCTGATCTAAAAATACCTTTGATTGACGAGAGAACGCTTAATAAATGGAAGCTGGATGAAGGTATGGTAATTGGGTAGTTTAGCGTCCCAAATTATTCAGGTTATTGCTGAGGCTTGGAATATCTCGCTAATCCAGCTTCTATTTTATCAAAACTGGAACCTTCATCCAGCTTCCATTTCTTTATCGTTCTTTTCATAAATCCAGCTTCTATTTTTTAGATCCATAAAAACATTAATCCAGCTTCCGCTTCTTTATCGTGCTATTCGTGAATCCAGCTTCTATTTCAGATCGATGAAAACTTGTATCCAGCTTCTATTTCAACTACTATTACAGAACTTTGATCCAGCTTCCATCTTTGAAGCGTTCTTTTCATCATTTTAGCCATAAGAAATCCTCATCCAGCTTCCATTTCTACGCGATAGTTACCTCGTTTGGGACTTTCTTGAGGTTTTCAAGCACACATGTTATGATTTCCTCAATTAAATATGTGTTATTGTATAGTCGTTCAGTTATTATTGCAAAGAAATGGTCAAAATAATTTGGGACGCTAAACTACCCAATTACCGAAGGTATTTTTAGATCAGAAATGGAAGCTGGACTTTTGTGCGCGGCGTCGTCTTATGAAGAATACAATGCCATGTGCTTTATGTCATGGCGTTCATACTAAACACCTGTAAACCATAGAATATTTTAGAAAGCATAGAAAATAATTTCCGACGCTAAAGTGCTATTTTACCCGGACAAATTTATCCCTAACTTCAAACTTGTTTTTGCAGTCTAATAAATACCTTTTTGTCAATAAACAAGACATCGACGCGGATAATAATTATGTTTTACATACGACGAATTCGTATTTATAAATAGATTAAAGTCTGTTTCAATGCCTCCCGTTTCGGGTCCGTACGAACCCAAACTGGCGGCGTATTCGTAGATCCTACCCGGCTACGGATACATTGCCTATTTGGAGCATAGAGACAAGCGAGATTTCACTCTGGATATTAATGGGGGAAATCATAAATGGAAGCTGGATAAACGAACTTTTATATTTGAAATAGAAACTTGATTAATGAAAAAACAAGACAAATGGAAGCTGGATGAAGGTTTCTTGTAGCTAAAATAGAGTCTGTAGTAATGATAAGAACTTTTCTGAAATGGAAGATGGATCAATGGTTTTCTAGCTTAAATGGAAGCTGGATTCATATTGAAAACATAAATAAAAATTATCAATCCAGCTTCCATTTCTCAACCATTCTATTCATAAATTCAGCTTCTACTTCACCAATAAAGGAATCTTGGCATACCTGGGAACGGCGGTCCCAAATTATAAAATTCCATAAATCGATAGTGCGGAGTATGGATGGGCGAAAAGTGTGGGTTTTTCATCCAGCATCCATTTCTTAAGCGTTTCTTCTTCAATCCAGCTTCTATTTCACATGTAGAAATACCTTCATACAGCTTCTATTTCTCATCCGTTATTTTCGTCAATCCAGCTTCTATTTCTCATGCGTTATTTTCGTCAATCCAGCTTCTATTTCACATGCGGTTTTTTTCATTTCACCTGTAAAGGGTCTTCATCCAGCTTCTATTTCTCAAGCGTGGTAGTGCAGCATTACAAACAGCTCGTGACGCTGGATGTCTGCTGGTCGTTTTATAAGTGTGGAGTGCAAAAGAAACATCGTTTCTATGCGCCCATCCTATACACCGCGCTATTACGACACGTCAGGTTGATTTATTTAATGTTATAATTTGGGACCGCCGTTCCCAGGTATGCCGGAATCTTCATCCAGCTTCAATTTCTTAAGCGTTATTTCCATAAATCCAACTTCTATTTAAGCAGACTATTTTAATCAATCCAACTTCTGTTTGTCTGACAGGTTTTACATTATGCCCATTTTGCCGGTTGAAAATGACTTATAAGCACGGCGTCGAAAGCTTAGTGAAATCTCGCTTGTCTCTATGCTCCAAACAGGCATTCAGCGTTGCCACTCCTTGTGTTATTTCCCAAGATCTTGGGTTTTATGATCCGAACTTGGGAAATGGTTTTTTTGGACGAGCTTGGGTTTTTTCTTGGGTTTTTTCGACGGAAAAAAGATTTTTTTTACATTTTCGGACATTTTTCGTGAAATTGTGGACTTTTTTCCGAAATTTGTGCCGGATGACTAAAAAAAAGGTCATCAGATTTTTGGACGGGAAATTCGGAAAATTTTCGGAAGATTCGTGGGAAATTCGGGAATTTTTCGGGAAATTCCGAGAATTTTCGGAAGATTTGCCCAACTTGGGTTTTCTTGGGTTTTTTTACCCTACAACTTGGGCTTTTTCAAATTTTAGAGTGGCAACACTGCAGGCATTGGATCCGTAGCCGGGTAGGATCTACGAATTCGCGAACCGGCGGGAACGGGTTATAATATGAAGTTATCAGAAATATTTTAAAATGTTTCAATTTAAGTTTTTGCTTGTTAGAATTTTATGTATATTATTTGATGTTTAACATTGTTTATTAGTGTTTTTGCCCATTAATTAATTACCAATCTGTTGTACAATGTGTGCAACATTATTATACATGTAGTACTGCAACTATTGCAGGTTAGATTGTTAGACTACAGTCACTATTTGTGTATTCCTTTGAGATAGTCAGAACGTCCAATATAAAAACAAGATGGCTAGTTTGGACTCACATCACTTAGTCGGTTCAGGCAGACAGCTAACTACAGCTGAATTACCAACTCATCCAACTGTCAAGGATGTCAATAGATATGGGTTGTACTGGAGAGAGATGAGTGACCAAGACGGACGAAATTACCGCATTGACCAACTTGCCACTGACTTAATGACTGGAGTTCTTGCTCAGTGGTTCAAACAAATCCTAAATTCACTGAGCCAGTCATAAACAGTCGTACGAGAATCAAGTCAAAGTTGAAATCCAGGTGGGAGCAAGGAAACAAGGTGCCTTCTGGTAGAGCGAAGTTGGAAGAGAAATAGGCCCTATAGGTTTACGGAAAAGCTTGACAGACTCATAGGCATTCTAACCGGTAAGTGTGACATCAAGATCGAGTTGCACTGATGTGGGTTGCAGTTATCCCTGTGTTGGTGGAGTGCACATATTCTGTAACTGCTGTAGAGAGAAAAAGATTCCCGTCATTGAGTTAGCTTCGATCAAATGTCAAAGAGAAAAAGTTGGAAGTAGACAAATGCACGTAGGCTTACAGAGACAAGCGATCAACGGACTCTATGGGGGCAGCCACATACGGCGCCAAGAGAACCGCACCTGTCCCACCACCACCATCATTATGTCTGGTTATGAAAATTAGACGCTTGGCAGCAGCATCGGTTGAATTCCTGTGAAATACTTGATGTATTCAACATCATAGAGATTGTTTGCAGCTACAAACTTCCACGGTTTAGATGAATATTCAATGAGATTTTTGTTCCACCTTGTCCATCTTTCTGTCCCGACTCGCCCTATGTCATAACGATGCGTTGACAATATGATTAGACTCTTATTAAATGGGGCGTACAGCTCACAAAGCGACGATATAATTATGGAAACAGGCAAAGGCATCGACAGACTCCATTTCAGTATCGTTCACGTAAGCATAATAAAATGCAGGAATCAGAGAATAATTCAGATGTAATGAATTCTGTGGGTTGATGATTTTCAGAGTCTTCATTCCTTCACAAGTCTGTGTTCGATGGCATCGTGTAGAGTCCAGGGTTTTATCTATTACTCTAACTCCCATGGGTTTCAGGAAGTTCTTGATGTCGTGAATCGGTCCAATGTGGAAATCGGTGCTCCAGATGACCAGCGGCTTTACTTTGAAGATAGGTAGAGTCACATCCTCTGAGTCAATATCAAAATAAGAAGCGACGAATACTTAAGTGGTGCTGGCTAATTCCCATGAAGAGAATGGCAATGATCATTAAGATAAATAGTTCCCCTTCATCGTTAGTTGCGGCATTTTCCGTATTGCTGCAGTTAGAGCTGGACAGACAAACACAACAAAGTTTTTGCTATAGTATAGTTATGTGCCTTTTTGTTTTAAAATCAATATATTCGTGACCGCCGCATCTGGCCCATACTCGATTTTAATACTGAAGTGTCCCCTCTGTGGCCCCGGCAATCCCTATAGATACCAGCAGTTTAGGTCTACAGCGACATGTAAGAGCAACAACTCGGAAGTCATGTTAGGGCAAACAATTTCTTCGAACAGGCCTAAAATAATAATTGATTATGTACATGTAACTGTGACGCTCAGCACCAAGGGTTGAAGCTTTGCATTTTCATATTGTCATCGTGAAATTTCGGGAAGCGCACGGTACAAACCAGCTCGAGCAGAAATCACGTGTTCATTTCCGCTATCAGTCGAACACTCGTGCTGTATAAAAATTCTACTGCGGGGCTAATTGCCGTGTCTCGTCCGTTTAGCAATACTTGCTGTCAGCTCCTAAGGCATTGTTATGCAAAACTGACACCGAAACCCTGACCTGAGTTGGGCGACACATTGAATAAAATATAACGCAGGTGTGTTATAATAGTTCTGTATCTATGAATGGGTCATGTGAAAGCATGGCCATGTGGGTCGTATTGTGTATATATAATTATATATATATATATATATGTTATATATAACAGTCAGGCCCGCCGACAGCAATTCTGGGCCCCTGGGCTCAGCAGTCACGGGCCCCAAACTATCTTTAGACTTTAGGAGCAAATTTACATAAAAACAAATAAAAATAACGATTAGTGTTGGTATGAATGTGCGCTAATGTGTACATTTATGATTTTTAACCAGTTCTTAATGTTAAGAATTTAATTTTAAAATAATATGGCAATCAACAAGCAACTTTTCAGAATTTAACTGCAACAATACGCCTATCCCTTATAATATCCTGGTACACGGCTGTGGAAATTTTAAAGCTGCCCAACCCCATCTTTTCTTTCCCGTCCTCCATGGTAAGTTACGTCCAATCGGACGACACTGACCTTTTTACTAGTTTCAACTGCACGGAAGTGCTTTTACAGCTGCACAAATCCTTTTAGAACGGCACATTTTGTGTACAACTGCACGCTAAAAAAGCCCTGTCCTGGTAATTCTCTATCTTGTCTGCGAACCTAAAAAATGCAATTCGGAAATGCTCTTTCATCATCGCCTGGAAAATTGTCCTAATGTCTTGGAGGACCATTTTTTATAACCTTAATAGCAGCATATAATTAGGCCTATCGTCTCAATCGTTTGTGTATAGGCCTAAACGCGGGCCCTTGCGGCAGAGTGCCAACATCAACACACTGCCTCTTTACAGTTTCTATATTTTCAGCATATTCATTGTTCTTATTTATAATGTCTTCTTCTGGAATTAAACTTCATTTTTCATCCATTCATACATTCAGTTATATACGATCATCATGCAGGCACGTTTAATTCACTAGAATCAACCGATGTAGAAGTAGGCCCACAGGCGTAGGAGGCGGGAGTCCAGAGGGGCAAATGCCCCCCAAATTTCGGGCAGAAGTGTTTTTTGGAGAAAACAGGGACGGGCGGAAAAAATTTTTAGAATTGTTTTCGGGCAAACAGGTACGGAAGGATTTTTTCACACTGATAACTAAGGTAATGGACAGTTGTTTGAAACTTAAACAGTTGTACATGTAGTAGTGTATAACAGCGAGTAATAGCCTATTAGACTCTATTTAAAACAACATAAATTACAAACAATAGGCTAAGTAATATAAGTGATTAAAGGTTGGGCCCGCCGCCAGTAATCAACATATGAAACACATTATAATCACTGTAGCCCGGGCCCCCTCCGGGCCCCTAAAAGTCGCCGGGCCTCTGGGCATTTGCTCCCCTGCCCCCCTCTCGGCGGGCCTGATAACAGTTATGCTTATGCTATATATATATATATATATATATATATATATATATATATATATATATATATATATAGAGAGAGAGAGAGAGAGAGAGAGAGAGAGAGAGAGAAAACAGTCACCTGTACACATGTAAGCTTATACATGAGCACACAAACACACAAACATACATACACATACACAGGTCGAACACATACTATCGGCCTACGCGTATGCACATGCATATTGCACAATAGCCTACACATGCACACAAACGCCACAGGCCTACACGCAATTAAAGGCACTCTGCACGACACCCATGCAGAATAATAATGACAATAATGATTACAACAATTTATATGATGCCGTAACAATACAAGTAGCCTATGTTTCTAGCAAGGATTAATTAAAAAAAGTCCGCTGAGCCGCCGGCCGGTCGAATAGCTAGCTGCTAGACAGCTAGAGGAATTGCTGTCTGAAGCCTAAAGTCAACTCGAAAGATTGTGAGGATCCTCACAATCCGGTTCGTTCGGTGAGGTCTAGTCATTTTGTCACGTACCCCCTCAGCGACAAGCCCTACCCCGTCCTGTCCACTGGGAGGGGGTCCAGAGTTGCTGCTGGACTGCAGTGGCCGATGAAGATGGTTCTGAAAGGGCGCTATATAAACGCTGTCGTGTGGGTTCCAGGTTCGATTCCACCTCAAGCCGCCGCCGCGTAAGGACTTTGAGCAAGTCCTTTACTAGCAATTGCTCGTCCAATTCGGCGTGAAACTCCAATGCAGTGTCTGCGCTGTGGCCTTGAGCGCTTCCGAGTAGTGGCTTGAAAGGGTGCTATATGAGATGCGAGAAATAAATAAATAAATAAATAAATAAAATAAATATTCAACTGAGTAACTAAACCTGCTTAAGTGCAAGCACCCCAAACACCCACCCCAAATACACCCTTGATGTTTTCGTTTTATCGAGTCTTTTATTCATCGTTTTCATAGAATGCAGACATTACGAAACGTGCTATAATGAACGCGATGTAACTGTTTCATATTCATGTATCGCATCATTCACGATAACAATTATGTAGTAGAGACATGTGAGAAAGTGAACGTGATGACAGGAGATGGCCTCAAGTGTTTAACGGTTGTTCTGTTGCGTTGAGGAGCAGCAGCTGACACTTGTACATAAACAGTTAGACCAAATGAATAGCTAGAGGAAAGACAAAATGAGATAGAGAAGCACAAAAGCAGACTGGAGAGAGACATACACAAAGAGAGAGACAGACAAACAAAGAGAGTGACAGACAGACGCAAAGACGCAAAGGGGGCCCGGTAGAGTAGTGGTTAACACGCTGGCCAAGAGAGCGAGAGGCAGTGAGTTCGAGCCCCCGTTGGGCGGATTTGCTTTGTAGGCTGCTATTAGCGCCGTGTAATTACAAAGCTGTCTGTTCAGTTGGTATAGTTAAGATTTGTGTATTCTGTGATCTTCGTTCTTGTGAATTGTTTAAATTGCATAAGTGTACATTGTAACCGGTTGCGGTGTGTCAACCGGATTGTTAATAAAGAGAATATTATTATACATTATAGCGAGACTGATAGAATGAGCTGAAGGCATGACATTTAATTGTCTCTGAGACAGAGATAGATCGACAGACAGATAGGCAGGCAGTGAGACGAGAGAGAGAGAGAGAGAGAGAGAGAGAGAGAGAGAGAGAGAGAGAGAGACAGACAGACAGACAGACAGACAGACAGACAGACAGAGAGAGAGAGAGAGAGAGAGAGAGAGAGGAGAGAGAGAGAGATAGAGAGAGAGAGATAGAGAGAGAGAAACAGGGACAGAGACAGAGACAGAGACAGAGACAGCTTTGCAAAACCTGTTCAGAGTCAACTGACCCAATGCTTTAGGTATGCAATGATTGCATTCGTATTTGACAATAAAATGAGCGATTGAGCGAACCATGTTTCGTCGTTATATTTACACAAAACCATCGATACACATTGACTACGCAGGCGAATTATTGTGAATGTATGTCACATCCTGGTTGCATTTGACGATTGCAACTCCATCTAATCAGGAACTTAGATGACGTGAAACAGTGTCGTTTGCTAACATTAAAATTATTTATTTATTTAGTTTTATTAATTCATTTCTTGCATTTGCTATAGCGTCCCTATCAAGCTCGCTACTCAGAGTCACTCCCGACTACAGCGCGGACACTGTATCGGAATTTCACGCCGATGCACACGAGCAATTGCGAGTGAGGGACTTGCTCAAGGTCCCTTACGCGGCGGCTTGAGGTGGATTCGAGCCTGGAACCTTACGGCTCCAAGGCACCAACGCCACCAGTGCGCCACCGCGCCCCAAAATTATGGATGACAGCTGGTCAGCAAGCACTGTCTGCGTGATACATGCAGCTTTCGATCTTGGCCTGCTGTTTGTTTTGACCGCATACTTTCCCTCTGATCTTGCTTTGACCAGCGCCTGTGACCATGGGCGGAGTTTGGTTTCCGTTCTTAGAGGGGCTAAAGCCTTCTTGGGGGCGGGGGCTAAGCTCGAGAAGAGATACCATTTACACTGTAAAAAATGAATCTGGGTCTTCTTGGGGGGGGGGGTGACTTAGCCCCCTAACCCCTGATAAACTCCGCTCATGCCTGTGACTAAGCTTCTCCCCACTGCTAGGCCTACTTCTTTAGTGGTGCTTTAGAGATCTCAAAATTTACGATAGCTCAAAGCAAATCAATATTTTCAGTTCAAAAGATTTATGTCTTTAAAATGGTTATGTTTAGCCTAGGCGTAAATTGGTAATAATTGGATAATTGGATAATAATGCAAGTGGGGCGCGGTGGTGTAGTGAAGGCGTCGTTGCCTTGAAGCCGGGAGGTTCGAGGTTCGAATCCACCTCAAGTCGCCGCGTAGGGACCTTGGGCAAGTCCTTCACTCGCAATTGCTCAGCGTTTCGGCGTGAAATTTCGATGCAGTGTCCGCTCTGCTGCCGGGAGCGCCTGTGAGTAGTGAACTTGAAGGGGCGCTATAACAAGTGCACATACATACATACAAACATACAAACAAGTATTGAAGTAGAGTTTGCATCCTGATACGCAATATCACGATCTACGCCACAGGAATAAGTTTCATTTCCGTTGACTTTAAAGAATACCAATTTCCAAGCCAATGATACCAGACTACTCCCTCTCCCTCAATTCCAACACCTGAATGATTTCCGTGGCGATACATTCCATTGAGATTCGAAGAGCTGCACCTGCTGTACCACCACGCCCCGTGATATGCAATGGCACAGCTCTTTGTGCTATTACTTTTGTCGTTATCGGCGTCTTTGGTGCTGAATTGATTTCCGTTGTGCAACTTCAAACTGTCACCTACAGTTACGAGAAATAATTCATTGCTGCTTTGTCATCAACAGTTCTTGCATGCAAAAGAAAACGATTTAATATTATTATTCTTTAATAAAGATTCTACAGAACTGTTAGATTAGGCCTCGGCAAATTTTCTATCAGACGCCTTGTATAAGATTCGATCATTTTTATTCATTCATTTCCATAATTTATATAGCGCCTCTTCCAAGAAATCTACTCAGAGGCGCTCCCAGCCAAGCCACAGGTAAAAAATAAGATTTGAGGAACTTATAAAAGCAGGTGAATTTAGTCTATAGGCGTAAGTCGCAAGGTTAGTGGGAGGTCATTTCAGATTACAGGGCTTTTTAAAGGAATCTCTGGAACTGCACAACCCCCTTCTTTCCTTTCCATCCTCCATGCCTGGAGAAAAATCAACTTTTTTGGTGTGAAATATCTGATGACTTTTTTAGTCATCAGCCCAAAAATCTCTCCATTTTCCCGTCCGAAAAAATTTGATGACTTTTTAGTCTTTCGCTTCGAATTTCATAAAAAAATACACCTAAACACAACCAGCCGCGTGTACCGTGATTTACTCGAGTATACCCGTTTACGCTGTATACCCGCGTATACCTTGATTACAGCCCTGTTTTAAACTAGCTTTAGCTACACAGAAGTGCATCCGCAACTGCACAAATTCATTTACAACTGCTCAATGTGCTCATGTTGTGTAGAACCGCACGTTAAAAAACCTCTGCATCCTTAATGCTTGAGGGCCTGCCATAATTTTGATAATTATAATAAGCATCCCTAATATCGTTAGCTAACAGCTCCGTGAAACCTGCACGCCTGCGAGGTGAACTGACGGAATAGCCGCAATCAGGGCTGTTTTTAAAGAATTTTTAGAATTGCACAACTTCTTTCCTTTCCCATCATCCATGGTAAATTACTTCCAATCGGAGGACAATGACCTTTTTTGCTAGTTTTAACTGTAGGTAAGTAGACTACTTCTACAACAGCACAATTCCATTTAGAGCTGCACATTTTGTGTACAACTGCACGTAAAAAAAGCGCTGGCCGAAACACAATGCTTGTCATCGATGCAACCAAGTGGCATGGTTTGACATCCATAAATCGTACTTAAACTGACCGCCAAGGTAGGTGGCCGTGTCACGATAATCGCCGACGCCCCGTCGCTAATTAATTCAATCGCCAGGTCCTAGGCGGCGGGTGGATCAAGGCTAAGAGGCTCGGAGATGGTCAAAGACGGTATACCACTAATTTACCTTCTCGATTCAAACGTGAAGTCAGGTTTATTGAAGATTGGGAGCTCCTTGTGGGTGTGTGTGTTTGTGTGTGCCTATGAAGAAGTGTAAATGTATCTGTAAGTGTATGCCTAACTGCAGGGCTATTTTTAGCGTGCAGTTGTACACAAAATGTGCAGTTCTGAAAATTCCTTAAAAACAGCCCTGCCTAACTGATTGGGGCATCTACGAACCTGATGGTCGGTTCAGATGAAAAAACCCCGTATCTATCAATTTGAATTACCTTGAAAATAAAGCCAAAGACTGTCTGATGAAGGTAATGAGTTGTATTATGATTGCTTCCACTTTAGCTCTGAAATGGACTCCATACTTCCATGATCCATCATGTGTTACATGTATCTCCCGTTCTTTTCCTTTTCGTCTTCATTTCCTCCCCTCCTACTCTATTTCTCTTCCTTCTCCTATCTCTTCTTCTTCTTCTTCTTCTTCTTCTTCTTCTTCTTCTTCTTCTTCTTCTTCGTCTTCTTCTTCTTCTTCCTCTACTCTTCCCTTCCTTCCTCATCCCCTCTTCCTCTTCCCCTTCGCTTCCTCTTTTTCTTCCTCTTCTTCCTCCTCCTCCTCACCTCCCTCTTCTTTTCTTCTTCCCCTTCCTTTTCTTCCTCCTCCTCTTTATCCTCCTTCTCCTCTACTTCCTCCACTTCCTCCTACTCCTCTTCCTCCTTGTCAACCTCCAATTGACCTTCAAAGTTTTCTTCCTTTTTCTTCAGTGTTCAGTAGCGCAGCCTACGCCTAACCTAGTCACTGTATTTCGGTATCTAAAGCTAGTGTATAAGTTTCTAAAGTTCTTAACTTGTTCAATTACAACAAAGCTCTGTTTCTTGTATTTTCTTCTTCTTTCATAACACACGCAAATAACACAACAATGGATCAACGACGACAAACGCTTGAATTCTACGACAGCAACGCAACTATTATTATCTAACTCCACTGTTCTCTAAAACGTCTTCTATTCTCTCTACTACCAACTCCTTCTTCTACAACTATATCTCACTGTCTGGGCGTATACTCTTCCCCTTGCCGCTCTGTCCTTCTATCTGCCTCTCTCCGTCTATCTGTCCGTCTGTCTGTCTGCCTATCTCTCTCTCTCTCTCGCTCTCCGGCGACGGTCGGCCGAGCCGCGCCAACTTTCCCGCCAGTCTGTCACCTGCAGGCCTAACTGTCTAGACGCTGACCTTGAGCTGGTCTATTCGTACGCCTAAACATCAACTGACCACATAGACTATACAAAATTAGCTCACATTACCTCCCTCCTTTCTTTTAAAGAGAGCTATTTATCTATAAAAATTAGCGAACGTATCTTAACTAACAATGCAAATAGTCCATAGCATAATACATCATAAAATATCTTACACTACAATCTAGACAGACAATCAGCTACTACATTCAATTTACCTTTCTTATAGTTCAACAGAATGTCAAAATTTTGCAATGATAAAGACCATCTGACTAATTTAGCAGATTTCGACATTGATTCAGTCAAATAAACTAAAGGATTATGGTCTGTAAACACATTGATTTTAGAACCAATAAGAATTTCTTTCAACTTGTTTAAAGCCCATATGATTGCATAGGCTTCCTTCTCAATCGTCGCCCACCTCCTCTGAGTATCTGTCAGCTTCTGACTGATAAATGAAACAGGACGTTCAATCCCTTCCTCGTCCACCTGAGACAGTACAGCTCCCACAGCAAAATCACTGCTATCACAGTACAAATTAAATGGTTTCCCAACCTCAAACATATATAGAATCACATTTGATAAGACAATCTGTTTAAGGGAATCAAAAGATTTCTGATGTGCATCAGTCCAAACAATGTTATCAGGTACTTTCTTGCTGGTCAAGTCTGTCAATGGTTTAGCAATTTCAGCAAAATTACAAATAAACTGTCTGTAAAACCCAAAAATCCTAAGACTTGCTTCACTTCCTTCCTGGTTTCAGGTTTCTTCAAATTAATTAAACTGTCAATCCTGTCTGGATTCATCATCTTCTTCCCTGATCCTATGAGGTGACCGATGAACTTCACCTCACTCTTACCAAACACACATTTCTTCAAGTTCAATGTTACATTATGCAGTCTTATTTGTTTCAAAAATAATTCCAAATGTCTTAAATGAATGTCCCAATCATTAGAATGCACTGCAATGTCATCAACATAAGGTTCAGTAAAATCATGAATCGGTTGCAAAATCATATTTATCGCTTTTACAAAAGTCCGTCCAGAGTTAATCATTCCAAACGGAACACGCGTAAATTCATACAGTCCATTATGTGTAACAAACGCAGTCTTCCATTGGTCACTCTTTTTCACAGGACAAGTCCAATATGCACTGCGACAGTCCATAACAGAAATGAACTTGGATTTTCCAACTTTGCTCAAGACATCGTTGACGATTGGCATAGGATATCGGCAATTTTCAGTAAAAGAGTTAATGTATCTGTAGTCACAAGCCAATCTCAAGGATCCATTCTTCTTTTTGACAATGACAAGTGGACTTGCCATTCTGCTTGACGATGGTTGAATGATGTTTTCTTTCAGCATCTCTTGTATTTGTTTTTCCACTTCTGCTCGGTATATTAGTGGTATTCGATATGCCACGAATTCTTTTTCTCGAAAGTCTGGTCTCAGCACCACTTCGTGTTCTACTAATGTACATAGTCCAGGTTGGTCTGAAAATCTGTCTGCATATCGATTCAGTACATCAAGTAATTGTTTCTGCTGTTCGCTGGTCAGATGTCCAATTTGTTCGTAATCCAATTGAAGTGACTTCTGTTTTGTCTCTGAATAGTCTTCCTTCAGCGGTATTTCTACCACTGATCCAAATTCGTCATCCTCTTCCACGATCAGACCACAAGACAATGTTCTCGTAATGAACTTCCTCATCTTGTTAGCATGAATAATCCGTCGACCGTTTTCGTTCATGTCCACCAGATACGAATATTTGGATCTTCTTTGTAGGACCGTGCATGGACCATGCCATCGGGAGATCAATTTATTGGTTGACGTTGGATACAGCACGATGACGTTCTCTCCTGGTTCGAATTCTTTATCTTTTGCTCTTTTGTTGTATTGACTGGCGTACTGTTTTTGCTTTTCTTCAGCACAGCTCTCGGCGAATGTCAAGGCCTTTTCCATGTCTGCTCTTAAATTCTTCAGGTACTTTGCCGGTTGCACTCCAATGTTCGGTGGTAGATTTATTTCTTTGGTCCAGCTTTCTTTAAGGATGGTGAGTGGCCCTCTCGGCAACTTTCCATAGACCAGCAAATACGGTGCCACTCCTGTAGTTGCATTAGGCACTTCTCTCAATGCCCAGACTGTAAATGGAATAATTTTATGCCACTGTCTCGGATTTTCCACAACGACATGATGAATCATTTTCTTGAACGTTTGATTCCATCTCTCCACCAATACTGCCGCTTCTGGATGTCCTGGCGAATCGAATCGAGGACAACATCCCATCAGTTTCAGAAATTCTCTTGTTAGACTGGCTGTAAAATTCGTCCCTCTATCGCTCGTTATTACTGACGGAACTCCCACATCCATGAACAGCTTCATCAAAGCTTCGCATACAGCCTTAGCGGTCAATGACTTCATCAAGAATATTGTCGGCCATCTTGTACATGAGTCCACGATGCACAAACAATACTTATGCCCTGCTGCTGAAGTCGGTTCGATTGGTCCTACGACGTCCATGGTCATTCTTCTGAACGGTACATCCTCTCTTGGTATCGGTGTAATCGGCACTCGATCCATCACCAAACTTCGTGCTTTCAACTGACACTTCTCACAGGACTTGCAGAACTTCACCACATCTCTACGCATTCTTGGCCACACAAAGGACAACTTGATACGTTCCCTTGTCTTCTCTTCTCCCAAGTGTCCGCCAAATACTGACTCATGTGCCAATTCCATCACCTGAATTCTTCTTTCCTTCGGCAACACCAACTGATACACCAACTGGTCCAACATTTGATGCTTCTTATACATCAACCCATTCACCACACTAAACTCTGATCCTTTGTCTTCAGCTATCTTCCACCACGACCTCAGTGACTCGTCATTTCTCTGCTGCTCTTCAAATGTCTTTGCGTCTGCCAATTGCCTTTCATCACTCGTATTCTCGGCAAACAAATCCCTCATACTCGTGTCTATTTCACCATCACTTTCAGAATCATCATCATTATCACGTTCACATGCAACCATCTCTTCTTCAATTTCATTGTTTCCGGATGTTATTCCTTCTTCTTCTTCTTGAACGCTTTGTTCATCATCGCTTTCTGTGTCCTCATCCAGCAAACTTTCATTTGACTTTTCCTCTTCTCCTTCTTCCACTTCTCTTCTCCGACTCTGTGCTCTTGTAGTCACATTCGCTTGCAATTCTCCTTGTAATACACTCACTGGTGGAACCTCTTTCAGTTCTGCGATTATCTCTGGATGCAGCAAGAACTTTTCTTTGTTATCTTTGCACAAGACTGCCGGAATGCTGGCACACACCAAGGTTAAATATGGCGCGATATTTACTTCCTTGTCTTTCAAATCTCCTCCTTCGTTATGACAACTCATCCGCACTTCGATTTTCACCAACTTAGCTGGAATGGGTTCTCCAGCCACACATTGCAAATGTACTCTGCCAATTTCTTCCACTGTCGCTCCTTTCAACAATTCCTCATTGATTACTGGAATCTCAGTACCAGAGTCAATCAGCGCTCTGACTTGCACGGGATGACAACTGTCATCATTTCCACGTATCTCTACATTGACATGCTGTAGTAAAGACTTCTTCGTACGTTGACACTCATCTTTGCTTTCTGTTTCTCGACCAGTATCTTTAATTGGAGCAGAATTTACTATTTCTCTCTGTATAGCAAATTGAGGCGTGCACTTCATCACTGACTTCACTTCCGTTTCGCGGTTGTCTTGTTCTTCAGACTGATTCGGTGCATTCATTACTTGTATCTGATTTACTCTGAGATTTTCTGCACTTCGAGTAAATCTATTTCTCAGATTAGTCATTCTTGGTGGTACTTTGCAATCCTTTATCAGATGTCGGTCTGACTGACAATTATGGCAACGTTTCTTAACAATCCCTCTCTGTTCAGTGCTCTCCCGCCTGTAATTGTACGCTGTATTGTTTTCTCTTTGGCGTCCCATCACTGGAATTCGACTGTACATTTGTCTGTCACCCGTTGCTTCTCTTCTATCTTGACCAAACTGTCTTCCAGGAGCACCATCATTCCTTGCTTCGTTATTTCTGGCTTGGTTTCCTGTTTCTTTGTTATTACTATTCCACCTGGTTTGCTTCGAACTATTTCCCCATGCTTCATATTTCGGTTTGTCTTGAAACATTAGACCAATTCGATTGTTCACGTGTACGTCTGCGAGTTCTGCAACATTACTAGCTTCAAAGCATTCAGTACCCTCTTTTGCTAGTACGAACTGTAGTGGACCCGGTGGTAGACATTCTTTCAATTTATCCGCCACCAACAGATCAAATAACTTCTCGTAGCTTTTGCCCACTCGCCTACTTCTGACATAATAGTTCAACAGATTCTTCAATCTTGCTGTAAACATCGTGTATGTTTCTTCTGCCGTTTTCCTCGCATCTCCAAATCGTGATCGATATTCTCTCGCTGTCAATTTGAATTCTTTCAGTAAATGTTCTTTCACTATGTCGTAATCGTCTAGATCAGCGAAAGACAATCGGTTCAACACCGTTCTCGCTCTTGGCGTCATTAGTGGCAACAGCAATTTGACCCAAAACTGCTTTTCCACCGTAAAACTGTTGAATGCATTCTCAACTGTCTCAAAATATAATGGCACCTCCATCATATCATATGGCATCTTAGGTAATACGTGTTTCATTGCATCACCTATCCTTTTAATCTTGGACACCATTGTCTCACTTTCTCTGATCCTGTTTCGTTCTGACTCCTCACGGCTTCTTCTTTCGTCTTCATTTCGTTCCCTCAGTCTATTTTGATCTTCTACCCTACGCAGTTCTTCTTGTTCTATCTTCTGCTGCAACAATTCTAACTGTCTTCTGCGTTCCTCCTTTTCAATAGCCATTTCTCGGAGCTGAGCTTCCTTAAGAGCGAGTTTCTTTTGTTCTAATTCTAATTGTTCTTCCCTTTCTCTTTCCGCTTTTTCCAAATTTTCTTTCTCCATTTTCAATTCTTCCTGTCGAATCTCTTCGGCTCTTTGTAATTCTGCCAAACGCATGGTTTCTTTGTCTTCCTCACGAATCTTTTGCTCTTCAATCTGTTGTTTTCGTATTTCTTCATCACTTTTCCTTGCCCTCTCGTATTCTATCATCAATTCCATTCTTCTTCGTTCTGCTTCGTCACGATCTTTTTTCAGTTGTTCTAGCTGAAGCTGGAACTGCTGCTTCTGCATCTCAATCTCTTGTTGTCTCATCCTTTCTGCTTGTTCTGCTCTTGCTTTTTCCTCTAGTCGAAGCTTTTCTGTTCGTTCAATCTGCTCTTGTATCCGTTCTTTCTCCTCCTGTCTCCGTTTCTCCTCTTTCTCTTTATCTTCTTGTCTACGTTTCTCCTCTTTCTCTTTATCTTCTTGTCTACGTTTCTCCTCTTTCTCTTTATCTTCTTGTCTACGTTTCTCCTCTTTCTCTTCTCGTCTACGTTGCTCCTCTTTCTCTTCTTGTTTTTGTTCTTTCTCCTCCTGTCTGCGTTGCTCCTCTTTCACTTTCTCTTCTTGTCTGCGTTGCTCCTCTTTTGCTTTCTCTTCTTGTCTGCGTTGCTCCTCTTTTTCTTTCTCTTCTTGTTTTCGTTCTTTTTCTTCCTGTCTCCGTTGCTCCTCCCTCATCATCATAAATTGCATCAACGCCTCCATAGACATCGGTGGCTGAGGTTTTTCAACTGGCTTCTCCTCAACGCCACCCACAGCACCTTTCTCTTCAGCTTCCTTTTTAAGCCAAACCTCTGCTAATGCTCCCATCAAATTTTCTCTAGACATCTCTTCGACTTCTTCTACGTCTAGACCCTCTTCAATTAATAACTTTATTAATCGATCAGAAGACATCTTCTTTATACTGGCTTGCTTTTGTTCTGTAAGTTTCTCCATCTTTCTTCTTTACTTCAGTGATTACCGTGAAGAAATCAAGGGAGTGGCTATGAATATCTGTGATTGGCTGACTTTAATTCTTTTGGCTCCTTGGGTAAACAAGCAAGTTTTGTATACCTCTCTCTGGCGTTGCGTTGTCGTAATGTCGTTCGTATGCCCGTTGTATCTTCTCACCAGACTCCGAAATGCGTCTCCAATCAACCGGATGCTCAGTTTCCTTCTCCCGTGTGGTCGGCTCCTCAGATTGATTCGATATTCACCGTCCGTAACTTGGCGTCGAAAACGCTTCGTAAGCAAAATCCACCGTAAATATTCCTCCGACTGAAAATATTCCTCCGATTGAAAATATTCCTCCGACTGAAAATATTCCTCCAATTGAAAATATTCCTCCAATTGAAAATATTCCTCCGATTGAAAATATTCCGCCAATTGAAAATATTCCTCCAATTGAAAATATTCCTCCAAATGAAAATATTCCTCCAAATGAAAATATTCCTCCGACTGAAAATATTCCTCCAATTGAAAATATTCCTCCGACTGAAAATATTCCTCCAACTGAGTTCGCTATCCCAACGTCCTTTGCTTGAATTCAGAATCCCACCGCTGCCACCAAAATGTCAACCTCCAATTGACCTTCAAAGTTTTCTTCCTTTTTCTTCAGTGTTCAGTAGCGCAGCCTACGCCTAACCTAGTCACTGTATTTCGGTATCTAAAGCTAGTGTATAAGTTTCTAAAGTTCTTAACTTGTTCAATTACAACAAAGCTCTGTTTCTTGTATTTTCTTCTTCTTTCATAACACACGCAAATAACACAACAATGGATCAACGACGACAAACGCTTGAATTCTACGACAGCAACGCAACTATTATTATCTAACTCCACTGTTCTCTAAAACGTCTTCTATTCTCTCTACTACCAACTCCTTCTTCTACAACTATATCTCACTGTCTGGGCGTATACTCTTCCCCTTGCCGCTCTGTCCTTCTATCTGCCTCTCTCCGTCTATCTGTCCGTCTGTCTGTCTGCCTATCTCTCTCTCTCTCTCGCTCTCCGGCGACGGTCGGCCGAGCCGCGCCAACTTTCCCGCCAGTCTGTCACCTGCAGGCCTAACTGTCTAGACGCTGACCTTGAGCTGGTCTATTCGTACGCCTAAACATCAACTGACCACATAGACTATACAAAATTAGCTCACACTCCTCCTCTTCCTTCTCCTCATCTCCGTCCTTCTCCTCCTCTTCCTCGTCCTCCTCCTCTTCTCTCCTTCTCTCCTCTTCCTCTTATCTTCCTCCTTCTTCTCCTCTTCTAAATTCCCTTCTCCGCTTATTTTTCTTTTCCTTCTTTCTCGTTATTTCATTCTCTTCCTAAGACGTTGCTTAAATCTTACCGGCATTTCCAGAATATCCGTCGACTTCAAGCGTGTAATTATTGACGGATGAGCCAACGGAAAATCTTCCATATTCGGCAAAACGTTTATTTCCTTCCCAGTCTTCCAAATCAATACGCAGTTTGTAATTCCGCTTTGATGTTAGAAGATACAGCATTTCGTTGCCTGTTAAAGAACATTCTTAGCACGAAACCTTCCAACTTGGAAAGTTGAAGGTGCAAAATAACTGGTGTATTAGGCTATATTCAACAGCTAGCAGCTTTCTTAAGATAAAATAAACGGAAAGAGAAACTACGATTTACGACGCAAACATGGCTACAGTGGTTACCGAAGATTGGCTGAAAAGAACAGAATTGTTCGAATTCAGCTATATTTAACTGTTTCTAATATAGGTAGAGTTAAAACAGTATCCCATTAATATCGTCAAGGCAATATTATATAATATATACACATATATCTAGTGTGGGCTTCATTATGCGGTTGTACAATGCGATTTCAAATAACTGCAATCAATATAACAAGAAAACTTCAGAGAATGTTATGGAATAATATTTCTTCTCTTGAATCTTTAAAAGAAACGTTATAAAAAATAACGCTTGAATCTATGGTAGCTTCCATTAAAACCGTTAGATAATTTAATAAAAAATGTAAGCTATTGGATCTTGGACTTCAGTAGAAAAGCTACAATTAGCAATAAATTGACTTCAAAGAAGTGAAAGACGCACATGAGTGGAGAGTAAATTTTAAAACATTATTGTCACTGCTAATTGCGTTTGCGTTGCATTAACTACCAAAAAGGTCGTGATTTTATATTTGTCTAACTACAAGACACGACAGAAGTCATTGCTGAATTAAATGTACGGGGTGGGCAAAACCCTCCCCAATGTTTTTTGCCAATATCCTGGCCAGAAGTAAGAATTTCGGATTGAAATTTTAGAGACTTGAAGACAATTCATATTTGCACACGATGGCCAGATTTCATCAAAATACTTCGAAAAGAACAAGAGTTATATAACTTTAGTGAGACCACCCACACGTTTTTGACGATTCAAATACAGAACGCAACAAAAAGTAACAAAAAAGATTTTATTGTCATATCTCAAATAACTGTTGTCAAATTTACTCGATAGTCGATAGTGATTGACAACTTGTGTTCAATGTGCCAACCACCAGTGCCAAAACTTGTTTTGAGCATCTTTGCAAAGTTTTTGATGGCCCTGTTGATGCATTCCAAAGGCAAATTTTCCCAGATCAACTCCAATGCGTCCATCAACTCTCTTGGTTTTGGCTGCAGATTGTAATATTTCTCCAGCATTTCTCCGCAATTGATTATCAATCCATCTGGTTCAAATCCGGAGATTTGATGCCATTGGCTTTCCCAATAAAACCAGAACAATCGACATTGAGTCGATCTCTTTTCATCAACGGCAAATCTCTTAACAATCAGCTTAACTGATCGCAGATGTGTGGGGTAATGAAGTTCAAACGTAAACTACAATGGCTGGTAAATTTCAATCAATTCAGCAGGAGTGTTTATGAAAATAAAACATTGCAAGTAATTTTGTGCTCACACTTTTCATCAGAGTAAGCATTGCTCATAGGTCTTTATATATGTGGAATCTTCCCCAAGAGGTGTATGAATACACATTTTTTCTATCATTGACTCTTTGGTCATTGATTTTTTTTATAAATTTGAATTTCATTGCTTTAATAGCATAAATTATACTTATTAATCTGACAGATTCGGTATTTACAACTTGATCGTCGTCTTGTTTAGTAGTTTAAGGTGACGTGCAGCCACGCTGGTACCACATATATTATACCTTGTTTCTTTTAAAACTATTAATAATAATGTTTAGCCTATCTGGAAATATCAAGGCCATTAAGTTTGATAGCAATTATTTGAGATGAGACCTAATAAAAGCGGTTTTTGATACTTTTTGTTGGTTTTTGCTGCGTTATGGTTTGAATCGTCAAAAACAGTGGTTGGTCTCACTAAAAGTAATATAGACCTAACTTTTGTTCTGTTTGACATATTTTTGTGAAAGTCATCAATTGCGCGTAAATATGAATTGCATATTTAACTGGCCTAGTTAGCTACACCGGTAAGCGACAGCTGCATTCGTCTGTTGGTTGCAACGGACTGCGGTTCAAGCCCCGGGCTGGGAGTTGACATTCAGAGATTTAGATATCTCGGGCTAGCACGTGTGGGACGCAGGGGCGCAAGCTCCTGTGGAGCGACCTTGGGCAAGTTGCTTGCCCACCATTGTCTGTGGGGGGGGGCAACGGGAAACCACCTCACTCTTCTCATCCCCGGGGGCGTAACGCCAATGAACCTGCCTTCGGGCAGAGCACCATCATCATGAATTGCATATAGGCCTAAGTCTGTGAAATTTTATTTTAAAAATGCTTACTTCAGGGCCAATATTGGGGCTAAAACCGTAGGGGTCTTTTTTGGCCCACACTGTATGGCCTATTACTCCGTTGTGGCCGACATGGTAATCTATGAATCATTTTATTACACCTTGACAATTTAACATTATTCTATCCACCAGCCACATTCACAGGTGGCAATAATCATTTAAACTCTTCTAGAATAAGTCAGAATAATTTTGTCTGCACATTTGCAGAAAAACATATAATCTAGTTTTCATTTAACACAGGGACTTAGAAACTAGACTTAAAATCTACCTAAGCTGACTCAAGCGTGTTTGTTTGTATGCACACTTGTTATAGCGCCTCTTCCAGCCGTCAACCGCTACTCAGAGGCACTCCCGACTACAGCGCGGACACTGCATCGGAGTTTCACGCCGAAGCGCTGAGCAATTGCGAGTGAAGGACTTGTCCAAGGTCCATACGCGGCGAGGTGGATTCGAACCTCGAACCAAGGCAACGACGTCACCCCTACATTATCGCGCCCCACGATAACATCATATTAAGCCTATTTGATTTTCTCTAGCGATCATACCAAGCCAGAATTCGCCATTGAGATCTCCAAACCCTTCCTTGTACTCGGCCCACTCTCTGTAAAAATTGACGTTGCCATCCTTACGTCTCTGAAAAACCTGTGAACATTTGATCGAATGCTGACTATTAGATCTATTGCTAACTGCTCACTGTTCCACACTTGAAACAGACCTAAATAACTCACGGCAAAACATATAGGCCTATGTACTTTATTTCCATCAAGATATTGTTCTTTCTATGTAGGGCCTACATGTATCCCTCGTTAACCTACGTTAAGCAAATCCGATGACTTCTAGAGCATCTGAATAATAGCACAGTATAAAAAACAAACTGTATGACAGAAAAACCTAGATCTAGGTGGAAAAAGCTACATGAGTGTCATCCCTGATTATAACGTAAAACGTCACCCGAAAGTGACCCGATGACTTTTCGGTTCGAACCGTAGTCAATCGACAACCGATGAGTTAGAAATAAATAGGTTACAGAAATGTGGCCTAATATTGTCCAACGCAACAAAATATTATTTGATTGGTGAAACACAAACCAGCGATGCGCCATTTAGGGTGTCCATATTATCACAAAATGCTGTGGTACACTGGCGATTGGCTTTACGTCCTGCACATACATCGTTGACACCATTTTGAGTATGGCCAAGTGACTTTATATCCGAACAGTCACACACGTCAGATGTAGGACCACAGATGTCTAAAATTGCATAGATATTAAACGTTCACTCCGGATATTAACATAATAATAATAATAATAATAATAATAATAATAATAATAATAATAATAATAATAATAATAATAGTAATAATAGTATAGTAGTAGTAGGCTATTAGCCTAGTAGTAGTAGGCTACCTTCGAGATGTGGATCTGGCGCAGAATGGAGAGAATCAGCTGGGTTGAGCGAAGAACGAATGAGGAAATCTTGCAGTTGGTGGGAGAAAGGAGATCACTGATGGGAACTATACGTGGACGGCAGAAGAAATGGATAGGACACATCTTAAGGAGCGACACCCTGTTAAGAGACATCATTGAGGGAAGAATGGAGGGGAAAATGATGCGGGGTAGACCAAGAACAATGTTGCTGGAATGGATGCTGACAGAGGATGGATACAGTGGACTGAAGAGCAAGGCACAGAACAGAGAAGAGTGGCGTTATTTGACATACGAACCTGCCTGAGGGCAGAGAACGTCAAGAAGAAGAAGAAGAAGAAGAAGAAGAAGAAGAAGAAGAAGAAGAAGAAGAAGAAGAAGTAGTAGTAGTAGTACTGTAGTAGTAGTAGTAGTAGTAGTAGTAGTAGTAGTAGTAGTAGTAGTAGTAGTAGTAGTAGTAGTAGTAGTAGTAGTAGTAGTAGTAGTAGTAGTAGTAGTAGTAGTAGTAGTAGCAGTAGTAGTAGTAGTAGTAGTAGCAGCAGTAGTAGTGACTGGAGTAAAAATAATATTGTATTTTGCTTTGCATTGTTTCTGACCATTTTCTAGAGCGCTTCTCTTAGCAAGACCTTTTCAGAAGCGCTCCCAGTGTGAGCGCCCCGAGAGAATAAGCAGAATATGATTTAAGAAGAAGATGAGGAAAAACTGCCAGAGAGGATAGCGGAGCGAATTGGTGGCGGAAGTCCATTTCATAATGAGGAACATGTGCCTGTGTCACGGGATATTCTATCCCCCTTAAGACTATCCGGTCTATGAATTAATCCATCCCCCAGATGGAATATACCGGCATAGACTCTCCGGGGGTTAAACCATTCTAACCCTATTTTAAAAAAATGAGCAAAATTGATTTTTTGCTATAATAAAAAATTAAAGTGGCTCTATTATTGTTTTAGGTGTCCTTAGCAATGTTCATTGCAAGACAACTCGAATTTATTTAGTGACTCTAAGTGTTATTAAGTGTTCTAAATGTTCTAAGTGCTCTAAAACCAAAGCAAACAAAATTATCTAGAAGGAATGAACGTACCTGTAAGTGCCATTGTTCAAAATAAAGCAGATGGAAGTTAATTTGCAAAAATAAATACACGCGAAAGTGGCTTTTTCAATATCTCTTTATCTGACGGGATACGATTAATACGGGGGATACTCTATTTTGTGACACCGGCAAAGGTAGAGCAAACTTTGGATTAATTATAAGCGAGTCATAGTGACCAGGATACTCATCATTACTGAAGACATGTTTCAATTTACCATTTGCAGGTTTCCACGCATTCGGACTTTGGAGACTTTTCATAGCATTCTGAACTTGCTTGTTCACGTGGTCAAATAGCTCAACCTTCAGATTCTGTATCTTTGCATCGATGTTGACGCATGAGTCTCCATTTTCACAACCATCTATGGTGCACTGTCCATTAACTGGGACGATTGCGTTGCGCGTTAATATTACAGCAAATAGTGCAAAGTAATATGCCGCATTGGAAGCCATGTCGACTTAAGTTTCACTGTTAAATTGACCATCAGAGCAGACTGATAGTGTGAGTCGTAACGGCTCCTTTCTTAGCAACGTATATTAATTAAGCCAAGCAAGTGGCAACGAATCTAAAAAAGAATTCTGAAACAACGACAATTTCCAATAAGCGCGAAGACGTACACGTCTTAATATCCCAATATCATGCCATATGCTGTGCTAGAAACTTATCTTCTAGTTGCGCATTAGAATGTACCACACGCTAGAGACTGGCGGATCATGAGGACGAAATTTTTGGGCCTATAGAATTGCTATGCTTAATTAGATCCTATTAGACTATAGTAGGCCTAGCAATAAAAAAACTATAGCTATAAAATTTCAGTAGGCCTAGGTCGCGCCAGGGTCATGTGAATTATTTTGCAGGTGAAAAAATTAAATGTAACGAATGAACATGTATTAAAAATTTCAAAGAATTTTTTGTCAGGTCAAATGGCAGGTCAAGAGTAAAATAGTCAGTAGGCTTACTGCAAATGACATGCTTCGATCTATGGTGGCTTCACCACTTAGCTTGCCTGTAAGTTCCTGCAGCTAATTGATAATTGCGGACTGATATATAAGCAACTACTGAACTGATGGTCGTGATCTAGCAGTTAAGCCAGTAGTTGGGAGAGTAAGAGTTCAGTATCAGCCAGCCTCACCCGTCCTCGTTATTATATAATTTATGCAAGGCTAGAGTAAGAGTTCGATATCAGCCAGGCCCCTGGCCAATGGCAAGTCTCCAAATTGTCACATGACCTGTCAATCAAGGCAAATGCATGCTCGTCACCTGTCAATCAATAAGTCACTCTCTTTGTCTGCCTGTGTATGTGTCCTACTATCTGTCTGCGTGCGTATTTCTCCAAATAATTAAGCCACATGTGGCAACTTGCCCCGGGGAAGAGATCTCTGTCTTAACCCGACCCTAGACGATGACGAGAGAAATTGACGTCTGTCTGACCACGCCACTGACGCGGCAGCTTGCCCGGAGTGACGAAGACATCACATGTCAACACTCTAATCAGTCGTGACCCTCGGAATTACAGATTCAGACGGTCGTGCGTCCGCTCGTTCGGTCCACGGCGTGGGGAACTTTAGATCAAACCACATGTGGCAGCTTGTCCTGAGTGAATTTCAGAAATATAATATTATAGATTCAAGTGCGTGACGTCACAAGACAATGTTGCAAGACGTCATCATTTGAAAGCTTCTTTAACCGTCCTCCTTTCGTCCGTTAACATGAGGTCTATATAAGGCCGTTTACCTTAACAACAGCAGCAACAACAGCAGCAGCAACAACAACAACAACAGCAACAACAGCAACAACAGCAGCAGCAACAACAGCAACAACAACAACAGCAGCAGCAGCAACAACAACACCTGAGTTTGTTATTCTGGTTATATTTCTTTCGGACATACACCGACATCGATTATTGTTTCCTGCAATATTGCTGATGACTGCGGCAAGAGACGACTAATCTGTTTTCCGCAGATTCTAGCACCTTCCTTAAGTCATGTCGAAGAAACGAACACCATCCGATCTGCAAACGAATGACGGCTCAGACTGTAAGTTAATAGAAGAAAGGTAATGGCGTAATTGCAGTACCGGGGACCGATGCATTTATGCAATAGGCTGTATTTGGATCGTTTTGAAACCTCAACCTGTCAGTATCGTCACTGTCGTACTTTCTCAGTTGTAGGTCCATCTGTCTGGAATAATCTCCCGTTGGAGATGCGCCTGTTACCTATAGGGTTGACTCCTCAGTGTTTTACAGACTCCTTAGAACGTTTTTGTTTCACTGTTGTTGGACTGGAGCGCCTCTGAGTCGACTTCTTGAAGGGGCGCTATATAAATTGTTGAAATGAACGAACTCTTGAAATGAATGAAGGAATGAACTACAGTCAGAAAGAAATAGGTCCTATATATACCGGGAATCCAATCTTATCGCTCTGTGTTTGCTGATTTGACTATACATGCAATCACACAATGCCATAAGTTCTATGCGTGTCACTGCTCCAGCCTCAAAATATCCCAACTCAGCATAATTGTAACCAACCTCAATTGTAGTAAGTGTAATTAGTGTTAATAATTAGTGTTTAGTTACCAAGCCTGTTGTAGCCGACTTGCGTGTCGTGCGAAGCTTGCCGTATTTCGTAAGCTTATAACTTGTACCTGCAATCGTTCTGCGGTCTGTCAGGTTGAATGCCAATAAACGAATATTATTATTAGTAAGGAATGCTATTAAATAAGTAAGGCAAAGTTACTGTAGTTTGAAACGTCTCCATTCATTTATCTTACAGCAGCATTCCAACAAGACGAAAATGCTAAACGTGCCAAACTTACCTCGCCAAGTGACACGACGGTAAGCTTAATTGCAACATCGAAACCGTTATTGTAATCGTAATCACACATTTATATAGCGCCACCTAGAGAAGTTCCTCGGAGGAGCATAGCATTCTTAACTACAATTGAGGCTGGTAATTATCCATGGGCGGAGTTTGGCTTTCGTTCTTGGAGGGGCTAAGGCCTTCTTGGGGGGGGCTAAGCCCTGGAAAAAAAATACAATTTACATGGTAAAAATGAATCTGAGTCTTCTTGTGGAGGAGGCTTAACCCCCCTAGCCCCTGATAAACTCCGCAATTTTTATCTCAAAATAAGAACGTTTTTAACCTCCCGTCCAAAGGTCTTAGGCATCGCGCTATATAAGCGTTGCGTGATTGTTTTTCCTTAGTGTATATTGCGATTGTTAAGTGGTTTTTCGATTACGGTCTCTCGCATGGAGGACGAAATTTGAGCAGGTGTTGTGTAGTTACTTTAAATTGAATTTGTAGTAATACATTTATAAAATGCCACTCAATGAGGCAGAAGGCGCTCCCGATCAGTGGCGGCGCCAGTCATATAATTTCAGCAGGTTGCGACAAGGTCATGGGAATTAGACTATTTAGTACTCGAAGAAATTAAGAGTAAAGAAGATATTAAGATACCGGTACTACAGGGTGGCTCCCAAAAAATGTACCACCGGGGAAAATGCGATATCTTCGCAGCCGATTAAGGTTTTTCTGCGAAAATTTCACAATTTGAAGGGGAGTGAATATGCAACAATCCCTGAAAGTTTCATTTGAAACTTTTTATGTTTGCAAAAGTTACAGCTGTTCAAACTTAAAATTTTGTTTTTTCAATTATCCGGAGAATCATGCTCTAATACATGTGATTTCATTAAGATGTTTGGCAAATTACAACACACAAATTGATGATGATGTCATACGACCTCACTATGATCTGTAAAGAAGCTGTTTATGAAGCAATCTGCTGGTATTTGGTGATATTTTATAGATTAAGGTCTCAATTCGTGAACCCATTACTGAACGTCATGGGCAAAGTTTCTGCGAATAATAGAAAGACAAAATGGGAACTCGGACTTTGCATGAACAGAGACTGGGACATCGCGTGATCATAGCAAAATACTCAGTGAAAAGTGGGGCCTGAGCACATTGAAGGCTATCTGCAAACATGTTTATGTAACGAAGATCAGATGTCGAAGAGAGGCAGGAAATGGTCGCTTGGCCTGATGAAAAAAACATGATTTTCAAGAAATTCGCTTGGTAATCGAAAGGGTCAAGTTTGCAAAGCACATCGAGGTTTCGACATCAGATATGCTGGCGTGTGTTACGTCTGCAAGAAAAGACTGCATTTAATCCCATTCAGTAGGTTAGATGTCAAACTCATCTTTGAACTCTCTTATACCCAGACTCACTGAAGACCAGGTGTGCTCTAACATCTGGTTTTATTTTCCAGCAGGACGGTGCGTCTGCTTTCGCACGGCAAGGCTGATTATGATGGCGCTACCTTATTGCCATCAACTGAAGTAAATGCATTGGCAAAGATGACTAACAAACTCGCCAGACCTTAGCCCTCTTACTTATCACGTCTGGGGAGCTATGCTGGAACGCTGCAAGACATTTAATCCCAAGTTGGAGAACATTGGCCAGCTGAAGCAAGTCTTGCTGCTAATGTGGGGTCAGTTGCCGCAGGACCCGACCAACAAGGCCATACTGAGCTTCACAAAAAGAATTTGAGCTTGTGTTAAGACAGGGAGTGGACACTCTCATTATACCTTACAATAAACTGCAAAACGGAATGCTGAGGTCGTAGTGAAAAGTGATATCATTTGACATGGAAATCTACAAGTGACGTCAATTTTCCGCGGATATTTGAAAAAACAAAAGTTTAAGTTTGAACAGCTGTAACTTTTGCAAACATGAAAAGTTTCAAATGAAACTTTCAGGGATTTTTGGAAATTCATTCCCCTACAAATTAGGAAATTGTCGCAGAAAAAGTTCAATCGGCTGCAAAGATATCGCATTTTCCCCGGTGGTACATCTTTTTGGAGCCACCCTCTATATTCTAAAGAATGTTTCGCATACGTTAAGGCAGATCAAGAGTTAAATAGACTGGTCAAATGACCTGCCGCGACCTGTATGGTATACCACCGCCACTGCTAGCAACCCAAGTGAGGACATTTCAAGCAATAATAATTATAGAGTGAACAGCATGCATTTTCTTGACAGAGGTAGAGAAATACTGAGGAGCATATGCTTCCCTGTCATAGACTGAGGAGCTGAAATCGCATTTTCCGCTGAGGACGTCAATAAGCATTACAATATTCAAGGAAGATCTAGATCAAAGCTGGTTTATAGAGTAATTAATCAGAACGAATCTTGATCAATAATAGATTTCGTTACAAAGGTCAGCAAAGATAGACAACAACAGATGCTTTCTAGCCCCTCATTTTCCAATTTTTTTGTGTGACTTAAGCTCACACAACCAACGTCGACCACCACGTTTATAAGGAAGTCATGCAAAGTTGAGTCCATTTCGCTGTCATGTCTTAATTTTAGCTTAACCTGTCACCATAATTATTCCGATGTTTAAATACAATGCTATTGCAGCTATCACTGTTGCTAAGGTAAATACATACTTTGAAATTTTCTCTGGATTGCTGTGACATTCACTGTTCACTGTTAATTGTCCATCCACTGCGTTGATTTCATAATTATGACCTCCGATTTACTTATCAAGCTGTCGCTGAGCTGTTGGCCTCTCGCTCTCGGACCAGTGGCGGCGCCAGGATTTCAGTTTTGGGTGGGCTTAAGCCTCCGGAGGAAATTTTCCATTTTCACCCGCCAAAATTTCTGACGACCTTTTTTCTTTTTTTAGTCATCCGGCCGAAATCTCATGAAAATTTCCCATTTTCACCCGCCAAAATTTCTAACGACCTTTTTAATTTTAGTTTTTTAGTCATCCGGTCGAAAATTTCAGTCTAGCAAGTGTAAAAAACCCGGATGGTCTTTTTTAGGGGGGCTTAGCCACCTAGCGCCGCCGCTGTCTCGGACTGCTATAATGCAGCGGCTCTTTCTCAGCGATTGGCCTTAGAACCTGGAATGAACTGCCTGTTGCGCTTCACCTTGTACCTATAGAGGTCCTAGAGGTCAGACCACTGTGTTACTTTCTCGCTTAAAAACAGCCTTATCTAGCCATTGTTGGACCGGGAGCGCTTCTGAATAGATAATCTTGAGGTGCGCTATAATATAAAAACTCAATAGTAATGATTATATAGATGGGTTCTAATGTGTATACCTGTGTATGATAACCTAGATTTTTATTTACAGTTGCAAGATCTACCGGTCGAGGTACTTGAGTATATCCTAGTTAAAGCCGTTGCTATGGAAGTGATTGGTATGAGGCTGGCGAAAAGTGTGTGGAACGAGAAGATTGATCCTATTATCGACCGACTTAGAACTGTCTCTTCACTATGGAACAGCATCACTACGACCGATATCTTTCGAGATATAATTACCAGGACTCTAAACGGCACTGGTGAGTTAATGACAGTCTCATCATCTTAAGCGTCCTTTAGAGGCTTATCCTTCCAGAATTTAGAATCACTTAAGTGCGTAGTTCAATATGAGAGACAGAATTGATGTGACGCGGTGGTGGAGTATCGGTATATTCTGTACCTTGCGAGCGGAGGATGGCAGGTTCGAATCTACCTCAAGATACTGCGTAGCGACATTAGACGAGTTGCTCATCCATAATTATTGTCTGTCAGGAAGGCAACGGGAAACCACCTCACTCATCTCATCCACAGGGGTTTGTAAACGCTAAAGGATCAGCCTTGGACAAGTTACTCACACACAATTGGATGAGAAATTGAATCACAGTTAACATTTTCATCTTTGCGCCTTTATATGCTCTGCGTAGTGCACACACAATATTTTATCATGTCTCCGTATATAAACTGGATGCGCTTCACTTGGCTCCCCATCATCAGAGGATCTCGTAGGCGACGTAGGGGATCGGCGCTTTGCAATTACTGTCCCTGCTGGGTCTTGCTCCGGTCTATCTCTTGCAGCCCATAACTAACTGCACCGGGTCGTCGTTCTCGTCGCTCTATAATGAGGAGAAATTAGGCAGGCATAGGAAACACACATAGGCTAATAGATATATAATAAAATCGTTTGTTTGCTACTTTTTGTTGCGTTACGTGTTTGAGTCGTCGAAAAACGGTGGGTGGCCTCCCTAAAAGTGGTATAACTTTTGTTCTGTTTGAAATATTTTGATGAAATCTGGCCATCGTGTGTAAATATGAATTGTCTATAAGTCTGTAAAATTTCATTTCGAAATTCTTGCTTTTGGTTAAGATATTGGCAAAAACCCTAGGGGGGTCTTTTTGCGCAAACTGTATGTAACAGAGTACTTGTTAATTTATACAGTTCAGGAGTCGATTCGTCTGGAAATTCTATACAAGTCTCCGCTAAAGTTTTACGTCTCCGGTATAACCACATTGATGGATGAAATATTTCTGTTCGGCAAGGCAAACATTCAAGATCACATGATAAATATCTACGACCGTAACAACATGACCGTGGTGAAAGAAGTCATCCCGCTAACAGGATTGCGTCCACAGAGTATATCCGCTTGCAACGTGTCAAACTGCGTGTATATACTAAACAGAAAGCTGCATAATCACTTTTCAATCTTGCGCATTGCTAGCACTACAGTAACTGGCCACTGGTCCATTGTATCGCCATTGATTAGTGAGATATGCCTGCCACATCCTACTCTATGCGTTACTGCCAGTGGTAGCTTAGTCCTTTCACGACAGCAAACTACGGAATTTGCTGCAGTGAGTGTATGTGATACGAATGGTTCCACACAGCATGAAATAAGGTTGCCCCCAGAAAATTTGCGGATCTGGAACATAATTCCAAAGTCAAATGGAAACCTTGTCTTAGTCTCAAATAAAAGCAGTTTCTCATGTATGGTTGATTTCGCGGAGATCGACATGAATGGCATTATCATACGCCGCTATCAGTTGGCGCAATACGCAGTTCAGAGTGTTGCCAGTCTTGCTGACAGCTATGGACGCATCTGGGCGGCTGACCGATTCTACGGACTGAAGCTTTTGGATTCAGAATTTAATCACATGGATTTCACCGGCCAGTTCATTGCCCCCCAAGTAATGCACTACAATAGCGCCAGAAATGAAATAGTAGTCGTTGCATCTGATCGGGTTTTTGTTCATGGTGTTTTGATTATCTTTCATTTGAGGGAAATGTGAAAGGAAGCGCTAGAAAGAATGCTGGCGAAAGGAACAATTTTGGTTTTCAATAGTTTCGATATCTAACTAGTTTCACGGTCACAATTATGCCATAATTTTATGTATTATCAGATTCTAAGGTGTGCTGAAAATAATATGTGTTCATTGAAAATGTAAATTGAGAATTTGTTTACACAATTTAGGACTACGTCAATTAAAAATAACTTGGTTTTTATATACTTTGTGCATGTTTGAAAATTCTGCTGCACTTGTAGTTTTGGTATTTTGAAAATGAAATGGTGTGCAGTGGCGGCGCCAGGATTTAAGTTTTGGGGTGGAGGGTAAAGGGGGGTCAATCGTCAATTTTTTTATTTTTACAAGGAGAAAAATGGATGGCCTTTTTAAGGGTAGCTTAGCCCCCCATGCCCCCTAGCGCCGCCACTGATGGTGTGGGCCATTGAGGTGTATTATATGTATAACATAACGCTAGAGAGAGTATGACGTATCTGGCCTCCAGTCAGATTTGAAGTCGTTAATTTTTAACGTCGTCCTAATTCAAAACGACTAATCAAAGGCCTATGATTGGTCGGGTGCTAATTAGACATATGATGTGATTGGTCGGTGCCAATTAGACGGACTTCAATATAAAGACTTGATACTCTCTCTAGTGATATATTCATTATATAATACTAGGGCTGCATTTCGATTAATTTTTTTAATCGCGATTAATCGCACGATTAAACAAATTAATCGCGATTAATTAATCGCACATTTCCTGAAATTTTTAAAGTACATTTTAAGGGTAAAACATTCAGACAAATTTCTAAAAAAAGGATCTCAAATTTTTAATGATTGTACACCAACCGTGTTATGTAAGCGGTACGTCAAATAAAAGAGTATGTGATTTGGTCTGAACAGCCTAAAGCTGTAAGTGCAGCCAGTTACTCAGACATACAAGGTAGCAAGGACAGATTCTTTGTTCTGAAGAAGCCGCTCGATCATCTGAAGGGTTGAATTCCACCGCGTAGGCACATCTTGAATTAACGATTGTTCTTTCAACTTCAGTCGTATTTGTTGATGTTTGAGCTCAATATTGTTGGCAGGACTGTGTTTGAAATGCCCAACAATTTTCCTACACTTGCCCAAAAAATTATCGACGCCTGACTCTGCCAATGCTTTGTGGACCGCCAGCTGCAGCATATGTGCGACGCACGGCATGTGTTCAAAAGGAAGTTGCCCAACTGCTGCGGTCATATTGCGAGCGTTGTCAGTTCCAAAGGTTGTCACCTTGTCATAGATTCCCCAGTCTTGTGCAACCGCAGTGAAATGTTCTGCACAGGCTTCCGAATAGTGCCTATCTTCAACGTGGTGGACAGTTAGGGCAAAGGAACGAAGAACCCACTTGGAGTCTATTATGTGACCCGTAACCCCCAAGTAGCTATGGTTAGCAACAGATGACCAGTAATCTGCAGTAAGCGCTACGCAATCTGTGCTGTCTAGCAACTGTTGTACTTTTATTTTCTCGCTGTCGTACAAGTCAGTCATTCGGCTGTCAATGACTGGTCTGGAAGGAAGCGTATAGGACTGATTTCCGGATGCTATCCGCAAAACGTCCTGCAAGCCCTCATCCGCAACAATGTTTACGGGTCTGCCGTTCAGTGCGATCCAGTGTGCAATGGCGTTTGTCACCGCATCATATTTCGAGCGATCCATTGGTTTCCCTTGGTGCTCCATGTCCACTAGCGTCGGCTGGCGTTGATTTACAACGTCCTTCTTTTCGGAACCACGTGTTACGAAGGCATGCTTTGTACGCAGATGGTACGACAGCGACGAATTACTGCGGTGGTAGTTAAATTCTCGGTTACAATATTTACAAACGACTACCTTATCAGTTTTAAACTTAAACTGTCCGTCCATAACTGTTTTGCCCATTTTCTTCGACTCCATTGTTTGACAAAAACCAACAACATTTATCAAAAATCAAAAACGGCTGTTTAAAGTGATCGAAATAACGAAAAGAACATGTGCCGATGGACCGGACGCAAATTCGGATTCCCTACCCGGCTGCGGATACCAAGGCTGAGGAATAGAATGATTACATTGTGGAAGAAGCGAAGACCATATAGGGGGAAGGTTGCGGAGTAGAATTTCTGACCATCCCTTTCTAAACTGTCAACAACACGTGCGCGTCGGCAGGCTCTCACGATTTTACACGAATTGCAATGTGAAACGTTTCAAATTTCTTACAAATAATTACCCTCTGTATGGAGGAACATTTAGACAGGTAATTATGTGTCACTTTACGGCTCTTTATAGGTAAATTTAAGCATGGTGTCGTTCGCGTATAGGGTAAGGTTTCGCGTCGTGACGGTCGGTTAGGGTTAGTGTTAGTGTCGTCATTAGATTCTTCAGATTTTTGGGTCGTCAGGGTCGGTTAGGCTTAGTATTAGGGTTAGTGTCGTCATTAGATTCTTAAGATTTTTCCGTTGGTTCTTTAGCAGTTGTTGGTGAAGCTAATAGCCTACAGCTTCACCAATAACTGCTAACATCAATTACCTTCTCCCCCCTATGGTCTTCTCTTCTTCCACAATGTAATCATTCTATTCCTCAGCCTTGGTATCCGCAGCCGGGTAGGGAATCCGAATTCGCGGACCGGACGTAGGCAGGCTGTCTCGTACGAGAAGTGTTGGGCGACTCGACAGAAGTGGGCGGTAACCGATAACCGATGGTTACTTGAAAAATAATGATTACAAAACTTGACATAAAATGATAAAAATTCATAAAATATTTAATGCGTCTTTTGCGTTAATGCGTTAAAAAATTAATCGCAATTTTTTTTAACGCGTTAATCGCGGGCGTTAACGGCGATTAACGTGCAGCCCTATATAATACACCTCTATGGTGTGGGCCTAGGTTACTAGTCTCAAATCAGATGTTCCGTCTTCATTTAATCAAATAATACACTCACTTATTCACACACAACCACGGGCGGAGTTTGGTTTTCGTTCTTGGAGGGGCTAAAAAAGAGCTTGGGAAGAACTTGGGCTTTGTTGGGGCTGAGACTCGGTCCAGATTTTCTCAGACCAAAAAAGTTGATGACCTTTTTTAGCAGCGGCGTATACGCACGGCATATTGTAGGATACGACACGGCTGTGCATCATAGGGATGGTCACTGATGGAATCACGTGTTGTTTCGCGTTCGTGAACAGAACCATTTTCCCCGAACAAATTTAGGAGTCTGCGCCTTCTTGGGGGGGGCTAAACCAGGGAAAGGATACCATTTACACGGTAGACCTACTGAATCTGGGCATTTTTGAGAGTGCTTAGCCCCTAGCCCTTGATAAACTCCGCCCATGTAGCCTACACAAGAACAACTTAAGAAATTTAGCTTTCTGCAACTAATAATTATTTTTACAATGGTGCAAATTAGATAGTTCTTTAAGCAAAATTGAGCAAAGTAAATGTAGACTAGGCAGTATTTCTTAGTCCCAGACTGTCGATGACCGATGCTACATAATATATAGGACTAGAAACAAGAGTCAAGTTATTCAATAATAATTTATTTGTTTCAAACTACATTAGGCCTATTTTCCGAATAATTTTAGCTTCATCCGTAGTCTCTTTGATATAAATATTATTATTCGGTAGCTTCCGTTACTATCCCTGAATATCAGTTTGTTTATGAAAACAGAGATGAGGGTGGAGGGATTGGATTTTTTTATTGGAGATGACGGACTTCAGAAGAGTGAACAATCTCAGTTCTTCAAATTCACTTGCCAGCTGCTTCTGCTTGTGTTGCACTAGTTGTTCCGCCCATCTGATCCTATGATATCTCGACCCGGACCACCACGTACTTCTCTCACAGACAACCCTTCTAACTCAATGCAGCGCTTGTGAATAAGCTGGTGCTACGCGCTTGGCTTTAGAGTGGCGCTTTAGAAATTTTGAGTTTACGATTAGCCTACCGTACGATTACGACTAGTTTTAGAATTTAAAACATGCAAATATTTAGGAGTCTGCACCTTGGATTGTTGAAAAGAATTCTTGCTAATATAGAATTTGGACTGATGGAAAGAAGTCACAATAAAATTGGAGCTGGAGAGATGAAAATAATACTCAGTAAAATAACATTTTGAGTAGAGTAAAATAGATCATATTCCAGTTGACAATATCCAAAATCAATCTGATCAAATTTGGTGTTCCACAAGGGTCTATTCTTGGAGACTTGGACTCCTACTCTTTTTAAGTTTTATCAATGACCTTCCTAACGCCTCCCCTTTATTGTGCTTCGTTCTATTTGCTGGCGATGGCCCTACTAACATTTTTGCCTTCCATAAATCTTGTGAATCACTCTTTCAATTGATGAATCACGAGCTCTCACATGTTGTTCATTAGTTCCGGGTTATTAAGCTATCCTTGAACCTTAATAAAAACTAACTAGGCCATATATAGCTTATTTTGCTCTAGGCCCTATTCGTAAATCGATTCGTGACATAAAATTAGCAACTCGACTTACAAGACAAACCTCACTTCAAAATAGAATGCTTTCCATTGATCAGATAAGAATCATGCAAACGTCTGAACTTATGTTCTAGCATATGTATAATCTTTTGCCTCGTGCCTTTGCTGACTTTTTTACTCCAACCTCTAACTTCGTTCCGTATAACTTCAGATCCTCGTTTAATTATATAGTGATTATCACTAGAACATATACTCATATGTTCTCAATTAAAATCGCGGGTTCTAGGACCTAGAAGAACTTACACTTGCTTATTGCTTATTCGGAATTCCCTCTGTTTCACCTTGTTTAAACGTAAAATAATTTTGAAAGTTCACCAGCTTTATATCTTCATGGAACATGCAAATTTGACATGTCATCAAAGATGCCCAATGGAATGACCCAGCACTGGGACATACTATAATTGCGCAGTGACTATAGTATACAACTGCACTATGTATCAACAATAAAAGATGAGGAGAAGTCGGAAACATTAATTTGCCTCTACAGTGCAACTTGTTGGTGCAGCTCATGCTTGCAACAGCGTCGGATTATTATACACGTGTTAGAGACTTAGACTATGTAACACTTCCATAGCACCCTTTGGAATGCCTCAGCATCAATTGACAGACAGTAGGCCTAACTCACCGCGCTACCAACTGAAATCTTTGTGGCATATCCGTGAGCATTGGATAGGGTAGGCCTTTATGTTTGACTTTATATGCGTCCAATATAGATAGGCTATATGGTCCTTTTATGGGTTCCATGTGGGCTGGGAAGCGATTTATTAGTCTATAAATCGGTTTTGGATATAGTCTACTTTAACTTACGCTACAAAACTGCATCAAGAATTGTTTGATTCCAATGTGTTTATTTAGCTGTTCCCGCGAAACATTTCGACAAAGTAGACGAATTTAATAAAATATATATCTTATGCAAGCATGGCATTGCATGCATTGCATTGCATGCTAATGACCGGTCAAGCCCATTGCACTGAATGCCACAAACAGCAAAACATCGGAGACATTGGCTTAGATATTTTTTTTATTAGAGTCACTGAATATGATAAAGGACTACAGTAAGAGATTAGGAATAATACCGAGTTAGGCCCTACATGTATATAACTGACAAGTCATGTAACTAATTAAACTAATCTGTATATATATAATACAAAAATAAGGCATCGCAAGTAGGCTATAAACAAGACAAGTGCTGAATACCGCACAAGAATTCATCAATTGCACTTTAAAGATGACGTCACTATTAATTTCAAAGCACTTCGTAAAGGCCTACGTGATTAGACATAATTTTATGAATATGCTGAACAGGTAGGCCACAAGAGTGAGTCCATGTCACCATGTCAAACAGGAATAGACGAAAATTGACTCATTGATTGAAATTACTAATAAATGTCGGACATCGCTCAAGAAGGCCTGCAATTGCAAATCTTAACAACAAAAAGTGAATACTTAAAAAACAATCATCATTTAAACTGAAATTCAGTTAAAGAAATTGTATCTGCATTAGAAAACCTTTCTCCTCGACATATTATAATTTTTTTTAAACAAGGCTATTCCGTGCATGGCATCTTCGCCATAACTCATCAAAGTGTTCCATCCGCAGAAAATCCTATAGACTGCTTTCTCCTTTCCCTGACGCTCACCTGAGTCACATCAGCCCTTCGACAAATCTTCCTATCCAACAGTGACGGCGACAGAGGGGGGCTAAAGGGATAAGCCCCCTAAAAAGGTCATCCGGTTTATTTTTACATGTGCAACTGAAGTTTTGGCGGATGAAAATTTCCATGCTGGAGATTTCGGCCGAATGACTAAAAAAAGTCGTCAGAAATTTTGGCGGACGAAAATTAAAATTTCCTCCGCGAGGATTCAGCCACCCCAAAACTTAAATCCTGGCGCCGCCACTGCTGTCCAATCTTCCTTCAACTTCTCCTTTTCACAATCTACCATTCCTTAAGCGCTTCTCCAACTTCCTATTTTTTCTATTATACAGATAAAATACTCTCGTGCTTTGAATTTCTCCTGCTCGCACTCCCTCTTCCCATTCTCGATCATCGTACGTCACCACAATATTATAAACTCTCTACAATTTCCGTGCTTCTTTCTCTTTTCCTCTACCTGTCATCATCCCTCTCCCTCACATAGGCTATATATAAGTCTCATCAAACTCCGTTTCTCCTCCCGCTCCTCCATCACTCTCCCAAATATTTTCTTCCCGTGTAACAATTCTGCTCTTATCCCTTGGAAATACGTCATTTTCGCATTTTACTCGCTGTAGTATTAACACCAACTTTTCTCCCATTTCTTCATATCTTCCTTGCCGCTCTCTTGCACAATTAGCCTATGCAAAATTAAGCAATTCAGCAATCTTCGTGTTTTCACATGAAAGGCGGCAAAATATAGTTTGACATATTTAATATTCCCTACACTCCTGGATGTCATCAAATCGTCTCTCTCTTAATGCCTCCAAAACACAGTTTATTTGGTTCGGCACACCTCAGCAGCTTTTGAAAATTGATTTTGTTCTCCTCTCTGAATTATTTCCTCACTATACCTTTTCCTCAACTGTTCGTGATCTGGGTGTTACTCTAGATAGTTCCCTTTCATTTAAAGACCATATATCTAATCTTACACGCTCCTCATATTTTCATTTAAGGCGTCTAAGGGCAGTTCGGCGTTCTGTTTCGCTTTCTGTTTTTGCCACTTTGGTCCATGCTTTCATTTGCTCCAGAATTGACTACTGTAATTCTCTTCTAATTGGTCTTCCCAAAGTTAGACTCTCACCTTTGCAGTCGGTCCTTAATGCGGCCGCCAGATTAATTGCACGCCTTCCACGCTACTCTCATATCTCTACTTTTATGTTTGAGCAGCTCCATTGGCTTCCTCTAACTGCGCGCATTCAGTTCAAAATTCTCATTTTGGTCTCTAAAGCACAACGGGGTCTTGCTCCAAAATATCTAACCAATGGAATTCGCAGGCCAGTTTCAGCCTCCTCGCATCGTCCACTCCGCTCTTTAAACAGATTTGAACTTCTAGTACCTCCTACTAGAACGGCTATGGCTCAGTCCCGTTCCTTTACATCAATTGGCCCCTCTCTTTGGAATACGCTCTCTCCTTCTACTCGATCTCAACTTCTGACAGGTAATCCCTCCTCCTCATTTTCTTTTCTTAAAACCTATTTTTTCTCTCGTGGCCTTGCGCACTGGGAGCGCCTCTGAACGGTTCACCCTAGTAGAGGCGCTTTATAAATGTTTTTATACAATACAATACAATACAATTTAAATTTTAGTATCGTTTCGGGGAAGACGAACGACAAGCCCAGGAGTTCCGCTTATATGCGGTCAGAAATAACCAAGTGAAACCGGTAGCTAAAAGATAAGTTTTGCTAATTATAATTATTAAGCATGAAGTGAAAGTCGCAATTATAGAAGTAATTATTTCATGTACGATGGTCATCTGAACTAATCGTGAAACCTAAAAGTGAAAGTGAACAAAGATAAACATAAAATAGCAGAATTACTTAATCCTCTGCTAATCCCGTTAACACAGAACCAAAACAGCAATAGGCCTGATATTCCTCAAATCTTCCTCAGATTCGAGCAATTGGCTGATATAAGAAATGCCCACGAGCACATTTCTTATAGGCCTATACAAGAATGGATAAAAATAAACCCTGGATATTGAATTAGTTCATTTAATTACTGTGATACACGTGCTTTATCTGTGTACTAGATGTCCGATTAGCATAAGTAGAAGGCTTATTCAGCGGCACAAATTTAATATGCATAGGGCCTAATGGCCTATATATTATAAGGACATTCCTTTGTAATAGGTCATGGTCAATGATTAATAATTATAAAGACGTGACCGTCATCAATTAACAGACAAAATGACTAGACGTCTAAAATGTTAGTTAACAGTAGAAATGCGTTATTAAGATCATAATGTAGGCCCTATACATTTTTATTATTTTGTAGGGTCTGGCTATAATATTATTGGCGTAAATGAGCTAACAATGCAATAGCCTGGTTTTGTCGGTGCTTTAGTTATCCGGTATTCAACCCACCAGTTCTTCTTCTAACGCCATAACCTAATAAACTACAAATGCGTGAAGGGTAAGAAAAATGTTAAAAGACATCCGAAAATACATAGACTGTCAAGTATAATTATATAAATGGTGCATTGTTGAGTGTTCCCACTTGACATCTGAAGTGGAGTCTGCTTCCAGATGCGCAACATAACGTTCTAAGCCACAGAAACCAGTTTCATCTCCGTTGACTTCAGTGAATACCGGCTATCATGCCATCTAGACCACACAATTCCATCTCCCTGCTTTGCAATAGCTGAATAATTTACGTGGTGATATATGCCATTAAGATTAGAATCGTGGCAGGCTTCGTACCACCACGCCCCCTGATACCCAACGGCACAACTGATGGATCCGTTCCCTTTGTCGTTGTCTGCATCTTTAGTGCTGAATTGTTGTCTGTTGTGATTCCTCAAACCGTCTCCTGCAATAATGAGAGAAATAATTCACAACTGGTCTTTATCCACAATAATTTCTGGCATACAACAGAGATAGGCCCAAATGCGGTTTAAACGCCAAAATATAAGTCTTTAAAAAAAGATTTCACAAACATACTATCCGCAGGTCTCGACAAGTTTCGTCTATTTTAATTATTTACTAATGAATTCATCAACAGCTTTGGACTAACAGTCCTGTGACAAATTGTTCATATAATTTTTATGGGACGCATTTTTTGGGATGCAACTGCGAGTAGGCATATTTAGACTGTCAGGTAGATATAAATGGTGCGTTGGGACCACTTTGCTAACAAAATGGCCTCTGATAGCCACAAAGAGACCCAATACGGCCCTCATACCATATTTCTGGAGCTGTGTCGATGACACAGCTTGTTTTGGAGGCCTAGCCGAACCCAAGAAGGCCTACCCGGAAACAAAGCATGCGGATTCGCAAAAGTCATCTACTAGCGGTGTCCTTGTGTGCTAGATTACAGCATTCATTGTGAGGCAAAGTTTTCGATAGAGTAATCTTTGGTGATATTAAAGACGTGAAGAAGTGAAGTGATATTTGAAGAACAAAAGCATGAGCGTGGTTCGTGATTCACACCACAGTGCATGGATTCTCTCTGGGACTAGTGTTGGGTCCATCTGGTGCGATTACGCGAGGGAACAGAACGATACCGTGGACATGGACTGATAATTGTAGTTTTAATAAACAAATTCATATAGCGGCGTGGCGAGTATAGGATATTTCCAGGATGCTTTACAAAACTCTCAACTCTCAGCACAAACGTTAATGCTCGGAGTTACGGATGGTGGCGGGCACTGAATAAAACATTAGCCATCAGATCTGACGATTGCGTCGCATAAAACCACCAATTAGGCTAAAGGGAACCTGATCAACAAAGCAGTTTCATATAAAAGTGAAGACTGCTATCGGCGAATGTAGCCTACTTAGGGTTCTGTGGCAGGTCCCTGTTTAGACTTAAAGAATTGCACCGGCTGGGTAGGCCTATAGACATTTCCACACAACAAGAATGAATACATCGAGCAGTTGTTGTCTGATTGTCATGTAGGCTACCATCAGCTTTCCGGGTCGTTCAGCGGAACATCCAAGATGTTCCCATTCTGGAAACAGTCAATCGCTCACTTGCTACATACAACTGCTCACTTGCTACGACTACAAACGCAAAATCTTATTGGCAGACTTGAAACATTGCTACCCGCGAATTACAGGGGTTCTCTGCACTTTGTGCTACACAACGGCTTCGCTTACCGTTTTATGCTAAACTGTTTTATGCAGAGATGTGTTGTTCATCAGCCAACACAGCAATACTCGTCGAACTGGAAAGGTTGGTCCTGGCCGTTAATAATCCACCTGAGTCGAGGATGAGGTTACAACACAATCGCCATTATCGTCTACTTCTGGAGCGCGACAGCAGTGTCACAGCACTCGTGCTCAGCGCGGAAGGAAGACACCCAAAAATGGCTGTGGCGAAAAATCTGGAGTGCGACGTCACTCCTCGAAGAGTCCATCAACGCGGGTTCTGGGGCGTAGAAGGAAAGGGTTGTGTAACTGGACCGTGCATCGCTAGGTAGCGACCATTTCGGGCAAGGGTCTGCTCTTCACCTCAATGAACGCAATTTTGTTATGTACACACCTGTTGTTTACTTTTGAAAAAGACAATAGCTGTTTTGAGTGAGCTATCTTCACTGCATTGCATCCCGACACCTACTTCAGACACCGGCCGGTAATGTATTGAGTATACCTTGGCGCCTTGAACTTTACGAGCATCGTCAACCCAGTGACAGTGACCGGCATTGTTTAGGTGGAGTGCTAGAACCGAACAATAGCCGAGCTGGTAATTTTAGATGGAAGGAAGAAGGTGGGTCTGGCTTAATTCGTTTCTCAACTGAGGCTGAAGTTTCTAACATCAATCTTCTGCCGCTGGCTAAATGTGGAAAAATCGTTGTGTCGGAATCATAGACATAATTCGCTTTCTTTAGTAATACGGGCTAGAAAGAGTAAGCATTCGTGCCGCGTGAACTATCTTCTCAAACGAGGACCTCCGAGCAAGCCACGTCACGGTTTACCGCGTTTCGAAACCACAGCAAGAGCATACGAGCACCACGCATCATCCATGCCGACTTTACGAGCCGGTGTAAAGGTTTCAAATTACCCCCTCCTAAACATTACCCCCCGGTAACTTGAAACCGGTTTCAGATTACCCCCCGGAAATTAGATTTGTATCAATCATCGCATTTATAGCACTAAAAAACTCAGAAAAATCATCCCGCTTCTTGTTTTGGTCTGAAGATTTTCATCCGTCATCCCACTTCGTGGTTTGCTATCAATATTTTAATCCGAAAAAATAATAGCCTCGAAGCCATTTTCTCCATGTAAACTTCAACGGCGAATAGTATTTTAGTTACAGATGAAAATATTGATAACAAACCACGAAGTGGGATGACGGATGAAAATCTTCAGACCAAAAGAAGAAGCGGGATGAATTTTTTGATATTTTTAGTGCAATAAATGCGATGATTGATGCAATTTACAGTTTGCAGGGGGGTAATGTTTAGGAGGGGGTAATCTGAAACCTTTACACCGGTACCTTCCACCAAATATGGACACCACTAAAGTAACACGATGCTTATCGGCAAGCAATCCGCAGCGACGGCCGTGCGAACGAGCTAGTAAATTATTATGGGAAAGAAAGCTGTGAAGAGAAACGTTCTATTGTGATGATGGTGTCAAGTCACCACCACTTTTAAAAAGTTTTTCACTTTTCACTTTTTGGTCCGACAAGGATATATTTTTTAGAAACATAAATGCATTTTGGCTGTCTAACATAATAAAGGCTATCGTGATTAACATCGCAATGGCGCCAATGCTGATAGCCTAGAGCCTCCACTGTCCATACTCCACAGCGTGTTCATTGTCCACAGTCATGGCTTAAATAGCAAGGAGGAAAGGGAAGGAATTTTCTACCACTTTAAATTTGGGGAGGAAACGTGAAGCAATTATCTCCCACAAATCGTTATGGCTCTGAGGCAGTGCACGGCATGCCAACAGCCTCACAAAACCTTCTGGAAACATTGTTATTATCAAAATAGCATTGAAGAGACCTCCGTGCCTTTACCCCACCCCCAAAAAGTTGGCTTAGACTTTAGGGAAGGGTCAGCAAGAATTGAATAGGTAGAATCTGTATAAAATTTTGTGAAAGAGCTGTTTTTTAAAATTGATTAAGTTATCCGTGAGTGGAAAGATCGTGGAGTTCACCAGCGAGAGACGAAAGGGTAAAGAGTGAGAATGGAGAAGGGAGTGAGAGAGTTCTCACCAGAGTTTATGCTAAATTTGCATTTCGGGAAGGGGTACAGCGCAAAGGTTCTAAAACTGTGGGGTGCGCCAGGCGCCGGTTGGGGTAGAGAAAAATTCCAGAAATATAAATCTTCTTTGCGTTTATGGACTTTGTGTCCATCTTTCTTAGATTAGCAATGATTTTTAACGTTGCAATATAACAGCATCATAATTATTTTATTTCTTTCACAACATATAATTAGACTCACATACTATAATTTTGTATAGGTCTAGTGCATGCAACATATTTTTGTTTAGGCATATTTTTTAAATTTTTTGAAAAAATAGTGTTTAAGTGTGAGCCAGAAATTCTCAGCGTAGGCCTATAGCCTATAGCTCAAAATAGGGAAGAGCTGAATAATATTGGCCCAACGATTGATTTCTGGTCGAGCATCAAAATTTTTGATTCCTTTCAGCACATCATATCTGTGTGAGCTGGTTTTAAAACTCTTCTTCCCGTCAAAGACAAATGTGGCCTTAATTTACTTTTGAATTTTACAAATATTAAACCAGATATTTTAAATCCTCGCTTGTAAAAACAAGCCCACAACACCACAATGCTGTAGGTTAGTTCTTTCTTCCAGGGGGTTATAGATCAATTTTGCCTTTTTATCAACATGATTAAATGATTAAAACATTACATATATTTTAAATTTTGTTCTTAATATGACTATAATAAACCTACACGGGGGAGGGGAATAAAAATGAAGTTTGAGAACCGTTGGGGTAGGCTACATGAAGACGAGGAAAAAATTGAACTGAGAAGTTGCGTAGCCTACCAAGGAATAGTCACCACCACTTTTACGAGGAAAGTTGCGCCCATGCCTGCACGTTTGCATGGAACTGACCTGCGTGAACTAACTATACCCGCATGCAAAGCAGTTGGTATTGGTGACAACGGCTGCGCATGCAGTTGGTGTTCGCGGCATCTCTGCTGCCGATAAGTTTGCCATTGACACCGATCAACCGGGCTTGGCCTGAACACCATGGTAGCGCCGACACAACCATCGCCAAAACTAGTTATTAGACATGCCATATCCTAGGCAGTAGGATGTCCAACGCTAAGAGGCTCAGAGATAATGAATAATAAATCATAATAGTTTTTGTTTATTTCAAACCGACACAACGCAGTGTACTATTCAATAGGCAATGAACGGATGATCACAAACTATTTCCGGAGTCAAATTTGACTGTCGGAAATCATGCAAGCCCCCCGCCATCAAGTCATACTGCCCAATGTACCATTACCATCTGCCAAATGGAAGGCTGAGTGGACCTTTTTGGGAGAGTTGCGGGCAGCGATCTCGAATCCGTGCACTCTTCGTGTCAGGGTTTTTATTAACCCTAAACCTTTGACTAAAAAGCTCTTTGTAGGCCTATGTGAGCATAATTATGTGCGCATATACGTGCGATTCCACGTGTGTCTACAAGTATGGCCAAGTGAAGTATTGTCTTCATTTCTGACCATCTCAATGGGATTTAAACTTCTTTTGCATCTTCTTCTCCTTTTCTTCTGTCCCTCCTCTATTCTTCTTAATCTCTGCCTCCACCCATTCCCATTCTCCTATTCATTCTCCTGCTCCACTCCTTCTCCTCTTCTTCTTCTTTTCTCCTCACTTCTTCATCTCCGCCTCCTCCCGTACCCCTTCTCCTTTCCCTTGGCTTTTATCCCGCTCTGCTCTTTTCCTCTTCTTCTCCTTCTCTTTCTCATTTTCTTTCCTTTAATAATTATTCTGCTGTTATTGCTTATCCTTATTTTCCTCCTTCTTATTCTTCTTCCGTTTTCGTCTTTTATTTTCTTTCTCCATGTCCCTCTCCTCTTAAGATGTTGCTTTGAACTTGAACTCCGTACTATTTTGTCCTTAAAACCGTTTTGTCCATACCATTTTGTCGGCTGCTATTTTGTCCTAGAACCAGCTTGACCTGTAGGCCTGTACACGCCACGGTAGGGGTTGACACGATCATTGAGTACAATGAAAAAGGCCAATTGAATGTCAAGAAGGTCGTGGGTGATGAGAGGCTGACAAAGATCTCAAAGCTATCACGACATTGATTTTTGAAAGCAGTGCGCTCTTTGCATGTGTCCCTAGGTGTGCAGATGTGTGCTTCTATTTGAGTTTACAAGTGGGCATATAGGTGTGACCTGATGGGGCGATAGAACTTGAGGTGAACCGTGAAAGTAAACATACGGTATCGATCTGTTTGCGTCACCATGAAAGCTTGTTGCATGTTTAGACTGCATAAATGACTCCACTGAATGAGAACAATGACTGTCACGTGAAGGTAATGAGATATAATACATTACTGTCTCATTTTAGCACGTGATATGCAGTTTAAACACCTCATTCTCGCTTAATTTCTTCGTCCTCTCAATATTTATCCTTTCCTCCTCCTCCTCCTCCTCCTTCTTCTTATTCTTCTTCTTCGTTTTCTTCTTCTTCTTCTCTTCTTCTTCTTCCTCTTCTTCCTCCTCTTTCTCTTCTTCCTCTTTTTCTTTTTCTTCTTCTTCTTCTTCTTCTTCCTCCTCCTCCTTCTCCTCCTCCTCCTTCTCCGCTTCCTCTTCCTCTTCTTCCTCTTCCTCTTCCTCCTCTTCCTCCTCCTCCTCCTCCTCCCCCTCCCCCTCCCCTTCCCCTTCCCCTTCCCCTTCCCCTTCCCCTTCCCCTTCCCCTTCCCCTTCCCCTTCCCCTTCCCCTCCCTCTTCCTCTTCCTCTTCCTCTTCCTCTTCCTCTTCCTCCTTCCTCTTCCTCTTCCTCTTCCTCTTCCTCTTCCTCTTCCTCTTCCTCTTCCTCTTCCTCTTCCTCTTCCTCTTCCTCTTCTTCTTCTTCTTCTTCTTCTTCTTCTTCTTCTTCTTCTTCTTCTTCTTCTTCTTCTTCTTCTTCTTCTTCTTCTTCTTCTTCTTCTTCTTCTTCTTCTTCTTCTTCTTCTTCTTGACCCTCCTATCCTCATCGGTCATATTTTTTTCTTTTACATCTCCTTCGTCTGTTTCTTCCCCTTCTCCTTCTCATCTTCCCCTTCTCCTCTTACATGTTTCTTCCCTTACGTCCTTGACCTCTTAAGACGCTGTCTAAACTTTTACCTGCGCTTCCAGAATATCCGCCGACTGTAAGTGTGTAATTGTAGATGGATGAGCTTATGGAAAATCTTCCATATTCCGCAAAACGTTTATTTCCTTCCCAGTTTTCCAAATCAATACGCAATTTGTAATTCCGCTTTGATGTGAGAAGATAAAGCATTTCGTTACCTATTAAAAGACATTCTTCATTTGACAACTTCAAGAACGGTAAATAAATTTAGTAAAATTATTGGATCTATTCGATGGCTAGTGACTCTCTTAACACATTATAGAGAAAACGCTAATGAGAGCTGTGGTTTAAAATGAAAACTTAGTAAGTTCTTTTCCATGAATAGCTTAAAACGACAGATTGATTAAACAATTATAAGCGAAACTGAAGTATTTCTAGTGTGAGTACTTGGTGGAGATTATTATTTATTGCACATTCAACTCTGTTGATAATCATGAACAACCAAGTACAGTACTTGCAACAGGAGCCAGCAAAAGTTAATAGCTAATACTATCCTGACCCCTTTCCTCAATTATTATTCATGACTTTTTCGTGGCATAGGCCTACATAAAACTTAACTAGAACTTAATTAGCAATGCAACAGAGATAATCATAATAATTAATTATTAACAGCAATTATAGTCTACTAATACTAACAATTATAACACTACTAATAAAATATAATAATAAAAATAATAATAATAATAATAATAATAATAATAATAATAATAATAATAATAATAATAATAATGCTGATAGAGGTTGACAGGGCAACGGTATGGGCCGCCTACAGCGATCCGGTCAATATGGCCCGGTTATTCGCAGTGTCCTTTCCTCATGCGGGGGACTGGTTGTCAACCATTCCTGTGACCGCCTGCGGCTTGGACCTAAGCAACGAGGCAATCCGGGTAGCCGTTGGATTGCGTCTGGGTTTGGAGTTGTGTGCACCGCACCAGTGTCAGTGTGGAGAGACCGCCGATTCAAGAGGACACCACGGGTTAGCCTGCAGACGTTCGTCAGGAAGAACAGCGCGGCACTTCGCAGTCAACGACTTGGTGTGGAGGGCGCTCGCGAAGGCGGACATCCCGAGCTCTAAGGAGCCGCCAGGCCTGATCCGAACTGACGGCAAACGACCTGACGGAGCGACCCTCGTCCCATGGGCCAGAGGAAAATATATCGCCTGGGACTTCACAGCCATCCACACTTGTGCGGTTGTAGCGGTAGAATGCTTCTTATCAAACAAACCTATTAAACGATGCATTGTATAAGGATTAGATATAGGTAAGAATTAAGCTAGACAATATGTGGCGTATTTAACGGATAATTAATATTATTTGTGGCTTAAGTTAATAAATAATAATAACGCATATACACGCGCTACAACAATTCTTGATATACAACGGAGGAGCGGAAAGCAGCGTCAATGTCAGCAGACGACAACAAGCAGACGAAGAAAGTTAGTCAGCGAGGAGTGAGCAAGGAGAGAAGACGAGATTTCCGAGCGATGGCGGCCATTGACAATTGTGGCGTTACTCGTAGGTAATTCGGAAGATCTGACGGTGTAATTGAGTGTGGAAGGCGACACGCTGTCGGCCTGTCCCACTGTTGGACTATAAGACCTTGGGAATTGAGTACCAGGGCGAGTCAAACGAAACTTTGCGAAGTTGAATGTGACACTTGGCGAGTGAACTGCGATCGACATCGGGAAACGGTCGAACTCGAAACTACAATTGCGATTGGATTTCGACGACAGCAAGAAGTGGCGAAACGAGAACAAGACGAGGTTGAAAAGACGAGCAAGCGACAAGAAGTTACCGTTGCTTGTGAAGATCCTAAGAGGCGGACGAAACTACCGAGTGCTGTGCCCAGCTACAGCATTCCTCCGTCTACACAGCTACAGAGGAGAATTGAGAATGACGGCAAGTAAGAAGAAGGTGACCTTCCTTCCTCTTCGAACCTTCATTCCAATCCATACGAACTGAAGAAATTCTACATCTACGCTGGAGAAGACCAACGTGGAAGTTAAGAAACAAGCTATAATATATCTTAAATAATACGTCACAATAAGTAGATAAGATTTATGATACTGTATTTTACTGTTTGATATTGTTTTCTTATAATATAATCTTTAAATGAAATCTCAGCTACTTTTGTTTTAGGTCATAGCTCATTCTAGTATTGATCGCCCAAAAGCCTCTGAGCCTAAAAGTTCCTTATTAAACTAGATTTAAACCCTAGATTTGATAGGTGGTGACAGCGGTCTCATATATACAAATTATACATCTTTCATCAACGGTACCTGGAGGAGCTGCGGAACATGCGGCAGATCGGAAATGCAACAAACACTCCACTCTTCCTGCATCCCATGAGTTTGTGCCCATTGCTGTTGAATCGTTGGGCCCCATCAGTCGAGAGTTTTTGTTAGAGTTAGGCCGCCGTTGTGCCACTGTTTCCGGCGATCCAAGAGAGATTGTCTACCTCTTCCAGAGGATTTCAATATGCACACAGCGATTCAACGCCGTCGCTTTTAGAGGAACATTTGCACCACACCCCGGGGACGAGAACAATGCACTCTACGCTTGAACACATTTCTGTTCTTGGATTTTTGTTTTAAGCTTGAGTGATGTTTCAATAAAGGTTGAAATAATATAAAAAAAAATATAAAAATAATAATTACAGAATAACAGCAGCAGAACCTCATCTGAAACCATAAACACTTACAAATACAAGCAGCATTAACACCAGAATCAGTCTGATAAGAAATACTTCGAAAGTAAACACCAAGTATGCAAGTCTCCTGAGCGATTGAGTTTAAGATACTAAAATGCCACTATTTCCAATGCAATATATAATCACCACTTGCAACCAATATTATAAGGAAACATAGGCGTACGGGACATTTCGGCAGTGAGGGGGGGGCAAAAAATGGGGTCTACTGCATAAGGCAGAAAAACAAAAGGCAGAAAATCAAAAGGCAGAAAATCAAAAGGCAGAAAATCAAAAGGCAGAAAAATAATAAGGCAGAAAAATCAAAAGGCAGAAAAGTCAAAAGACAGAAAATCAAACGGCAGGTATTTGCATTAAACAAACAATAATCTGTCCGCAGAAAATGAAAAGGCATAAACTGAAAAGGCGGAAAATAAGAAGGCATTGATTGAGAATTGAGACAGTGGACACCACCCCACTTTTGTAAATGGATGCCTGGATGCCTTGAACCGGCTGCTTTGAAGTAATTTGTTTGAAATCAACAATCAAAATACAGGGTCAGTTACTTGCAATACATAAACAATAATCGTACCAGACTTTGTCAAAACAGATGTTTTGAAGTAATTGTCAGTAAATAAACGTTTCGAACGTTCTGGAGGACACCCGAGACCAAACAGACTATACGAATGGGGCCCGTAGGCAGAGGCAGGGGGTAGCGTATTGATCGTGTAATTGGTTGAATGGTTGATTGGCCTTGAAAGTTAGTACACGTTGTGCAATCCGTCATTATATAAAGCAGCTCATAGGCCTACCTTGAGAACTTGAGAATCATTTACGATTGATTGTCAGACGAATGTAGGATTAAAAAAATGGCTGCTAACGTAGAGAGTGTGGAAATCGGAGTCTTTGTGCATTCTCAGAAAGGTAGACGTTTGCTGGCAGTACGTGATTACTTGTTTCAATTAACTAAGATGTGACACGTGGCACAAACCACGTCTGCCCTGTGTGTCGTAGTGTTTATCGTGACATATGTAAGCTCCACTTTGCCGCCTAAATACAAATGCCCAATTACTTTAAACCTGCTGAAACTGATTAATCGGTTTGCCATCGAACATCGAACATTATAATATTACAGGCCGATGTTTGTATGTTTTGAAATAGTTGGTGAATCAGGACATTTATAACGCTAATGGCGCTTTATATTTTTTGTGTTATAACACTACGGAATAAATATTGAGTTGGTTATGCAACATCTTCATGAGTTTCTACCTTTTGACTTTTCTGCCTTATTATTTTTCTGCCTTTTGACTTTTCTGCCTTATTATTTTTCTGCCTTTTGATTTTCTGCCTCTTGATTTTCTGTCTTTTGATTTTCTGCCTTATGCAGTGCTCACAAAAAATGTTGGCCCGAAAAATCTGACGACTTTTTTTTAAGTTATACGCCCAAAATTCTTAGGATTTTCCCGTCCCAAAAATCTAACGACCTTTTTTTACCCCTGTGCGTGCCCGAAAAATCCTCTCGTACCTTATATGCCCGAAAAAAATTCCGAATTTCGATGGCAAATTCTCTTTGCCCGAAAAACACATTTATCCGAAATTTGGGGAGCATTTGCCCTCTGGACCCCCGCCTCGTACGCCTATGTAAGGAAACTTTGCACTGTTTCTATCCAATCTGTAGGCTAACTGCTTCTACCGCTTAACCGCCGCAACCCAAAAAATCCTGGCGCGGCACCATATTGGTAAAAATAGCGAAATTGTTGTGGCTTATTGTTAGTTGCGTAATTAATTTTTTACATTTGCTGGACAAGTATAAACCGACATACAGCACCCATTTACTCAGATCTATTATTTTTCAACCAAGGAATATCATGATCTACTCCCAATATTTTATTTTGCTGTGCCAAAAGTCCAAAACATGGCACAGCACATAAGCCGGGTTTACTCGGGCAATTCACACAGTACGTCTTGACATCACGCCTTCGGCCCATCTTCGAACATACAGGACAGCGTGCCTGTGGCTTAGTACTTGTGTCTGTTGGCTGCAGCAGATCGGGGAAGTGCCGTTCCGTGAGTCGAACACCAGCCTCAACCTTCTCATTGAGTGTCTCGTCGTCATCTCAGATGGGCGTCCCCGACCACGAGGTGCCACTTGCATGGTTTCGTCATGCTGGGTGGTCATCATAGGAATGTACATCGCAATGTCAGCGCTATCCAAGCGCACACAATACACACGTTACACACGTATGCGCGCACGTGAAGACACACGCACGTGCAGACACGCACTAAAGGCGAGGACATAAACGCACGCACGCTCATACTTGTTTGTTTGTTTGTATGTGCACTTGTTATAGCGCCCCTTCAAGGTCTCTCTCACTACTCAGAGGCGCTCCCGACTGCAGAGCGGACACTGCAGCGGAGTTTCACGCCGAAGCGCTGAGCAATTGCGAGTGAAGGACTTGCCCAAGGTCCCTACGCGGCGACGTGAGGTGGATTCGAACCTCGAACCTTCCGGCTCAAGGCAACGACGCCACCACTACACCACCGCGCCCCACTTTCCAACACACATATGGCACACACACACACACACACACACACACACTCACACACACACACATACACCCATGGACCAAGATGAAAATGTATCCTGCCTGAATGAAGATCTAATCAACGTATAAACGTATGCTTACAAACAGGCATACATGGCCACCCACTTATACATGCATCCATGAATGTGCATGCTTCGGCGTGATCTGACCGGAACTAGCCGGTGTACAAAAAATTTCCGCCCAAATATAGCCTATGACATCCTCTGCTAATATATATGCGCCGTACTGCATGAAATACGCCACGCCAGCACTATGCCTGAGTCATTACGTTTATGCCGGATTTATCCGGTGGTAAGGCGTGAGGATTTTCGCCATGCGCCGGATATATCCGGCATGTGGCGGTTAAGCGATTAATAGCGCTGTTATTAAAATGCCCTTTGGTCGCTCACAGTAAAAGCGATGGATTTCATGATCCGTCAGGTTAATAATTAATCAATTGTATTAGATCTAGGACTGCAGTTGCCAAGCTACGGTGTCCAGAGAATTTGAAACACAAGTACTAAATGTTTAAATCTGCTTGACATTAAAGAGCTGAAAGAACGCGCACAGTAGGGTGGAGTGAATGCTATAGGCAAAATATTTTTTGAAGAATCCCTAATTGGCATGGGCGCCGACTCTGCGAGGCCCGTGAGTGCTCAGCACCACCAGAAATTGGCCATGCGAGGCCCGCCTATGCATGGGCACCACCAGAAATCAGCCAACAAGATGCGCTTTTTTTATTATATTATTTCTCTGCCGGCATAGCTAATATATAAAAATCATTGCGTCTTTTACATAATTTCTTTTACTCAGTTAGTCTACCTTACTGTTGCTCTAATTTTACCCCGTCCGGTAGTCTAAACTCCATACGAATACGAGGAAATCCTCGAAATCCTGCTCATTCGATCCGATCTCTTTTTAATTACGGACGAAGGTGACGATTTGAATAACGGTTTCTTTTTATTTTACATGCTAGGCTATATAATGATCCTCACTTCGCGAGAATCACTTTCCAGTAGGCCTATCACAAAAGCTGGATATTGTTTTGTCTGCGTTAATTATAACAAATCAACCTTGACTAAATTGTCTGTGAAAAATATTAGAAAAACTGTCTTCCACAATGTTAATATTGTCTCACTAAATAGTGGTTAATGTAGACAGAATTTTTTTATTTCTTGGGAAAATTTGAGTCTGTTGAGTATTGACCTAATTAGGGGAGAGTCTTCCAGTGGCGGCGCTAGGGGGAATGGGGGCTAAGCGCCCCAAAAGGCCATCCGGTTTTTTTACATGCAAAAATGAGACATTTCTATGATCAGCCCCCTAAAAACTGAAACCATATGCACGAGATTTTGACAAGATGACCAGAAAAAGGTCGTCAGAAATTTTGGCGGCTGAAAATGGAAAATTTCCTCCGTGGGAATTCAGCCCCCTCAAAACTGAAATCCTGGCGCCGCCACTGGAGTGCTACAAGATGCACATGCTAACGAAGATTGTGCTTTTCTTCAGAGTGGATTCCAAGAGTAGCACATGTTGACCCAAAGAGTGATCAATTTTTTTTAAGCAATTGGGAAGACCAATTATTGAAGTCTTAAATCATATCTTTAAACAATGAAATAAAGGAAACTTTTGATGAGATAACAGCTTAAAATGTCACTATTTCATGTTGTGTGGAATTTTTTTAGAACAAAGGTAAGGATGCTTTTCAAGTCATAAACCACGACAATTTCGTAAAAAGGGCAGCCTAAGATGCTACCATCGCAGTACAGCAAGAAATAAATTCGAAAATGGTTAGGAGCACATCTCCATGATCTCCTCCCCAAGCCTCTTCGGCCCTTCCCTGCTCGGCGATAGTCCTTTGACTGCGAGTTCGTCCCCTAAAACCATGAACTGTTTCCGCCTATGAACAGAGGTAATTTCAATATCTCTCCTATCAAAAAAGGCTCAAAAAATTTTCCGCGCTCACGCGCGGGTTTCTTTCACATTCGTTTGGGCACTCACACTCTTCGGGTCAACTCGGCGCCTATGCTAATTGGCAGGGGGTGCAAAACTTGTGTATGGATGCTAGTATTGCCAGCGTAAAATATCGTACCTCTAGTATTATATCTTGAGGTACCCCAACCCTCAAAACGGATCCCATTATAACCATAAGCTTCAACATTTCCTTAATGTGTCTAATCGTCTGTGATAATTTTATAGGCCTGCTGTAACGACGCTGATATGATCAGATTAAACTAGTTCAATCATTATTTTAAAGAATACAAAGAGTAATTGAGGTACTGCAGTTGAAATTGGTTTGATTAGAAGCATTCAACGAACTTTTTTCTCTCGATTTTAGCATATACCTCGATTCAGTGTTCATTGTGTTCAAGTCGCTCGAAAATCTGAATTTGGGTCAAACACTTTAATAAAACCTTTTGATTCTAATCTGTATAAATCCATCGCCTTATTACACACAGACGATGATACTTGAGTTGCAAGTCTGATGCATCTTTGAGTTGCCAAATTATGACAAGGAAATTTCAGAAATTCAACAATGGTTTCAGTCATGTTCTTTCTATAACACGCTCCAGATTTTCTTCGTCCGAAGTAAGCCTCGTAAGAGGAGGTTCCCATCTATTGGCGTCTTTCCAACTTATTAAGTCGACATTGTCTAGAGCAGCGAAGTTCAAAGTTGGCACAGGAACTGTCTGACAGTATTGATTGGGTCTTGTTTCCGTGAAACTATAGTATCCTTTGGAATGCCACATCTCTAATAGGCCTATGATTTGTGTCCTTGTTTTAACATTGCAACTTTGCAAGCAAAATATTCTCAGGATGTCCAAGGAAGGTATTTCTTTGCCTAACTGGATCAATAATCTCCGGCATATCTTTGAACAAGTAGGCTAGGCTATCTTGAAAATGCAATCCTTTGATGAGGCTGTCGATAACCTCTGCCATGGCAGCAAAATGAAGTCTGATGTAGAACCAGATTGGATCAGAGGCCAACGTCTTAATGAAGTTATGAGTGTGACAAGTTGCTCTGATGATTCGATTAATGCAACTTGAAAGCATAAACTTCTGTTAGCAGTTGTGAATAATCATGAATGAATTGCTGAACATGGGTTTCTATTATAGGAACTTCCACAGGGCATTCCAAGGCAGGTATAGAATGACATATATTGTACAAATACTTCTGATCCGTTCTTAGATCGCTATTATCAACACACGGATAGTTGTCATTTGCAATAGATATAAGGGGAACTACGGGCACGTTTTCACATTCTTGGATTGCTTTACGAAATGGCCCAGAGAGCGCTCTAGGACCTTGCTGTGACACCATCGAGTTTCTGTAGGAGATGTCCCAAGGCCAATTTATTTACAGGTAGCAAACACAAGAACCACTGTAATGGACTCCCTTATTATATTTCAAGCAAGCAAAATAACATCTGCTACGTTCCCAGTATTAGCATTTATTAGTGCAATCTGCCCTTATAATTTATGGCTTCAGGAGATTTCTGGACTAGTCGTGAAAGAGCCTAATTATTTTTGACATAGGCCCACTCGCTTGTGAGATATTGTTGAGGTGGAAGTTCAACAGTATAATCCACCCTTCTTCAATTAAATGTACCACCGGTACTGTGATAACAGCCATTGCAAGATCCCTCACGGTTTTCTATCATTTCTTGTCATCATGAATGAACAGGAAGAACTTCATCACGTCAGCACTTGTGGAAGCAAAGTTTGAGGCAATTCTGAAGGAATCTCAAAGACTGGATAACTATACTAGTTCGTCTTGTTTTCGACTTTTTGGCTGCCATTCTTGTAGTTATCCCTTCAATATGCATAGTAGGCAACTAGCTAAAGATATCACCATAGCAAAATAGAAGTGGTAAAAACAATTTTTTTAAAATAACCAAAATTAAGACGAAAATGCGAAATTTTGCCATTTCGTCATTTTTGGGGCGTGGGGGCACCTCAAGAAGTTAACAAAATCCAATTATATTTTACACCCAGGGTACTGTGCCCAGCTGCAGTACACAACTTTTGCACACCCTGCCGATTCTGAAATTTCAAGCTCATTTTTTCACTCCACCCTAGCGCACAGCACAATTGGGCAGTGGCCTGCTATCAACCAAGAACGCCTTTGACTCTAACTTAAGAGAATTTTTTTTAGCTTACTTTTGTAATGCAGGGACTACAGAACTTTCATTAAATTAAATACTATATTTAATCAGGTTGGCTCAAGCATAGGCCTACAGTTACAATTCTAACTTCATTCTTTAAAGAAAACTTACCAAGCCAGAATTCTGTATTAATATTTTGGATCTCCAAATCCTTCTTTGTACTCAGCCCACGTTCTGTAAAAAATGACACTGCCATCCTTGCGTCTCTGAAAAACCTGTGAACATTTTATCGAATGGCATAATAAAGGCTTAACATTTGCAATAAATCACAGGCGACAGAGCAGAAACTTTTTCATCAGAATAATTATGGCTTGTTCTAATGTTCTATAATTCAGTCGCTATCCGATGAGCGAGATAACATGATGTCAGTTGCGGAAAGAAAGTTGAAAGAAATTGCTCTAAACCTTAGCGCCACATAACCTCGGAGAACTAAAATAGCATACAAGACCATTCATTCATTCATTCGTTCATTCATTCATTCATTCGTTCATTCGTTCATTCATTCAAGGATTTTTGTTGCGCTTCATCAACGGGCTATTCAGAAGCGCTCCCGACTCTAGCATGGCAGAACAGAACTTTTGAGTTTAATTTTTTTTATTGCTTCAGTAAGAGTAACAGGAAGCCAGAGCCGTTTTAAGGCACAGGCCCGCGAGGCCCGGGCCTAGGGCCCCGCGCAACAGGGGGGCCCCGCGGCGACCCAAAATGCTACATTGCATAACAAATTAGCAACATGTTATACGAACTTTAACGTGTGCTAAGCTTAAATTTATTTTACACAGTACACTTGTAATACAAAGATTGCTGTGCTCTAGCTGTGTATAGGCCTAGGTTCTTCTATCAATATTAATAAACGTAACAAAATGACACACATGCCCATAGAAGGCATGAATAGAGTACCGGCACTCTATATCTGAGACTGAGAGTTTGAGACGGGAATCGGGTTACGTTCAGTGTTTAATCTAAGTATCTCCCAGTGTGGAAGGAACTTCACCCAGAAATGACTACCCAAAACATTTGACCAAATTATAAGTTTGAATTGCTGCTTACATTATTGTATAATACACGAACTCTAGTAATATACCGTGATATTATTTACTATTGTATGATATTACGACGATAAAATCTATTAATGTAATAATATGACACAATCATCTTACAATGAGTATAATTTACTGTTAATATTTGTACAAGTACTATTTTTGTAAAACCAATTTTCGACTTTTTAGTGCTACCTTTCAAATTTAAAACTGTCGAAATTTAAAAAGGTTTTGTTACTTGAACACTTAGTAAAACAGCATCATTAGGCCTACTACATGACTTCCAGATTTTGGCGGTTCTTCCTTGGTTTGTGTAACATTTGTGGCAATTCCGAGAACTGTAGGCCTATTTTCCATGGTCAACAATACAAGCCTTTTTAGCAACGCGCGGGAATAAGCCAATTCCAATGCAAGAAAGTAGGTCTTATATAATTATAGCCTAGAGCTGTCTGCAGTTATTCGTTAGGCTACTAGGCCTATTATGCTGTTGGCCTAATGGTCCAGAAGCAGCAGAACTGAGTTGCTGAATTTGATACGTCAAGAAATTATGATTGTAATAATAATTATATTAATTTTATTGAAACTTTCAACCACTCTTGTAATCAGCACTGAAATAATAATCTGTAATTTTGCTTAGATCCCAGCTTACAATGCTGCATGTGGCCTATCATTACAATGTGGAAACTGAATAAGGAATTATTATAATTGCAAGAACAATCATAGAAGTCTTAGACTAGGCATGTCATCACTGCGAATGTTGAGCAATTTTGTAAAGATGGCAGCTTAAAATGCAATGTGAAAATTCAACAATTTCTGACTTCATGGAGGGACACATTCGGACATTCCTTTCCCATAGCCCTCCCGTCTCGGCGCTACACGTCTCGAGCAATCGACCGACAAAAATGTGTGTGTAAATACTTGTTCTCCGTCCCCAGAAACCTTGATTTGGCTAGAGTAGATTAGACTCGTGGATATGTTTAGGATTAGGGTTTGTGCCTAGGGCCCCAAAACTCCTTAAAACGGCCCTGCAGGAAGCAGACGTAACTCCAGTGGGAGCCTATTCCAGACCACTGGACCCAGCACGGAAAGGTTCGATTCTACATAGTTACAGTTCGTGCATTTCTTTCTATGCAGAACGGAGAAGCGGTGGTCTTGAATACACGTGGTGCAACAGAGCTCTCGCAGGCAGTCTGAAGCAATACCAAGCTGACATTGCCAAACCAATGTACTCAATGTACTCAATGCGCTGCCGGGTAAGAAGCGTGTGTAATGTCTCCCGCTGGGGACATCACCAAACATTATATTACTAGCTGGGGTACCCGGCGTTGCACGGGAAATTTCGATTTTTCGTCCCCAAACCCAGCTCCACCCGCTCCTGTGGGGCGGCTTCGCCGCCCATTTGGGGTTTATAAATGGTTATTTATGCCCCTCTGCTCTGAAGGTCTTTCCCAATTCTGCTGGTTAAACTCATGTTGCATGGGGCTCCTCTTAGCGTATATACTCCTTGGCATAAGGCATTTATCTTTCCCAGGGCGGTTGCGCTGCGTAGCGAGGGCTCGATTTTTATGCTAAGGCTTGGAGAAAAATGACGTCATTTGTTATTGCCAACGGTTCAAATAATGGCGTCGCAATTGCAGCGATCGCGCAATTAACACGGCGAAAATTAAAATGTCTAATATTTCGAGTTCTACAGTGAATAAGGAGGTGAAAATAGCGCAGCTGAGTAAGTTGAGTGAAAGTCTATTTATGTACGATGTTTCAGGTCAGTAGTTGCAAAAGTGTGAGCGTGCATAACTGACAAAGATAGGCTACGTACTTCCTTTCTTATAGATATAGATAGGTAAGCCTACTTGTCCAATTGAACACGCTCTAGAGCTTAAGGCTCGGTTCTGGCACATTGTTCCATTGGACTGGAAGCCAGAGTAGAGTGACGAACAATAATCACGAAGGGATGTAATGAAAGAATGGATTAGATGGGTGACAGCACTATAGACGTTAGTGAACGGCATTTGTGCGAAGTTGACGCAGCTGATAACAGTCTCGGGCAAGACGGTGAATGCAAGTGAGGAGCAAATGTAAGACTTGTCACTACGGTAGCAAACAGATTTTTCATATCTCGAAACGATTCATTAAGAAGCCGATGAATGCCTTGACCCTGCCTGATGTAAATATCATGCTCTTGGAGAGACATTGTCTGGTCCAAACAGGACACCAAAGTGACGGACCGTATTTGAGAAAGTACAACTGGGAACGCCGAACTGTCCAGAGACAATCTAATGCAGACGACCTTCAGGCATAATAATTATGCTCAGTTGTTCACTGCCTGGCGTTTGCAGGTTCTACCGAGATCAAAGCAATTAAGCGTGCCATTCAAACCTTAGAGGCCTGGATGCCCTCCAACCGCATGCAACTAAACCCAAATAATATCTAATATATTATTCGGTTCGGCTCTCGTCAACAACTTGCAAGACTTAACTTAGAGTCTTTAGCTCTTAAGCTACGGTATGTCTTCTTCCTCTGTGGGGACCCTGGTGCTATCTTAGACTTAGAACCCACGTTCACGAAACATGCCAATCTAATTTTGTCAAGATTGGTTTGTCCATGCCATTGTGGTCTCTCGCCTCACCTATTGTTGCACTCTGCGTGATGGGTTACCGGCGATCGGGATTAGGGGCTTTGTGAATCCCTAAATTTGGCCAAGTCACGGAGCCTATGCGGAATATAGCCTACTCCACGGGCTTCCATTTCCGCAGCATAGCATATCGCTTACTGGGTTTCTGCATTGCTCTGGTGCTGCATGGAGGTCCTGGCTCCCATCTACCTGCGGGTGCTCTAATTTCTCATCTATGGTGTCCAACGGCGATCTGCTCTCCGATCGGCTGATCTAGTCGAGCTCCGAGTCCCTCGCTCACGACTGTTAAGCGTCGGCGTTCATTCTCAACTGCTGGCCCTAGGACCTTGAATGGGCTACGTGTTGTGCTTCGCCTGGTGCCTAGAGGTCACACCACCATGTTCCTTACGAACTTAAAAGCCTTGTCTGGATTTGTGAGCGCATCTGAGTTGATTACCGTGAAGGGGTACTGTATGAAAACTCCTAAATAATAATAAACTATTTTGGCACACTTTCCTCTGTGCTTCAGTCACTTCGAGTGACTCGTGAAAAATACTGCGCATACTAATATTGATCAAACCTACGAGTTTTACCTGCAAAGTTCCCTCAGATAAATCGCCGCATAGCCTATTGGTTAGTTTACGTTATCATTTCCATATATATTTATAACAACAGACTAGCCTACTTGAACATATACGTTCAAGTGCATATTTAGAGAACACCACTGCAATCAACCAATCAGTCAGTTAGTAAGTCAATCAATCAATCAATCCGAACTTATATAATGTCCCTTCAAAATTCCTGCTCGTTCTTATAATGGTTTTGCAATGCATAAAATAATAGAATATTTGAATGGCGAAACACAAACCAGCGATGCGCCAGTGGTGGTGTCCATGTCACAAAATGCATTGGTACAAACTCGATCGCCTTGACGTCCAACACATACCACGTAGACGCCACTTGCATTTTGACCATTTGCTTTTATATCAGAACAGTCACACACCTCAGATGTAGGACCACAGGCGCCTAGAATAGCAGAGATATAAGTTCATTACTTTGGATATTTACATAATTATATGATTAAGAACCTGAGACCTGAATAACACGTTAACTGAGTCTTAAGAGCAGTGGCGTAGCTAGCCTTCCGTGGGTCCGTGTGCAGAGGTCACGCATGGGCCCCTGTTTGGTCTTGTAAGTCAAGGCCTATATCTTTAATTGAGTTCTTGCAATCAAGACCACCAAAAACTAATCAACGGCATTTGCTATTAGGCCTGACACAAGTAATTTAACTAAAACTCACAGAATAAACATGAATGCTGCATGAGTGAGAATGATAAAGTCAAGTGTCAGGTCTATAACTGCAGTGATTTCCCAGTCGAATTAAAAATCTGCCAGGTCGCAGACTTATCCACTTATTATTAGAAGGCTCACTTAAAACAATGTCATGGCATCGTACAGTTTTTCTAGACTTTAGTAGTAGTAGTAGTAGTAGTAGTAGTAGTAGTAGTAGTAGTAGTAGTAGTAGTAGTAGTAGTAGTAGTAGTAGTAGTAGTAGTAGTAGTAGTAGTATCAGTAGTAGCAGCAGCAGCAGTAGTAGTAGTAGTAGTAGTAGCAGCAGCAGCAGCAGCAGTAGTAGTAGTAGTACAGTTTAAAACTGAAACCTTGCTTATGCATTTTAAATTTAATTAACAGGCAAATAACACAACTTACACTAAGTAAAACGGTCAACTAGTGATCTGAATTAGCGGAATTCTTGAAAATACGAAGACAGCGTAAGAGATATCAGACGAAAATGACATTAAGAAAAATAATTGCACGCAGTAAATCAATAAATACGGTCACAGAAAAAAATTAAAAAGATACAAAAAACGAGACGAAAATGAAAAAAAGAAAGAAGACTTTCTTCGAGAAAAATAATAAATGAAAAACCTGTTTTTTACAACTATGGATGTACTAGTAGTGGTTATAATATATAGCAGCATCAGCAGGAACTCAGGCCACAATATAAGACTTAGAATAGAGTAGACTAGAGAGGACTCAGTTTTATTAATCAGTAATAGAAATCAGTGTGCTTGCAATACTCTGGACATGTTTCACTTTACCATTTGGGAGTTTCCACGCGTTTCCATTTTTGTTCTTGATGGAGATGTCGTGCTCCTGGAGACGTCGATCATGTGCTTGAAGACTTGTCACAATGGTGGCAAGTTGATTTTTTATTTCTAGGAATGACTCATTAAGAAGCTTATGAATACTTTGACCCTGCTTGATGTTGATATCATGTTCCTGAAGACGTCGTTGGTCAATAGCTTGAAAATTTGTCAGAACGGTAATAAGCTGACGAAATGCCTCAACATTCAGTTGTTGTGCACATGTCTCTGCTGCGATTCCAATCGATGAATTTACATTTTCACAACCCTCTATAGTACACTGCCCTCTAACTGAAACGATCATTGTGTACCTCAACATTACAGCAAATACTGCAAAGTAATAAGCCACATGGAAACTCATTTCGACTACAAATTCAGCGTGAATTCAGAGCAACCTAATAGTTAATGGTTGCTACTCCTATCTTAATAACGTAATAATTATAGGTCAACCAAATTTATACCGAGTCCGATGGAAATACTCCTGTAACAATGATCTATTATCAACGAGAGCGAAGGTTAGGGCCTAACTGCTCCTTTCTTGGCTATACGAAAACAAAAATTTTTCTGAACCACCACGAGGCGTTCCTAAAAAGGGATAGCCTAACTACCAATGAGCGCGAAGAAAAGTCAGAAATCTCTGCCCTGCTGTTCTATTATCACCTATGCTGTACATCCGCTTTGGAAAGTGTACACATTATCTGATCTGGCCGAACATGAGGACGGATGTGAGGCTTGTGTTGATTTGCCACAGATAATGAGATAGGCCTATACTAGTAGGCCTAATTGACATGTTAAAAATTGTTTTCCGAAATTTCATGTCTCTAATAGCAGTACCTGTTCGGTGCAATGCGCTAATAACTTTCAGAGGAATTCTGAGGAAAGTCTTCTTGAAGTGCTCAATTTTGCACTTCCACAGAATCCACGATAAAAACCAATGTTACAGCCACGCTGGGGTGATAGCTCACATATTGGGACAACGTAGGCTACCTGATTATCTGCAAATAGGACATTATACCGCACGATTTGCAGTTGTTTCTGCGCCAGCGACTGGTTGCAAGACTTAGGCATAGCCTACCATTGACGGCGTAATATTAAGATCTTAGACTGGACCCCGAGGACGCACGGGTAGCGGCGGTCGTCTTGAGTCTCGGGGCCGCAATAATATGCGAACCTCATAATAATTATGCGCTTGTGGAACCCAAATTGACGACAAAAACAAATGCATATTCAGAGTACATGATAGAGAAAACTCCTATGGTCGAGTGATAGTAATACAATAAGTATGCGTGCCACTACGTGAGACATGTTTCACCTTACCAATAATATTTCAAGTTTCGACGCATTCAGACTTTGGTTGTTGATGAAGATGTTTTCGTGCGGACTTCGTTCGGTTAGTGGTTACTTGGAGATATCATGTCATGACGGTGCTAAGCTGACCTTTCATTTGAAATTATTCATTAAGAAGCTCATTACTACGTTGAATTTTCTCCATTTTGATTTCCTGCTCCTGGATTCATGGACGGAGTTTATCATGGGCTAGAGGGGGGGCTAAGCCCACCCCCCAAGAAGGGCCAGATTCAGCTTTTCTTGCGGTGAAAATGGTATCTTTTCACGATATTAGCACTCCAAGAAGGCCCATCAATTTTTCACTTTTTGGCATGGAAAATGGTTCTTTTCAGAAAGTTCAATTGAATGACTAAAAAATAAATTAAAAAAGGTAATCAACTTTTTTGGCCGTGAAAATAGTATGTTTTCTGTTTTCATGAGATTTCGGCCGAAGGAGTAAAAAACGGTCATCAACTCAGTCGATCGCTTGAAGAGTTCTCATAATTTAGGGGCGCGGTGGTGTAGTGGTGGCGTCGTTGCCTTGAAGCCGGAAGGTTCGAGGTTCGAATCCACCTCAAGTCGCCGCGTAGGGACCTTGAGCAAGTCCTTCACTCGCAATTGCTTGGGTTCCCATATAAAATGTCGCGAAGAAAATGTCGCGGTCAAAATGTCGCGGACAAAATGTCGCGGATAAAAATGTAGCTGATGCATAATGTCGCGAATTATAATGTCGCGCCCACGGCGCACAATACCGCGATTTTCAATACCGCGCACCTTCAATACCGCGCCCGACCGTTACTGCGTTTGTTTGCGAATTTGTTCAATTTCCGTATTTTATCGTACGAGGGTGCACACGTTCGGTTCATCAAGCTTCTATTTCTCGCTCGTTATTCTCGTCAATCCAGCTTCCATTTCTCATGCTTTATTTTCGTCAATCCAGCTTCTATTTCATATATACAAATACTCTCATCCAGCTTCCATTTCTCATGCTTTATTTTCGTCAATCCAGCTTCTATTTCATATATACAAATACTCTCATCCAGCTTCCATTTCTCATGCTTTATTTTCGTCAATCCGATTGTGACGCATTGAGAAATGGAAGCTGGATGAAAGTTTTTTACAGGTTGAATTGAGGTTGGATTGATGAAAGAACGCAAGAGAACTGGGATCTGGATGATGGTTTTTTCACAGGTGAAATTGAAGCTCGAATGACGAAAATAAAGCATGAGAAATAAGAGCTGGATGAAGGTATTTCTATGTCTGAAATAGAAGCTGGATTGACGAAAATAACGAGCGAGAAATAGAAGCTTGTTAGTGTTATACGGTAATTTTCGCGACATTTTGTAAGGCGACATTATATATCAACGACATTTTTATCCGCGACATTTTGTCCGCGACATTTTGACCGCGACATTTTCTTCGCGACATTTTCAACGGATACCAATTGCTTGGGCGCTTCGGCGTGAAACCCCGATGCAGTGTCCGCTCTGTAGTCGGGAGCGCCTCCGAGTAGGGAGTTGGAAGAGGCGCTATAGAAATGAGGGGAACATGGTGTCATGTTCACTACTCGATTCTTGAAATGATTTATTAGCCTCCTAACATTTGTCCACAGCTTGACGACTTAGGGCTATATTAGCGGTGTCATGCTGACGTTTTATTTGTTGTACCGATTCATTGAGAAGATCACGGACTTGTAAGCTTAGCTGGCAAAATGTCTGATCACCCACCTGCTTAATTCCAAAGACTATGCCTAACGATGGGTCACTACTGTCACAGCTCTGTTGCTGTGTACAGAGCTCGCTCCATTAACTGAATTATTGATCATAATGTGCACTGATATTACGGCAAACGCCGCAACATCATATATGCCACACGAGAGACCATGACGACTATAGCTGCCAGATAGCCTATTAATGTACGCAAAGGTTGGGAGTTATTCAACCTATAATATTATTGATATTGCATACGGCAAGCCTAAGTAATCTGTAAACAAACAGAGTTCAATGACGTCATTGGCTATGAATATTCATGATATAGAAACGGCTTAAGGCTGGCAATGCTATGAAACCGGGTACGGAATGCCTATAATATGCGTCCGGGATGAATAGTCCGGAGATGAAACGTCGTAGAATCCACTGGATTCAATCCAGACAACAATAGGAAACAAGGATTTTTTAATATTAAAGTCATTGATCATGCTGCAGAAATTAGGTAGGTTATCTAGTTATAAAATTATCAAGTCAACTTAACGATCCAGCCTATCTTTATGTTCAAAGACATAGGCCTATAATAACTGCTACGACCATTAGTATCAACTTGAGTCACAGGACATACATGATTAAATTTATTTAGACTGGTGGAAGTTTCCGCGAAACGAGCCTCTGTTTGCATTTATTAATGTCGCCCTCCTCGGCTAAATCTGGCACCCGCTATATCCGGAAATTGCGGGATTTTGGTCGATCCTCAACTTATAATTGCCTGCCAATTATATTACTATTTACAGGTCAATGCTAGACCAGGGTAAGTTGACGAGTCGAAATCTTGAAGAGGCGGTATTTAAATTCTCTGAACCGAATTAATTAACCAATACTGATTAAATACAAGTCCATTTTAAGAAACTCAATACCGGTACAGAAGTGATGTCATTTGGAATAACAGGCCTAAACAATTATCTGAACAATTAGATTTGTTGAAACGTAAGGAGCCATATTCATTAAAGTGCATGCAAATTCATTACAACTCTTGGAATAAAAAATTACATAATTTTATATTGGTTAGTCGACTAACGTGTATCTTCTCGCTTGTCCCCAGCGCAACCGGCTGGTGATGTACGTGTTAAAGCCTCTTATCACACATAATATAGGCTAGGTCTAATATTGTTAGACAATTTCAAACGTAAGTCTACCTTTCGCTACAATGTAGGATTGTAGGTATTTATGAAGATAATTATTTTGAATATAGGCTATAATTCAGATTTTTATACTCTAAAATTGCTAGCAACTGCATCAGAAAGCATGAGACAGCAATTAAACTGAACTTTTATGCCATAAATAGCCTACCATAGCAATAGATAGACAAATGTCAAATTGGCTGTTAAATTGATTGAAATAACAAAGAATACGCGAGTAATGCTCAGTCTTGATTCTTGCGAAATATTTTGTGGGTAGGCAGTAGGGTGGTTGTTAAAAATGAAAGTGCGAATCTACTGTTCTCCAAGTTTCCATTTGGTGCCATTTCATCCAGAAACATCACACAAAAAGTTGCATGAGAAAATAGTAATATTTAGGACTTGCACAACACCATCAAAGTTTTACCATGTATCAAAGAAGGGAAAACTCGAACAGTAAGCATAATGACTGTAGTCAACCATGTGTCTTCAGACCAGAAGTCATTACAATGCAACTATATTATTGCATGCCTGATTACTAATGATTACACTGTTTGGTGATTAAAATTGCAATCATTATTATTGATACCGAGGCAATTAATCAATGTCAATGTGACCTTGAAGTCTTTACGGCACTTTCCTTTGCTCGTGACGAGAACTAGTTGTGATCCTTTTCTACAACTTGTGATATAAATTAATTGTTTGGTCCTTCATTCCTTTATTTATTTATTTACCCATTTCTACAGCGCCCCTTCAAGTTGTCACTCAGATGCGCTCCCGACTACAGCGCGGACACTGCATCGGAGTTTCACGCCGAAGCGCTGAGCAATTGCGAGTGAAGGCTTTCCCAAGGTACCTACGCGGCGACTTGAGGTGGATTCGAACCTCGAACCATCCGGCTTCAAGGCAACGACGCCACCACTACACCACCGCGCCCCCCACCGTGTCCTTGTAATTGAGGCACCGAGGTGCTGAATACGGGCAACACCTTGTTCAGCTAGATCACTAATGTCCCTTATGGATCTGCAGCTTGTCTTGCTCTTCGTTTAGTCATCAGGATTTATCAGACCACTTGGATCGTGTTGCATAAATGCATCTAGCAGTTTCAAGTTGTGGAACATGACAAGAATTTATTTAGTTACGAAATCATGTCGGCCTAGTCTTTTTGTGGATGGTTGGGAGAATGGGAGAAGAGTTGTGGTATGTGTTTTGGGGTCCTCAGAAACATTCTTGTCCAGGACTGCTACGATCAACCTCTTCTCTTATACTGACGCGCCATTGTCATAGAAACTCAAGTCTACCAGCAGTTTGAATAAATACCAGAGATTGCGTCAAAAGAGTGTCAGTGCGGCATTATCCGTTGTCTTCAATCTGTGGATGCAAAGAGAAAAACAATGCAGTGCTAGATCGTTCCTAGGGGAGTAGTTTCTGATGGGTTTTGAAACCAGTACCGGCCATATAGATGCATGTCGCAAAGAGACTAACGTTATCAAAATATGTTCCCACATATGTTCGCAGCAACATGATCGACACGACGACTCCAAACGTTGCTGTGACAGACAGCCTACTCGACTTGAAATAGCAACATCTTCAAACAGTAAATTGATGTCGTCACCCATTTAGGATTTCTGCAAAATTTCTACGGTTTGGAGGTCGATCTGCAGCCGATGTGCGATTGATTATTCTATAGCTTCTTTAAACATTGCCAGTTTGCAGCCTCCAAACATGCTCAGCCACCTGAGCTGGAGCTTTCGTCGAAGGTTTGGTTTTGCCCCAAATGAAAAGAAGGTGCTCAGTAGTCAGAGTGACACTGTCCTCGAGGCCGTGTTTTTCACGCTTATGATGATCGAACGGTACTCTGTTAAGTTCGCATGCAGGTCTCCACGAGATGGGAGCTTGCAACCTTCGAAGTGCTCTTCCGTTCCCCAACTTGCCATATCACCGCTGCTGATCGAGTATTAACTCTACTGTAGTCGGCATCGCCATCGCCATCGCAATATTAGATGTAGACATTTAGATATTGTACATTTGATGTTGTACAATGTATTAAAACAATTATGTATGGTGCTGTTGGAAATAATTTGACCAATGAACAGCACAGCATGTTCAAATGGTGAAGATAAAGCACATGCATGCCCACTGATGCAATAGGAAGGAAGAGCAGTATTCACAACCGGAACACTAAAGGATATCGTTGTTTGGAACACATACATTTTAGATGGAACTTTGCACTTGTAAAAAGTATAATACAAAACTTTTTGATGTATGAGGTACTACACAGCATGATATAAAATAGGCCTAATGTTTGTTAGACTATGTGTAGAGAAGATTTTGATTGGAACTAACGAAAGATCGAAACATTGGATGAATTCATCATCGTTCACAGAAACTCACCTGCCAATAACCACTAAAATGCTAATAAAAATAAACAATTAGCAATCACTGATGACAGATACATTGTAAAATTTACTTTTCAGTTGTTTCTAAGTAAAACGTACTAAGTACTTGTGTAAGAAAATCAAAGGTCCAAAAATGTGAAGTCAGTAACACTCTTACTCGAAATTACGACAATTATCTGTAAAATTCTAAACTTCGACGACGTTGTGCAAGTCCTAAATATTGTTGAATTTTGATAATTTTTGGGCTACATAGGTTTTAGACCAAGTGGCACGCAATGGCGGGTTGGAGAAATACGACATCTTAAGTTGAAAATTTTCCACAGGCGATGCGACCACCCTAGTAGGCAGTATACAAGAAGCAGATAAAGAAACATTTTGAATATCGAATAATTTAGTAAAATCTGTGACATCCGCATTTTGCTTATATATACTCCGTTTATACATGAAAATTAAGTTGACAGACCGCACATTATTACATGAAGAAAAAATAATAATAAAAGAAATGGAATAAAATAACAGCGTTTGTCCTCGAGATACCCGTTTAGCACAAGCAGCTGTTTGGTTCAGCGGTACAAATTGATTATGAGAAACGTTGTAACATTTAGAGCGAGACCACCCACCGTTTTTTGTAACAAAAAACGATTTTTATTATGTCTCATCTCAAATAATTGTTATCAAATAGCCTTGATATTGCCAGAAGATCATCATTATCACTATTTTAAAAAGAAACAGGGTACCGGTGTAGCCGAAGGCCACTGTGAAGTCACTTAGCAAGATGACAATCAAGTTGGTAAATAAGAAATCTGTTAGATTCATAATTTTGTTATTAAGGCACTGAAATTCAAATTTCAAAAATAATGAACATGGCCAAGGTGTCAATGATATATAATATGTGTATTCAGACACCTCTTGAGCAAGATCCTGGAGATATAAGGCTATTAGCAAATAGCAACGTTTATTCTGATAAACATTGAGAGTGCAAAAATTAAGAGCTGAGTTTTAAGAGATTTTGCGTGAATGAAAGGAGATCGACTCAATGTCGATTGTTCTGGTTTTATTGAAAATGCCAATGGCCCCAAATCTCCGGATTTGAACCCGATGGATTGATAATCAATTGCGGAGAGCAATACTGGAGAAATATCGCAATCTGCAACCAAAACCAAGAGCGGTAAAAGAATTGATGGACGCATTGGAGTTGATATGGGAAGATTTGCCTTTGGAACGCATCAACAGGGTACCGGTAATCAAGAACTTTGCAGAGACTCAAAAGAAGTTTTGGCGCTGGTGGTGGGCACATTGAACACAAGTTGTGAAGCACTATCAAGTTTATTAATTTTCACAACAGTTATTTAAGATGCAACTTAATCAAATCGTTTTCTGTTACTTGTTGTTGCGTTACGTTTTTGAATTGTCAAAAAAACGGTGGGTGGCCTCATAAAAAGTGCTATAAGCTTAACTTTTGTTCTGTTTGAAATGTTTTGATGAAATCTGGCCATCATGTTGTGTAAATATGAATTGTTTTTAAGACTGCAAAATTTTATTTCGAAATTCTTACTTTTGGCCAAGATATTGGCAAAAAACCGGTTTTTTGCCCACCCTGTACATTGTAACCTACGTCTGGCAAGAAAAAGAAAAGTATTCTATTATTTATTGGAATGAAGCAGATGCTGTTTTCCTGGACTTGAGCCATATCATGACGAACCATATTATTTTAGAACATACTCTGTACAGGGTGGAAAAAAGTACCCTTTGATTTTTTGGGAATATCTTGGCCAAAGTAAAAATTTGTAAATCAAATTTTACGGGCTTAAAGGCAATTTATAATCTTTAGCCAAATGCATGGGCGCCCGCACATAGGGGCAAGAGGGGTACTTGCCGCCTTGAAATATTGACAAATATTTTCTAACTACTATAAGGGAGTACTTTTTCGCCCAAGCTGTAGAGTGATGCTATGTGAAACTGAAACAGACGCAGTTAAGCAAGCAAAGTAAAGCGGTTATTATATTGAGTTACAAATATGACAGAGCAAGTATTACATTTACATCGGATTCTGCGTCAAGATGCGTAGTGATACGTTTTAAACAACTGAAACAAGTTTCATCAATGTTGACTTTAGTGAATACCACTTGCCAGGCCACGAATTCCACTGAACTCCCTCTTCTTTGTCTGCAGAACCTGAATAATTCGCGCGGTGATATATGCCATTAAGATTAGAATGAAAGCAACTATTGTACCACCACGCTCCGCGAAAATAACTGGCACAGTTAAAGTTGTTATCTTTGTCGTTATCTGCATCGTTGGTGGTGAATTGATGTCCGCTGTGATTCGACAGACTGTCGCCTACAGTTATAAGGAAAACATTTCATCACTATTTTTAATAGCAGTTTTGTAAGGAAATAGGAATTATTATCAACTATCTAAGTCTAATCTAAATCTAAAATGAGGTTGATATATGTGACACAGGGGCTCAAACCCGTCACATGTCGGCTTTTGACCTTTTGATTTAGTCATATGCTACAATGACCATGCTCTAAAATGCTTTTAACACAACACAATGAAAATTTTTTCTAACAAAAGTTGTGCTCGTTTGATTCTTTCATTAGTTTTTAGTGAAAAAATGAAATAAAATGTTGCTGAATATTCGTGTCATCCAAGTCTACTGAATCCACTAAGTTATTATTCTGAAATTTTTCGGGGCATTAGAGGCATATATTCTGAATCAGATAACCCAAACGGCATCAAAATCGGTTCACTACTTCGCAAATTAAGGCGAAATTCCAGTCATATACTGAGCTGAAGAATAAACTGCATTCTTTATCCCTCTCGCCTATTTCGGCGTCTAGCGCAATATCTAGGAAGCGACAAACGACGGGTTTCGAGCCCCTGCGTCACATATTAGACCTAAGCAAGTGGGCCTACAGCCCTACATAGATACTAAAATCACATGCTATTGAAAGAAGGCATCCGCTTTGAAGTATATATATATATATATATATATATATATATATATATATATATATATATATATATATAGGCTATCCTGTTTTGTACCGCTTTGTTTGACGTTAGGTCAACATGTTCAAGATAATTGTTTGAACTTGTTGCCAACCGTAGGTTCAAGAACAAGTTATGACAACAAGTAGGCCTAGTTACAAAGGGAAGAGATCGGAAAGGATCGAAGGTGCCGCTACTTGGGATACCCTAATATGAAATTAAATCAAACATTGTGCGATGGCAGTCAGGCAACAGAAAAACTTAATTAACGATTTTAACACATTAGGGAGATAAAGAAAAACGGGGGCAAAGACACTTAAACATGTCGAAAAACAGCAGGAAAAATAAAAAGCAAAATAAGCCTTTACTATAGGCCCAAGATTTTCTCAGACGACAATGTGGGTAGAATAGGTAATTATTTTATTCTCGTTAATTGGGTGGAAGCGCAATTTTCTTTTCAATACACTAATGTTGGAGGACGAGCAAATATTCACAAAGAGATTTCTTCCCATAGGCTATTAAAACCAATGAATTTGATAGAGAAAGACGGGAGTTAGTAGGAACGAAAACTCGTCGATATGATGTTGAAGCTCTTGTGAAATGCGAGTGTACAGTACCTCAGACACATGGCCAAAGAAACTTTTCCAATTCAACTGCCAATGCTTACGAATATATTTGACCGTGCTGGCTAATTAAATAATTAAACATCCAGGGGCACCCCCATGCTCGATTCCATGGCACCCAAGAACGCCCACCCGTTTCCCTCTAAGCCTATGTAAAAGTTTGCCCGTGCGTGGCAGCTTCTTTGAAACTGGTTAGGCGAATTCTTAGTTTAGCACAAGACAGTAGCATCTAGTTCACCTAAGCCGTACCCCGTACATGGATACCAGTGGGTCGAACTCTATCAGAAGGGCCTTGCGTTTTCAACTACCGTGCTCGTGCACTGTGGAAGCTAGCTAGTCTTGGAAGCAGTTGTAGCAATTGTTCTTGCACCCACACCAGGGAACAAAGGGGTTCGGACTCTTCGTCTTCGTCTTCTCCTCCTCCACCTCATTCTTCTTCCTCCTCTTCTTCCTTTTCTCTTCCTCTTCCTATTCCTTTTCTTCCTCCTCCTATTCCTGCTCTTCCTCCTTTTCTTGCTATTCCTCCTGCTCCTACGCCTTTTTCACTTCTTCTTCCACTTCCTCTTCTCTTCTTCCTCTTCCTACTCCTCCACATCATCATCCAGTTCCACCTCCTCCGCCTTCTCATCCTCCTGTTTCTCTTCCTGTTTCTCTTCCTCTTCGTCGTCTTCTTCTTCCTCATTCTCGTCCTCCTCCTGCGTCTCGTTCTCTTCTTCCTCGTCCCCACTTCTCTCCCTTTCCCACTCTCCCTTTCCCACTATCTCTCCCTCTTCCTCTCCCCCTATCTCTTCCTCTCCCTCTCTCTTTTTCTCTCCCTCTCCTTCTTCTTCTTCTTCTTCTTCTTCTTTGTCTTCTTCTTTGTCTTCTTCTTTGTCCTCTTCGCCTTTTTCTTCCTTTTTAAAAATCTACATCCTCTCCTCAAAAAACGCGGTCTAATCTTCACCTGAGTTACCGGAAAATCCGCCGACATCAAGTGTGTAATTGTAGACGGATGAGCTGATGGAAAATCTTCTATATTCGGCAAAACGTTTATTTCCTTCCCAGTCTTCCAAATCAATACGCAGTTTGTAATTCCGCTTTGATGTCAGAAGATAAATCATTTCGTTACCTATCAATTAGACATTCTTAATTCAATACCATAAAAAATTATATGTTTACTGGGTGACATTAGTGGTAGGTTACCTGCTGACGGTTAGTTATCATCTTATAACTAAAGAACACGGGAAAATGAAGCTGACTTAAAACGTAGGATTGGTCCAAAGTCTTTTCCAAAGAATAGCTGAAACTAGCAGACTAACAAAACATAAACGAAATTAAAGTAGGCCTACATGTATATCTAGCATAGACAGAGGCAAACCAGGATCCTTTGCTACTATCGGCAAGTTATGAACGGTATCTCTCCAGTCTGTTCGAAAACCAGGTCCCAGACTAATAACTCGACTTCCTCGCTCATTCCACTGTCTCTTCTTTCATGTTTGAACAGTGGTCACCTTCACTGCAGTGGTGTGCATTGTGAGAATCGCTCCATAAAATTGTATTATTAAATAAAATCCATTACATTGTTCGGTTCTGCAATGTGGTTCTAAAATTAATAGTTTTAACCAATCAAGCATGGAAACTTGAGTATTATTTCTAATTTTAAGGGCGCTGTTCCTAAAACACCCAACGTTTCAATCGGTGGTCGCAGACAACAAAGCCGATGAAATGCACATAAAATCATAAGATAATTTTTATTCATTGTGTACTAGACCTATGAATGCATTAGTCAAGATATGGCGAGCAGACAAGAATACGTCCACTTTTGAGTTTCGAAATGCTTGACTTCAACGGACTGAAAGGACGCACGTAACTGGGCACAGTGGGCAGTGAATTCGACAGATCTACGCTAGCCATCAAAACGCTCTTGAATCAATAACTGTGATACCCGGCGTTGCCCGGGGAACCTAGGGTTTCGCTCCGCCTCCCGCACCAACACACGTCCCTCTCCACCCACCTCCCCCTCCCATCTTTCCGCCCCTCCAGCCACACCCTGCCCCACCCCGACTCATTCCACCCCGCCACCCCTCTTTGTGGTATTCGGCGCTGCCCCGGTAGATTCAAGCTTTTCGCTCCTACCCAGCACAACCCTCGGCTCCACCCAAGGCCCCACCGTGACCCTTCCTGCCCCCGCCCACACCCCTCCCGGTCAGGTCATAATTAGGGCTGTTGATTTAATCGCGTTAACGCGTGCGATTAACGCGTTAAAAAATTTTGCGATTAAAATTTTTAACGCATTAATCGCATGCGTTAATTTGATCTTGCTAAAATTGAATCAGAGGCAGTAAAACTCGTTTTAAACGGAAGGCTCAAACTTGAAACTAGTGATACATTCTTTGGCAAATATTCCAAAAAAGAATTTGAGTATTATTGTAGCAATTCGTCGCTCAATTATCGCCTGCATGCAAACCAAAACATGCATTTAACACGTATGAACCGTCGACATCGGCCGCATCGCATCGTCCACTAAGGTTGTTTTCTCACCCCGTCAGACTACGTTGGATGAACTCCAGGAGATGACCAATGGATTTCAGGTTTCAATTGATAAATGTTTACAGAAGGACAACTGAGACGAGGTTTGGCAAGAACCGCTACCTCTTGTGAAAAATATTGTGACTAGATATTGAGGTTCAATAGTTAGACCTAGGCCTACTATTGTTAATTAATAAGAGTATCCATTGACCTTACCAATGTAAATAAACTGGTCTGCCAATAGGTTACAGTTGGCTGAATAAATAATTAATTTTGAGAGTCAGAAAACGGTTGTCTAGTTTTCACATGTAGGCCTATATTGCGATTAATTTGCAGTTAAATGCGATTAAAAAAATTAATCGCGATTAATTTCGATTAAAATTTTTAATCGAACAACAGCCCTACTATATATATAGCAAGTAAACAGAGCTACATTTTGTATGTCAGGCAATGTGAAAAACGTCGATTAATATTGCGTTAATATTGCGTTAATTTGCGATTAAAAATTTTAATCGTGCGATTAACGCGATTAAAATTTTTAATCGAACGACAGCTCTAGTCATAATCCACACTCCACCCGCAACCCGCCCCACCCTGCCATCACACCTCTGGGGTTTCCGGTGCTCCCCTGTAAATTCAAGCTTTTCACCCCATAACCCGCACCACCACGGCGCCACTTCTGCCCCAGGTCTCACCTACCCCTTCCTTTCCTAGCCCTTCCACACGCTCCCGGCCCGGCGTTAATCCATACTTCGCTCGCCCCTCGCCCCCCACTCAGCCCTCACCCAGCCCCACCCCTTAAAGGTTCCCGACATTGCCCGGGAAATTGCGGTTTTTCGCCCCCCACCACTCTCCCCGTACCCAGACCCCGGCCCCACCTAAACCTCACCCCAATGCGGTGACAGACTCTGCCCGGAAATTTTGATTCACCATTGCGCATTTTGGTTAACTGTCTGAAAATAACGAAATCTCGGCTTTTCGACCCCACACAGGCACCCGTGGTGAGGGAGAGTCACCAACCCTCCACTGTGTGGTTCTGGTGGTCAATAGCTGCGAACCTAGGCGTTTAATTCTGGAAAACATACACACTGCTGCACATTCTCCTTTCTCTGTGGCCTCTGCACTGAGAGCGCCTACGTGAATAACTTGGTTAATACTGCGAGAGGCGAGGATGACATCAAGATATGACGTCATGTGCACTGTCGTCTGCTGAGAAATTGCGACGCGATAGTTAATGTACATCGGTAAAATCGCTTCTTAACTCTGTAAAGGCGCTAATAACTGCCGCATGGAAATTTAAAATGGTCATATCTCGGGTTTTATAGTGAAAATAGCTGGTTTTATAGCTGAAAATAGTCGCGTTGATCTACAAAATTTCCTTGAGAATGCTTTACAAAATTTTAGTTACACTAAAAACTGCCGTTTCAGAGCCTTTCTTGGGACATCATACATTCATACAAACAGAGGGACAAACTTTCTGCTTTATATATTAGATATTACTCCGTATATATTAGATATTACTCCGACAACTACAAAAAGCTAACATGTTAGGCAATAAATTATTCATCTAAACTCTGCAGGAATAAGTTTTACTTTTGCGTATGGAAAACTACAAATAATTTGATTTTCACTCAATGCACTGACTACAGAAGTCATAGACAAATTGATTAACATCCTGAAATAGAATATTAAATTTGATCAGGTTGATTAATGATTATAGCAGTCTCTCACACTGTATAGGCCTGTGTGGCCATTTAAAAGGACCTTACCAAGCCAGAATTCCCCATTTCGATCTCCAAATCCTTCTTTGTATTCGGCCCACGTTCTGTAAAAGTTGAAACTTCCATCCTTACGTCTCTGAAAAACCTGTGAACATTTAATCAAATGCCACCCTGGCTGCTTGATAATTGAAATAAATAACTTATAGGCCTAGACCTACGTCCAAAACATTTCCAACCGGATCTGTTTCGTTGTATGATACTCCAGCACGAAAAAAGGTCGGATCAACAAAAAAAGCTCCACTTGTTTCGTTACATAGCAAGCTAACTAATCTAATTTCGTCGACACACTTCGTCGAAGCCTTCATCTTAGACGTGAACAAGTAATGGCAGGCTACTCGACGTGCTCGTCGCCATTCCGGAGGACAGACTTTAAGTTTAGGCTGTCATAGTTGGCGGACAGGAAGAGAACTCGCGGCGCGTGACGGAATGTTATATAGCGCAGTACTTTAATGTGGCGTTTGAAAGAATGTATACGGCCCATCATGCGAGTTAGCTGCGGACCAACACTCTTGTTGACACGGTGTAAAATATGCAATTGCTGTGTATCAACGAACCAGCTATTGGGAACTCAATACGAGGCGAAGATTCGGAGATCAGACGGTACCGGTAGCTTGCAAATGGTGGGAGATTTGTGTCTGAATTATATGGCGCGGGAAGGCACTTTTTGAGAAGAACGTTTTCAGTTGATCTTATAGTAAAGTTGTAATTTCGTTCTAGTTTTACCCTTCCCTACCACTGGAAAAGATCGGACAATAGGGATAATAGGGTAGTATCCGAGTTCGAACTCCGGTCCGTCACAATAGGTCTACTCTTGGGTCAAACCTACCACTGATGCCCGTCCCATGATACCCACCATTGATGCTCATTTCACCATGATGTTGTTGAATGCAATTCAATCCGCGGCCCGGAGCCAGCGCAACGTGTCATTTTGAAAAACAACGGACCAAGAAGCAACAGAAGACGAGTTCCCAAGGAGGTGCCACTCTTGATGTCTACACGTAGATCGCCACATCTACATGTATATCCGCTTATTGATGTACTAACTGTGGTACCCGGCCTTGCCCGGGAAAGTTAGACTTTTAATCCCAGCTCAGCCTAGACGCCTTAGTGAGTCGGGATCGCCACCCCTCTGGCTGTAAATTTCTGGTATTTGCCCAACCCCAATCCAACACCAACAAATTTTTATTGCTCGGTGGAAACAGGTATTGTCCCAGATAAAATGAAATATTCAACTATCACACCAATTTTTAAACAAGGAGATAAGTAGGATCTAGGTAATTATCGACCAATATCCATACTACATTACTTTTCGAAGTTATTGGAAAAAGTAGTTTACCAACGTTTAAACGACTATGTGACAAAATTGAATATTATCCACCCATCACAACATGGTTTCAGACCAGGTCATTCGATTGTGCTTCCGTTAATTAATATTCAAGAAAAAATATCACTAGCTATAGATCGAAATGAATTTTCTGTAGGAATATTTCTCGACCTATCTAAAGTATTTGATACCGTCGACCATGTAATACTCATTAGTAAATTGCAAAACTATGGCATAAGAGGATTACCCCTCCTTTGGTTTAAAGACTACCTAAATAATCGATTCCAGCAAGTTAAATATAATGATACTTACTCCACTTTTCAACTTCTTAAACACGGTGTACCACAGGGTTCTATCCTTGGTTTCTTACTATTCCTTTTATACATAAATGACCTAACTAACTCATCTTCGTTATTAGAATACGTACTCTTTGCAGACGATTCTAATGTCTTTTTATCACACACCAATTATGATGACTTACTCAGCATTTTAAATGATGAATTAAAAAATATATCTCAGTGGTTTAAAGCTAATAACTTATCCTTGAACCTTAATAAAACCAATTATATTTTATTCTCCTACTACAGAAAGATAATTCCGCATGTACAAAGAAAATTTCTTTGTACATGCGGAATTATCTTTCTGTAGTAGGAGAATAATGTGATCATCGATGGTTTAGAGCAGCGGTTCCCAACCCGTGGCCCGCGGGCCAAAAGTGGCCCGCCTGGCCTGCAAAAATGGCCCGCAGCATCTCAATGAATTAAGCAAAAATATATGTAAAATTGACAATTTGTACCTGATACAATACATAATTCTTTTCTATTGCAAATTATTTTATTTGGACTTTAATAAATCGCATCAAACATTCTTTTTTGGTTCAGTTATAACAATTTGATAGGTCTTCAGTTAATTAAAGTTTAGCCTTATGGCCCCCTAATGTCCTTCAACTAGGAAAAAGTGGCCCTCGTGTCCTCTAACTTAGAAAAAGTGGCCCGACCTTCAAAAAAGGTTGGGAACCACTAGTTTAGAGATTCCTAAGGTAACTTCTGTCAAATTCCTATATGTGTCTATGTGGATAAGCATCTTACATGGAGTACTCACATCGATAAGATATCTCATAAAATAGTTAAAAATATTGAAATTATTAAGAGAATTTCTTACCTGCTCTCACCTAATACTCTATTGACATTATACTACTCCATGGTTCAGCCGTATTTGAGTTACCAGGTACTGTAATATGACCTGGGCGTCCAATTACATCTCTAGACTTCAAATGTTAATAATACTCCAGAAAAAATTGTTCGTATCATAACTGGCTCTCCTTATACTGCCCATACTAACCAGCTTTTTATTGACTTAGATATTCTCAAACTTAACCAGATTACTGACTACCAATCATGTGAATTTATGTACAAATCGCTGCAAAATATCCTGCCAAATGAATACACTAACCTGTTTAAGTCAAGCTTTGACTTTCATTCACATGAAACAAGAAGTTCTCTTTCCTTAAGAACGGAATTTGCTAGAACTCCAGTAAATTCTCCATAAAATGTAGGGACCCACTATTATGGAATAGTCTGCCACAAAACCTAAAGGCCTCTCCTAACATTAACCTATTTAAAATAAACCTATGAAAATGGCTAATAGTTAGTCAACCATAGCCGATATTAAATTAGTTATCAAATTATTACATATGTGCTCCTTCTTCAAGGTTCCTCCTGCATTGGGAGTTGGTTTGTTTAGTGTGTCTTAATTGTTTCATCTGCTGTTGTTTTTGGTTCACTTTTTCACCTTCTGCATTGTGTGTTGGTTTTCTGTGCCTGCACATTGCTTTGATGTCATAGGTGTGTTCTGGTGAACAATCTTCAGGGCTCCTTCTACTTTGTGTGTTGATCTTTTTCAGTGTGTCTTAATTGTTTCATCTGCTGTTGCTTTGGGTTCATTTTTTGTCATCAATTTGTGGTGTGTATTAACTGAAAGTCTTCACAGCTACTTGGGGGCCCTACTTAGCGGGATTCCCTCCCTTCTGGGTCTCCATTTGTGTCCTAATTCTGTACATAAGAGTTCTATTTAACGCACTCCAGGTTTAGGGCTAACTGCTCACACTGGTATGACGCAATCCTATAGCCACTGGGTTTAGATAATCTCTTCCTATATATTCCTGGTGGGTTTTCCCTTTCTAGGCCAAAGGTTTATATAATTTGCGTTAACTAATTAGTTCTCAGCTCGATTATTGCCTGATTAATTTGTGATACTTGTTATGCTTTATGTAACTATTTCCCTGCCTTATATCTTAGTGTGCTTGATACAAACGGACCAATAAAAAAAAAGATTGATTGATTGATTGATTTCAGACCACTGAATAGCTGCTTGCCTGTCAAATGTTTTCTTATTGCTAATTGCAAACAGAGGCTGGCATTTCTTCATGAAGTCCCTGAGATATTTAAATCCTCTAGACACTGCATGCTCGTCGTAGGCTACAAATTGTTTCCGTTGTCCTGCAGATTGAGAATGCATCTACAGATAGCTTTGAAAGATGATCAAGGCTTTTACATTCGCTAACAATAAGCAGCACATGATTTAGATATGTTTGATCAATTTCTACTTCAACTTATCGGCTCGGTTTATTAAGCTTTCACAACGATAGCTTACGATAGCCCTGGCAAGTGAAGTTTTCTGTACCGGATGGCGTCATCTGAATAGAGGGGTGCTGCCGTCATTCTAAATTTAGCTATAGCCTGCTGGCGGGCTTGCATGCTTCATCCAGATTACTATATAATATGGACACTGGACAGCAACCACAGTCTGAACACATGCCATCTATTTCGTCATAGATATCAGATTTTTCATTGTGCTTCAGTGACTTCGAGACTCGAGTGGTAGTCCTACTAGTCCTATGTGAATAATGACTTACGATGTCACATCGACATCGCCGCATTACGACAGTTGGCTACACGAATGGACCGTAACTGCCCAATGTCGTCTGTTGTTCATTAGATAAGTATCCACTAGTTTAGTCCAGTTCAAAACGTCGGTAGCACGACACTTAGTCCCACGACACTTAATACCGCGACAGTTAATCCCGGACACTTAATCCCGGCGACATTTAATCCCGCGTCAGTTAATCCCGGCGACACTTAATCCCGCGACATTTGATACCGCGACACTTAATACCTGTACACACGTGAGTACGAATAATTGTACGACTGTTCAAAGTGTTCAGGTTTTCTGTTGTACATCGGTAGGCTACATAAAATTATACATCATAAAGGGTTTTAAACAGGATTTGCTAAGTTCAGTCTACGATAGGGCAGTGACATGGAGGCGAATTTTGGCTGCAGTTTTATCGAATTTTACTGGTTTTATAATAATTTATTTAGCTGCAAAGGCTAAACTCTTTTGAACAATACTCATTCATTCATTTCAAGAATTTATATAGCGCACCTTCAAGAAAACCACTCAGAAGTGGTGAATATTGCTTTGAATATTGCTTTCATAGAATTTAACTTCTTAAAATGTTATTTTACTCTCCCGGTATCAAGTGTCGCGGGATTAAATGTCGCCGGGATTAACAGTCGCGGGATTAATTGGTCGCGGGATTAAGTGTCGCCGGGATTAGGCTAACTGTCGCGGGATTAATTGGTCGCGGGACTAAGTGTCGCGGGATTAAGTGTCCGGTACTAACTGTCGCGGTATTAAGTGTCGCGGGATTAAATGTCAAGGAACCAAAACGTCAATTCACGATATTCTCAGCCTTCCTCGTGACCCTTTCATAAGACCCGTCATCACGCTAGTTTCGATGTTACCGAAGGTTGTTTCATAATGCATCCAAGATCTCTCGGTTTCTGAGTTTTGTGTGAGCCTAAAATTTTAGTTCTTTTCTGGTGCCCGCTAACTTGTAACTTGATGACATATTTTGTCCACGGGATTCTCAACAGTTTTCTGATGCGCGTTGTTCTCAAAAGCTTGAATGCACTTTTCTTCCTCCTTCAGCGTATATGCCACGCATCCGTGTTGTCTAATATAAATTAACCCTCGGGCTACCAAGGGGGAGTAGAATCCACCACCAGGTTTTTCCAAATGATACTTGTTTCGCTTGGAATAAAATTTTGACATTTTAAGTAGCTGTAGAGGGTTTATTTGCACACATTTTGAGGTAAAATTTGTGATGATACTCCAAACACGTTCAAAAGTTATACCCGATAGGCCTATACCCGAGGTACCAAAGGTGGACACCAATCCCCTTAGATTATCGGCTATATCTTATCCGTCATTTTACATGAAGAAGCACAAATTATACCATTCTATATAGGGAATGTGGGGCTACATTTCCATGCTCATTGAGTTGTCTTTTGACAACCCGGAAGTGTTCAAAATAAATTAAAATATATAAACATAGGTTTTATTTTCGTAAATATTTTATGTTTTTCTATTATAACGCACCCATAATTTATTTTTGAAGAGAAAAAAATCATGCCATTCCTTAGAGGGCATGTAGGACTATTTTCTCATACCAATTAAATTGACTTTTGATGACTGGAAGTGCTTAAAATAAATTAAAATGTGTGAAAAAGTTGGGGTTTTTGCAACGCAAGTTGATATTTCTGTGTAAACTTTGTCAGAAGCTAATGAACTTATATTAGCTGAAACAGATATTGACGATGAATACATGCAATGCCATGCATACATACATACATACATACATACATACATACATACATACATACATACATACATACATACATACATACATACATACATACATACATACATACATACATACATACATACATACATACATACATAAATACATGCAAACAAACATACATACATACATACATACATACATACATACATACATACATACATACATACATACATACATACATACATGCATACCTACATACATACAAACATTCATACATTCATACATACATACATACATACATTCAAGCATACATACATACATACATACAAACATAAATACATACATACATACATACATACATACATACATACATACATACATACATACATACATACATACATACATACATACATACAAACATACATACAAACATACATACATACATTCATACATACATACATACATTCAAGCATACATACATACATACAAACATAAATACATACATACATACATACATACATACAAACATACATACATACATACATACATACATACATACATACATACATGCATGCATACAAACATACATATATACATAAGTGCATGCTCACATTCATGTACTCGTACATACAATCATTCATTCATACATGCATGCATACATACATACATGCATACATATATTATGCATACATACGTTAGGTGGTCCTTATTTTTAAAAGTTTGATTTTATAACGGGGCACCCTCTAAGTTGGTTTCTATTGATGAGAAAAAAATTCAGAAAATTTTTGGGGAGAATCTGAGGACATTTAGGGGTCACTACCAGAGGTTAAAGTTCAAGGTTAGAATTAATTTGGGCTTTGTGGTCTACTATGCGCAATTTCCAATAATATGCTTTCCAACCATGTTAATCGCTATGACAGAATTTGATAGACAACTACTCACATATTTGTTAACACATCCGACATCATGATTGCCACCTACTTACTTATTTTATTGACATTTTTCTGTAATGTATTCATAGCCATTGCATCTTTTGGCGGTAATTTCGTTTCATTTTGTTTTTTTCGTGTATATTGGCAATATTGCATAATTTCGCTATTGTCAAACAGAACACAAATTTGGCAATAGGCCTGAGTCTTGACAATGCCACGGCGAAAGTGAGTAACAGAAATGCAACACTTGTAGGCCTTCTTTCTTTCGCACTACAATGATCCCGCAGAGTTCAATCTCTATTGTTTTTTGCAATGCTTAAGCAGTAAATAAAGAATCGGCAAAAAATTTATGAAAACTTGAAAGCTGAATGCCAATCAGGAGTTCCTCTAATAATTCACTGGGATGGAAAGTTGTTGGAAGACATCTGCAGACTGCAGTAAAGAAATAGTAGACTCTCTTCATGTCCTCGTTTCCGGAGTGGGTGTTGACCAGATCCTCGGTTTACAAAAGTTATTATCAGGACAAGAAAATCTTCAGTGTCTGCAGTTTATGAAGCGGTTGTGACTTGGGGCATTACTGATCAAATCAAATCTATGTGCCTTGACACCACATCAGTGAACAGTGAACTTAGAAATGGTGCCTGCACCCTGTTGGAACAGAAGCTGGACAAGGATTTGTTGTAGAGTGCATATCGCTATCACATATGCCTAAATTAAGTCGGAGGCAGTGGTTATGTTTTCTTTTGGTTCACCGAAGGGTAAGGACATAATGATTTTTCAGCTGGGCTGCACAGAGCGAGGTTTATCGGCAAGAGCATTTACAGTGTTAAGATATGGATGTTCAAGAAATAATTCAAGTCAACCAGAAGAGAATAAAGGGTATAGCTGACATCTGCCTGCTATACGTCAAGGTCTGGTTTCAAGCACCGTATGCACCATCTATAGGCCTACTCCTCGACTTGACCTGTAGAGCAGGGGTTCTCAACCTTTTTCGTCCCGCGACACACTTAAACTTGCTATCAAATTTGGCGACACACCATTCAAATTCAATCGTCATATTATGTAAATGTCGTAAAAATATAAAAAGTGTCAAAGTTAAACATGTCTATTTATTTCAAATTTGCTCTCAAACTTATGTATCCTTCTAAAATGCTAAACTGCTGACATTTTCAATAAATGAAAATAATTATATTGAATTTCTTTCCAATTTTTATGATTCTAAAATTCTAAATTATTCTTCTGATCCCAATCTATAGTCGTTTCTACAACTCGACGTCAATTTAGTCACCTAATTAGAAGACCTTGTAGTCCTAACAGTTAATGGGTGACAAGACAATTCGGCGCCGGACAATTCGGCGACAGACAATTCGGCGCCAGACAATTCGGCGACTGACAATTCGGCGACTGACAATTCGGCGCCGGACAATTCGGCGCTCAGACAATTCGGCGACAGACAATTCGGCGCAAGCAGGTAAATTTATTTAAAATAGCGCCATATATAGCGCTTAATATTTAACACCATAAAGACAGAGTCTAATTTTCGATTTCTGTTTAATAGTGAACTAACAGTAAATATAAAGAAATCGTTTCATCCACCTTCTATTTATATGACAATTATTTTAGTCCATCTAGCTCCAATTTAAGGAAGAAAATTTTCATCAATCCCGCTTCCATTTAAGAAAGAACATTTTCATCCATCCCGCTTCCATTTAAGAAAGAAAATTTTCATCAATCCCGCTTCCATTTAAGAAAGAAAATTTTCATCAATCCCGCTTCCATTTAAGCAAGAACATTTTCATCAATCCCGCTTCCATTTAAGCAAGAACATTTTCATCAATCCCGCTTCTATTTAAGTATCAAGCCCTGTTTATGCCTAATAAAAATTTTACATTTAAATTTACATGCTGGCGCCGAATTGTCTGTCGCCGAATTGTCTGAGCGCCGAATTGTCCGGCGCCGAATTGTCAGTCGCCGAATTGTCAGTCGCCGAATTGTCTGGCGCCGAATTGTCTGTCGCCGAATTGTCCGGCGCCGAATTGTCATGGAACCCAGTTAATGGGATCTTTGTTCTTGAATTTTTCTTTTGGATCATATTAAAACGCGGTTCCACAGTTTTTGTAAGTGCAATTCGTAAGCAGGCTCCGACAAGCTTGTTCCGATTCTTGTTCTTTATGTTGATCATCTCAGGAAAACCCTGTTCAGATAAGTAGGAGCTATATGAAAGGAAACCAGCTCATTGAAGCTTTGCTTGCAAGTGATTTGTAACGTTCTTTCTTGTACGTCTTTGCCCAGAACTGAGTTCTATTATTGTTTATACATGTCCTTCATTCTGGAATCACATTGCAGCTCAACAAGTGTTTCCTCTTCATTGTTGTTCAATTCTGCTCCATTGATGTTTTCTCTCAGGAATGGGCTCAACATCCATCTTGTCTTCTTAATATCAGCAACTGAAGAGGATGGTTAAATTTACGTTTTCTTACCATACATTTTTCCATTTCGATTGCTGACTTAGCCTAGGTTAACGGGTAAAAGTTTTCTAACAGGTGCGATCGCAAACGTGTTTACATAGCCCTGCGTCAGTGGTTCCCAACCTTTTTTGACTTGAGGGCCATTTTTTCTAAGTTGGAGGACACGAGGGCCACTTTTTCTTAGTTGAAGGACATTAGGGGGCCACAATGTTAAAATTGTATTAACTAAAAAGCATATAAAATAGTCATAATTGATTCAAAATAAAATGTTTGATGTCATTTATCGACGTTGAAATAAACTAATTTGTAATAGAAAATAATAATGTGTTCTATCCTGTCCAAATTGTTAATTTTTCATATATTTTTGATAATTCTTTGAGAGATGAGGGCCATTTTCTGAGGCCTGGCGGGCCATATCCTGAGACCTGGCGGGCCACTTTTGGCCCGCGGGCCACGGGTTGGGAACCGCTGCCCTACGTCATATCCGTCGAACATAAACGTCATAACTACACCAGACCGCGCGGTAAAATAGATAGATAAATAGAGCGCCACAAATTCTCATTGCAGTCATCCGTTAAACTTCTAAATTACCTGTAGGTAAAGGAAGTCAGTGTATAATGTAGGCTATGAACAACGGACGTGTGCTGTGAAAGTTTAGTAGACTGATGTTATTTAAGATTATTTCGTGTAATCATTGGCCTACTGCGTTGTGTCAGCTTGGAAAAGAAACGAAGATAATTTATTATCATTATTATTAATTCGCGACACACCAATTCTTCGCGACACACCAGCGACACACCACTTTTACGCGACACACCGCCAGTCAAGTCGCGACACACCAGTGTGTCGCGACACACCGGTTGAGAACCCCTGCTGTAGAGTATAGATCTTTAAGGACATTGACAAAATACAGAGAAATAAATAGTGCAGTTGCAGACGTTGCAATGAAGAAATGTTTGGGTGACCTTTGGAATCTTTCAGAGGATTATTGTGACTTTTGCGTTCTTTGATTTATGGGCCCTATGGGGCTTCCATTTATACCAAGCGCCAAATGGTTACTACTCTGGACAAAAATTGGATCGAGCATCCACTACAAAGAAGAACATTGGAACCTGCTGTAATAGGCTCAAGACAACTGGAAGATTTTGTCATGAAAAACACGAGATTTTTCAAGTTTTCTCCAACAACACGTTGATATACATGGTCAAGAGACGAGAGCTTCAGGCTAGATTAGGCCACTGAGAGCTTAGTGAAAGTTGTAAATGACATTACAAAGCGTGGAGTGACACCCATGAACAAGTATAACAAGCTTCAAACAAATAATGAGGATCAGATGCAGAGTCTGCTATAATGATTGTGAAGAAATATATACCTATCGTCGCAAAATACTGATGCAATAATGGAAACATTAACTGGAAATTTTTTTATGTCCGCTTATGTGTTTTGACCAAAATAGTAAACCAGTTCACAGGCCACTAGTCCACCTCTAGCACGGTCCATTGCCCACCAGAATTTATTTCAATTTGTGCATTCAGCCATACATGTAAACTAGTAATAGTATACAACATACGATATTCCATGTTTCGCCTGTGTCTTTACATTGTTATATGTTACGTCCGGTAGCGACCCCTAAAACTCAAAAAAATCTGCCAAAATTTTCAGTGTTAATATTTTTTAGCCTAAAGGTATAAGTTAGGAGGGTGCCTCGTTTAAAATTCTCCAAAAAATATTTATACATGAAGCTAAGGACCACACTAACATACGTGCGTACAAATATACATACATACATAATTACATATATGCATGCCATCACGCATGCCTTCGTACATACATTCATACCTAGTTTTACATACATATGTATTTACAAACATATTTGCAAACAAACAAACATGCCTACATGCATACATACATACATACATACATACATTCATACATACATACATACACACATACATGCATACATACATACATACATACATACATACATACATACATACATACATACATACATACATACATACATACATGCATACATGCATACATACATACATACATACATACACACACATACATACATGCATACATACATACACACATACATACATACATACATACATACATACATACATACATACATACATACATACATACATACAAACATACATACATACATACCTAGATACATACATACATGCATACATACATACATACATACATACATACATACATACATACATACATACATACATACATACATACATACATACATACATACATACATACATACATACATACGTACATACATACATACATACATACATACATACATACATACATACATACATACATACATACATACATACATACATACATACATACATACATACATACATACATATATTCATCCATAATTATTAACGCACGTGTTCAAAACACACATAATCTAATTTTCTGTTCATGCATTAGTACACGTTTGTGGAATCAAAGGGTCCCCAGGTATAAATTGAATAATTTCATGGTAGATTCATATATGTTTCAACCTAAATATATCATTTTGTGCAGAAATGAGTGCTCTATCCATTGGTGTATTGCAAGTTATGATATCTCAAACCAAACCCAAAATCAAGGGGGTGGTAACCACCCCGTTACCACCCCCTTGGTAGTCCATGTTACAAAAAAGCTTGGTAGCCTGAGCCTGAGGTCAAACCCAAAGAGTTTACAAGCGAGGATCTCTAAGATACATCGCCGCATTTAGGAGAGTATAGTTTAAAACTTGAATCCCGACTTAAAACACGAGACTCTTTTAACACAATCATGCTGCAAAATGTCGGTGGATTACGTTCAAATGCATCTTGAGAACACAACTAGAGTCCACCACCTTAAACAGGATTCGCCTAATCTTTATAGCAGAAATGCGCTTATTTGCCATTACTAGGCCTACACCGTAGGCTAATAAAAATTTCTGTAGCCTACTCGTTTAAAATGTTACTAAAATTGACTTCACATTAAGAGCTTTATGAATACAAAATTCATTACAATTCAATGCAATACGAATGTGATTGGTGAAGAACAAACCAGCGATGCGCCCTTATCGGTGTCCATATCACAAAATGCTTTGGCACAAACTCGAACGTGTTGCTGTCCAGCGCACACTTCGTAGACCCCACTTACAATTTGACCGCTTGCTTTTATATCAGAGCAGTCACACACCTCAGCAGTAGAACCACAGATGCCTAGAACAACAGAGAATATTAGACGTTCATTAGGCTTACTCCGGATTTTTATCCATGAAAACATTGTTAACTTTATTCATTCGATCATTTCGAGAATTTATGTCTCTTCTAATCAGAGGCGCACCAGCCCAGCCAAAGCTAAAAAGGCAGGATTTGCGCGCTCACGGACCTAAAAGTTCCCCCGTTGCCGCAGGGCGAAGAGCTCGACGGGCAGCGAGGTCGGAGACAGGTCGCAAAGGCTAGACAAGTAGGCCTACGATGGAGAAAAATCAAGAAGGCGTTGCCAAACAAGTGCATCAACTCGGTAGGAGATGCGCTTTGAAGCAGGGAGTCAGTCAAGAACGACACGCATATAAGCAGAGACAGGAGCATATTATTTTAGGAATGCGGCCATTGAGGCGAGCAGCCGAGCGAAGTACTCGTTCAAGGTGCCCAATTAGTCCAAGGCAGACTCACGAATACCGAACTACTGTGATTAGCTATAATATTACATGTGCAAAAGCATGCACATAAGTCATAGTAGCATTATGAAGTGCTGCATTTGAAACAGTGGACCATGATTTTCTTCTAAAGCGGCTTTCTATATCTTTTGGCCTTTCTGGCAACTTTATTGCTTGGCTTACCTCTTATCTCCAGGACCGTTCCTGCATTGTGGCTTGTGGATCTGCTAGGCCATCTTGGGCTTCGGCTCCATTTCGTTTGCCACAAGACTCTGTTCTGGGCCTTTACTATACAGTATCTGTACTGCAGATCTTGGCCCTCTTCTGGGAGCTGGTTCTGTCTTGAGTCAATCTTATGCAGACAACCTTCATTTGCCTCCTCTGTTCACTATCTGGCGTATGCAGCAGCTACTGCGGTTTAAGCAATAAAACGAGCCATGCAGACCTTAGAAGCTTGAATGTCTTCCAACCGTCTACGACTTAACCCAAACAAGACCCACTTATATGTGGCTCGCTACTCGCCAACAACTTGCAAAACTTCATTTAGAAGCTTTAACTCTTGAGTTTCCTGGGATTACATTTGCCTCCTCTATTCGGAACCTTGGTTTCACTTTGGACCGGGAGCTGACGTTCTCGAAACACATAAATCTACTTTGTCGTGATTGCTACTACCAACTAGCCTACGTCAGCTTAGGGTAGTTTCTCGATCTCTGACCCTACTGCTGCTGCCATTCTTGCACATGCCATTGTTGTCTATTGTCTCGACTATTGTAGTGCCCTCCATGTAAGACTCCCAGCGATCAGGATTAGGTGTCTTGACCGGGTTCTGCGTACAGCAGCACGTGTTATTTGTCGCATCCCTGAGTTTGAACAAGTCACGGAGTACGTGCGGTATGTACAGTTGTACACCACTGACTTCCTATTCCATAGCGGATCACCTATAGGTTTTCTGCATTAGTCTGGCACTGCATGAAGAGTCTGGCTCCCATGTGCCTGCGAGAGCTCTGCTGTTTCACTTCTGGTGTCCAGCGTCGATCCGACCTCCGATCGACTGATCAAGCTGAGCTCTTGGCCCCTTGCTCTCGGATAATAATGCAGCGGCGCTCTTTCTCAGTGGCTGGCCCTAGAACCTGGAATGGGCTCCTTGTTGCGCTCCGCCTGGCGCCTAGAGGTCACACCACGATGTTCCTTTCTCACTTAAAACTCCCTTATTTGGCCGTTGTTGGACTGGGATCGTTTCTGAGTAGTTACCTTGAAGGTGCGCTATAAAGGAAGCCAATAACAATAACAATAATAATAATGATAATAATAATAATAATAATAATAATAATAATAATAATAATAATAATAATAATAATAATAATAATAATAATAATGGTGCGAGGCTAGTGCCATGAAGTGCCCTGAGGGTAGTCTCACCCATAAACAATTAGCATGGGACAAACCTCTGATTGACGGGGTAGTCTATTGCCTACACGCCAGGTTGCCCGATCCAACAAATCAAGCACGCCTTAAGGCCATATCAGCCCCACACGCGGGAGACTGGCTCCAGCGGCTGCTGGCCCTCCCAATTACTTGCTGTGGGCTTAGGCTTGACGACGAGTCGATCAGGGTGGCGGCGGGTTTGCGGCTTGGTGTTCCACTTTGCGGGCCACATGGGTGCCCATGCGGGGCCCCGGTGTTGGCAGATGGACATCATGGACTCTCCTGCGTGTTGGGACCGGGTCGGTTGCCGAGACACGCAGCTCTGAACAATATCATCTTTCAGAGCTTGATCCGTGCCGGCTATCCTTCTACAAAGGAGCCCTTGGCCTCTTGAGCACGGACGGTAGGAGACCAGACGGTCTTACCCTGATCCCATCTGGAATGCAACTGTGATAGACACCTTGGCTGCTTCCTATATGCCAGATACCTCCCAAACTGCTGGTGCTGCTGCAGAACGGGCATCGACCCGAAAGATCGACAAATACATTGAGTTGTTGTCAACATACCATTTCACCCTTTTGGCCTTTTAAACCCTGCGTCCGATCAACAACGAAGGCCTGACCGACCTGGGTCAAAAGCTCTGCACCGTTACGGGGGACTCACGCAAAACAGCCTTCTTATTCCAACGTCTATCGCTTACAATACAACGGTTTAACGCAGTAGCGTTTAGGGGCACTTTCGCCAGCCAAGAAATCGATGATTAGGGCCAATCTGGACTGGTTTTTAAACAAGTAGTTAGTAATAAAGTCCCTGAGGGATCCTAAATACCTCGGGGCCAAAAAAAATAATGAAATAATAATAATAATAATAATAATAATAATAATAATAATAATAATAATAATAATAATAATAATAACAATAATAACAATAATAACAATAATAACAATAATAATAATCTTTTCTTTAATTAAACGCCTGCAAGATGCACTGCGCTTTACATTTACAAGTTATGCAGTAATCTTAGTTAAACTTAACTACTAACTGAACAGACAGCTTTGTAATTACACGGCGCCTATGGCAGCCTACAAAGCAAATCCGCCCAACGGGGACTCGAGCTCGCCACCTCTCGCACTCTACGCCAGCGTGTTATCCATTGCGCTACTGGGCTCGCTAAAAATACGTCTACAGCACCCGGTATTTCCAGGCGGTCACCCATCCAGGTACTAACCCGGCTCGACGTTGCTTGTCTTCGGTGATCGGACGAGAACCGGTTTTTTCTGCGTGATATGGCTGTAGCAACTGCGAGTGGCCAAATAATTATTATTGATATTCTGTGAGAAATTGATCTCTTTATCAAAGTGAAACCGAGGTCTCGCAATGTTTGAGAAAACGAGATATCAGGGAAAGTTGTTGCTAGCAGGACTTAGTGCCGGTCAATGGAGGCCAATTGCCTGTGAGTACCTAAACAGATGAAATGAGTTTTAGTGGGATTTTGCAGCAAACAATTTGATGCCATCCATGATGAGAGGGCATCAATGGGAAGGGACATTAAAGTCACAGAGGACACTGCAGCTACGGCATAACTGGGTCCACCTTGAGCTTACTGATGGCCAATAGTTACCATCCGCGCTGGGGCGGAGACTTCGGGGGACAGGAGAAAGAGAGAGACATACATACAGACAGAGTGAGAGAGAGTGAGAGAACGAAAGAGCGAGTGTGAAGTACAGCAGATGGAAAAGACAGAACAAATAAGACAACCACAAGGAAGGGAGAGAGAGAGATGGGCAGACAGACAGAAGAGCAGACAGCAAGAAGACAGAAAGCAGATCGACTGCATGCCGAATGTAGGCAAGGGAAGTAGGCACTGGTGTGTTGACTGGCAACGGATTCATGAATGCTGCCGAGGCGAGCTAACTAAAAATACCAGAAACCAAGTGAGCCGAAGTAGGCAGCATATAAAGGGGAGCCAAAGAGAACCAAGGAGAGCGGACTCAGACAAATCGATCAAGAGACTGGGGTTGATTGTTGGTCGGTCAGGCAATCAGGAGAGGAAAGAGAGTCAGTAGGAGTTCGGAAGATTCGTAGGTTAGTTGAGTCAGCTGTCAGAGGTCCTGTCGTATCATAGTTGTCAGTCTACATCAACATGTCTGTTATTCTTGTCAGAAAATAAACTTGAAACATTCCAAGCTCGTTCCTCTACATCCTGGTTCAACTAACTCGAACTAGCCGAATGACCAGAGACACTTCAACAACAAGAAAATTTCATCAATTAGCAAAACAAGTCACAGTGAGCCGGAAACAGTCATCAGTGACGATCCCTCGCAGACACGTAGAATCATCTAACGGAATCCTGTCGACAGACTTCAGATGGTGTGAATGTTCAGAGTATCTGGTACAGGTTGCGCGTCGATAGAGTAGAGGGACAGGAGTCACAGGACTCCAAACGAGAAAACGCTGACGAAACTGAATCCCATCGCTGGTAGAATATGACGCGCGCGTCCGGCCAATCATCGGGGCACAAGGATTGCACAGTTAAAGGCTGTACGACTAGGTGGCACGCGCGTCCGATACGGCGGACACACCTGATCCGGCGGCGGCGGCAGTGTTTGCGATCCATATCCTATCCATCTTTGACGCGAGGAAGTCAGCCGATCGTGCGCAATTGGAGCGTATGAAGTGTGGAGTATGAGATGAGGCCGCGCACGATCGTCTGTATTCCTCGCTTCCAAGATGGAACGGATCGGATCGCAAACACCGCCGCCGCCGAAGCTGGTTTGACCACCGCATCAGACGCGCGTGCCGCCTAGTCGTACAGCACCGCATCCCTAAGTAGGCCTATGTCCATGCTTTTACTTGGCGAAAAATCTGTTGGGTCTTATAATTGCACATGTTACGCGCACGAATTTCTGCTAATGTGACAACTCGTGCAAATGCAATGTGGTTCATTTAGCTTTATATGGTGCAGAATTCGCATCATTGAACCAACCTTAGTATTTTATTCGATCAACACATGCTTTTTGCTAAATTGATGACTCAGCCAAAAATTGCATGCGACTCAGAAAAGCGAAAATGCATGAGTCCTACATCTAACATACTTGCGCATCATAATTTCAAGCATTCATACCATTGCGACAACACTCCATCCTAAAGGACTTTGCTATAGCACACTGACACTCTTGCATAAAGTGCTGACTCGGCTAAACTTACTTATGTTTGCAAACTAAAAGGTTAAAGGTTGATGTCCAAGAGTGCATACTTTACCATCTTATGCATCCGAAATTTGCGATTCCATACAAAGTAACGTAAAGTAATGTAATGGAAACAAATGTGAGCATCAAGTATCACTCGATTCCTCCAACATTTGTCATTTTAAATGTAGAAAATCCACATAAATACTGCTTTGCACATATGCATTCCAAAATATTCGACTTACACACTGAATTCGTCTATTTAGCGTAATAATTCATACCTGTAAGACGCATATCATTCTCTTACTCCTCTTCATCCTCATAATCCTCATATCCTCCACGTACGAACATAAATTTGTGGTCACGGAAGAAATTTTCGGACTTAGAAAATTTTCATGTCAGAAAAATTAAAGTGTGGACTTAGAAACTTTGAATACATATCTCTAAGACCCTTATTCTTCTCACCTCATTCTGCTCCTTCTCCTCATGCTACTCATACACCACATGGGAAGAAAAATTTGTGGACATGTAAGAAATTTTCGATCTTATAAATTTTTTGTGATAAAAAATGTTTGGACTTGTGAATAAAAATTTATGAACATGGCGAAAATTTTGGAACTTAGAAACTGTTGGTGTCAGAAAATGTGTGGACTTAGAAACTTAGTGAAGAAAATGATGATAATGGAAAATTTCAGCCTCTTCCTCCTCCTCCTCTTCTCCTCCGTCTCCTCCTGCTCGACCTCCTCTTGCTCCTCCTCCTCCTTCTCCTCCTCATCGTCCACTTCCACCACAGCCTGCTCCTCCCACTCCTATGCTTCCTCCACTCTGCCACTTTTCCAACATAAAACGAACAACATTGCTTGTATTTTTCATTTTGACATGATGGAAAATAATTATTGTATCTCTCTGGTCTGTTCAACTTCTTACTCTACAATTTTTGATACTTCAAGAAGTAAGTAACTGAGCAATTGCAGAATCGTGGACTTGAGACGTGTAAGAATTAAAAGTTATAGTTGAAGAATTTAACAAATGAGAAGCAGACGCATGAATTTGCAATTGAAGAGTTCTACGCATGAAGTAAGTAAGTTGTAAGTATATGTGGAATAGTAGAATCGTTATGCTGTGGGATTGAAACATGTAAGACGTAAGAGTTGAAGGAGCGAAGAAATGGGAAATGCGAAATGATTGTACATGTAAAGCTTATTGGGTGTAAAAATTACACTAGTAAGTATGCAAGTGTGTGTGGACTTGTTGAATTGTGCTATTTAGAAGTCGAAAAATGCCAGAAGTAAGAATTGAAGGATTGAGGATTTGAGAATAAGAGTAGGATTGTGCACGTGTACAGAAGCTGGTATGCACAAATTATGTGAGTAAGTAAGTATGTGAGAAATTGTAGATGGGTGTGATTGAGATGTTGAAAAGCGTAAGAATTAAGAGATGAAGGTTTGAAGAAATGAGAAAACGTGCAAGCTTGTACAAGTGAAAAGCAATTGAATTGCAAAACATTTGTGGGTAAGTAAGAAAGTATGCAAGGAATTGTAGAATTTGCACGGTTGAGATGTTGAAAGATGCGAGTATTAAGAACTGAAGGAGTGAAGAAATGAGAAACAAGTGTAGGATTGTGCTTGTGTAAAGCTTTGACATGTATAAATTTTGTGAGTAAAAGGTAAGCATGTGAAGAATTGTAGAGTTTGTATGGTTGAGATGATGAAAGATGCAAGTATTAAGAACTAAGGGAGTGAAGAAATGAGAAATATGTGCAGGATTGTGTTTATGTAAAGCTGTTGAAGTTTTGAAATTTTGTGGATAAGTAAGTAAAGAGGTAAGGAATTGTAGAATTTTTATGGTTGAGAAGTTGAAAGATGCAAGTATTAAGGACTGATGGAATGAAGAAATGAGAAATAAGAGAAGGATTGTGCTTGTGTAAATCTGTTGAAGTTATAAAATTTTATGAGTGAGTAAGCCAGCCGGTGTGGAATTGTAGAATTTGCGCGGTTGGGATGTTGAAAAATGCAAGTATTAAGAACTGAAGGAGTGAAGAAATGAGAAATATGTGCAGGATTGTACATGTGTAAAGCTGTTGAAGTGTTGAATTTTTGTAAGTGAGTAAGCAGGCATGAAATTTTAGAATTTGCATGGTTTAGAAGTCGAAAGATGCAAGTATTACGAATTGAAGGAGTGAAAAATGAGAAATAAGAGTAGAAATGAGCATGTGTAAATCTGTTGAAGTGCTGAAATTATGTGAGTAAGTAAGTAAGCAGGTGTGGAATTGTAAAATTTGCATGTTTGAGAAGTTGAAAGATGTAAGGATTAAGAACCGAAGGATTGAAGAAATGAGAAATATGTGCATGGATGTGCATGTGTAAACCTGTTGAACTGCTGAAATTTTGTGAGTAAGTAAGTAAGCAGGTGTGGAATTGTAGAATTTGCATGGTTGAGAAGTTGAAAGATGCAAGTATTAAAGAATTGAAAAAGTGAAGAAATGAGAAATAACAAATGAGCATGTGTAAATCTGTTGAAGTGCTGAAATTATGTGAGAAAGTAAGTGTGTGAGGAATTGTACAATTTGTGCGATTGATTTGTTGAAACGTGTAATTATTAAGAATTGAATAAGTGAAAAGGGTTGGAAATGCCATGCATTTTTGCATTTGCTCTCTTTTGCTCGTAACTGTATGAATTTCAAAGAATGAAATATTTGTTCACACATGTGAGTCAATACCTATGGCATTGGCTATGCAACTACTGGCACTATGTGTCTTTTGAAAAATTTAAGAATTTTAAATTTTTTCTTTTGAGAAATTTAAGAATTTTAAATTTTTTCTTCCTAGGGGCCGTCCATAAAGTACGTCACGCTCCAGGGGGGAGGGGGTGTAAGAAAGTGTGACAGTTTGTGACAGAGGGGAGGGGTCAGGCCATGTGCGACGTCACACATTTATTTTTTAAATTCTTTATTATATTTTTTGCTCTTAGTACCTAAAATCCGACCCGGCCCAGCCAGGCGTGTCTAAAACCCGGCCTGGCGGGATAAAAGTTGATTTCCAGTCACTATCAAAGCGTTTAGAAACACACGTCACTATTAGAGGGATTAGGGATAATATCCTAGGGTTTAGAGGGTTAGGTAAATGGTTATGTTTAAAAAAAAATTGTTCGAAAGTGTGACGTACTTTAGGGGGGGGGTCCGAGATTTGTGACAGTTTGTGACAGGGGGAGGGGGTCAATAATGGTCAAAAAAGCGTGACGTACTTTATGGACGGCCCCCTAGTGATCCAATACCCATGGTTATACGACTACTTACATTGGATGCCTTTTGGAAAATTCAAGAATTTTGATATGACTTACTTTTTTCCTCTCGTGTGTCGTCACGCAGACGTATATACCTACAACTCTTTACAATAGACGTCTTTCGTAAAATTTTAGAATTTTGAGGTGACATACTTTTTTCATCCTATGTGTGCCAATATATGTGCTTGTATATCTACTTAAACAATGTGTGGTCTTGTTGACAGCGACTCTTTGAAGGTTAATGAATCCACTTTCGTCGGGCGCCATGGGGGTCTGCGCGCCACTGGGTGTCTACCCGCCCCGGGCGTAGATGTGCTCGGGCGGACGGTGGCATGTCTTTGATTATTAAATATAGTCGGGTCAATCAACGAAATAACTTCGGTGAACCCCCAAAAAATAGCAAGAAAGCGTTTTATGACGATTTTCCGTTGTCATAGGTCTGGTGATGAACATACTAAAAGTTACAAGAATTCTGACCACGGCAAGTGGTCTAATTTTGGCGGGAAAAAAGATGGCCGCCAATTGGACAAGGCATGGAATCTGGAAATGGTACTGTTGGAAGCAAATCATGTAATAAATTGCTAACATGCTTTTCTAGACTAATTTGACCCTCCTGAGAACGAAAATCGGGGTTAGAAAGCTTAATTTTTAGCGGTTGCATGGGAAAACAAGATGGCGGCCAAAATGGTGGCCTATAATTGCTTCAAAAGGTTGTATAGTCGGGTCAATCTACGAAATGACCCCCGAAATTGTAAGAAGGCGTCTTATGATGGTTTTCTGGTATCTTGGGTCTGGTGTTGAACACACTAAAAGTTACAAGAAATTGGACCACGGCAAGTGGTCTAATTTTGGCGGGAAAATAGATGGCCGCCAATTGGACCAGTCTTGGAATCTGGAAATGATACTGTTAGAAGCAGATCGTGTAACAATTTGCTAACATGCTTTCCTATACTAATTTGACCCTTCTGAGAACGAAAATCGTGGTTAGCAAGCTTGATTTTTAGCGGTTGTATGGGAAAACAAGATGGCGGCCAAAATGGCGGCCTATTGCTTTAAAAGGCCGTAAGCCGGGTATGTATTGTATGTGATATGAACACGATTTTGTAATTTAAATTAAGATGTTACGGTTCAAGACAGGCATTGGAATCAAAGACACGTATGTAGCACTGGAAGAAAACCAAAATGGCGGGGAAAATGGCGGCCAGAATGTTGAAATTGCTATAAGTGATGTGATGTATGCAATGGAAACATGAATTCGGACTCCAACTTAGCATTTTTTAGGTCACGGAAAGCAATGGAATCAAATTTGCAAATGTGACACTACAGGAAAACTAAAATGGGAGCGATCGGAAGCGTTTCCGAGGAGTTCGTCAAGAGAACTTTTGGGTTCATGGCATGCGGAAGTGTCTCGGAAATGGATAGATCTTGCGGAGGAGGAGGAGGAGAAGCGGAACGGGGTAGAAGGCGAATGGAATCCTTCCTCCGCAATCCAATCCTCCGCCAACCCATCCACATCATCACCAGCATCATCTCCATCACAGCATGACATCAAACGGCGCTGGAGTGGGTTCATTCTAGATCTCGTGTCAGTCCATCGAACAAAATGTACATGGGGTCGGCGCTGGAACGAGCGGCGGCATCAACAGTCACCATGGGCAGTCAGCATCGTCCCTCTACAGAGGCCAGGCCTACGGGCACCTGCCGGGAACACACGAACAGGACAAGAGTTTGCTATCCATGGCGCATCAATCAACTCACCCCTATGAACCGTACACCCGAGGGGCTGACCTTACCATCCGCTGTTCCATCGTCGTCGTCGCATGTCCTCCAGCTGTAGTCCAGTCCCAACCCGTACACTACGAACCTCTTCTCGTTGCACTATTCTCCCCCTCGCGTTGCCAGCCTTCGTATGGCAAAAGGAACGCTAAGAGAACGATCATCTCCCATGGGGGGGCCTCGCAAGGGTCTGGCAAGGGCGGTCACCACCACCACCACCATAAACAGTTTTAAACACCACCACCTGGAGATGGAAGAGATCAACACGAAGAACCTAGCGCAGAAGATCAGCAGTGAGCTGAATAGGTACAGAATCCCTCCCACTATCGATTTAGACTGGACCCCTGAAACAGCGCTGTGCAAACAGTGGTTTCTACGGTATAACGTGATCGGCTTTTGGAGTGCAGAAAATATACGAACAACTTCCACCCCAGGTGTGGTGGTTCTGGTGGTGGTTGTGGTGGTGGTGATGCGTCATGGATAGCAAACCTTTGTCCTGTTCGTGTGTTCCCGGCAGGTGCCCGTAGGCCTGGCTTCTGTAGAGGGACGATGCTGACTGCCCCTGGTGACCGTTGATGCCGCCGTTCGTTCCAGCGCCGACCCCATGTACATTTTGTTCGATGGACTGACCCGAGTCCCCGAGATCTAGAATGAACCCCCTCCAGCGCCGTTTGATGTCGTGCTGTGATGGAGATGATGCTGGTGATGATGTGGATGGGTTGGCGGAGGATTGGATTTCGGAGGATGGAATCCATTCGCCTTCTACCCCGTTCCGCTTATCCTCCACCTCCTCCTCCGCAAGATCTGTCCATTTCCGAGACACTTCCGCTTGCCATGAACCCAAAAGTTCTCTTGACGAACTCCTCGGAAACGCTTCCGATCGCTCCCATTTTAGTTTTCCTGTAGTGTCACATTTACAAATTTGATCCCATTGCTTTCCGTGACCTAAAAAATGCTAAGTTGGAGTCCGAATTCATGTTTCCATTGCATACATCACATCACTTATAGCAATTTCAACATTCTGGCCGCCATTTTCCCCGCCATTTTGGTTTTCTTCCAGTGCTACATACGTGTCTTTGATTCCAATGCCTGTCTAGAACCGTAACATCTTAATTTAAATTACAAAATCGTGTTCATATCACATACAATACATACCCGGCTTACGGCCTTTTAAAGCAATAGGCCGCCATTTTGGCCGCCATCTTGTTTTCCCATACAACCGCTAAAAATCAAGCTTGCTAACCACGATTTTCGTTCTCAGAAGGGTCAAATTAGTATAGGAAAGCATGTTAGCAAATTGTTACATGATCTGCTTCTAACAGTATCATTTCCAGATTCCAAGACTGGTCCAATTGGCGGCCATCTTTTTTCCCGCCAAAATTAGACCACTTGCCGTGGTCCAATTTCTTGTAACTTTTAGTGTGTTCAACACCAGACCCAAGATACCAGAAAACCATCATAAGACGCCTTCTTACAATTTCGGGGGTCATTTCGTAGATTGACCCGACTATACAACCTTTTGAAGCAATTATAGGCCACCATTTTGGCCGCCATCTTGTTTTCCCATGCAACCGCTAAAAATTAAGCTTTCTAACCCCGATTTTCGTTCTCAGGAGGGTCAAATTAGTCTAGAAAAGCATGTTAGCAATTTATTACATGATTTGCTTCCAACAGTACCATTTCCAGATTCCATGCCTTGTCCAATTGGCGGCCATCTTTTTTCCCGCCAAAATTAGACCACTTGCCGTGGTCAGAATTCTTGTAACTTTTAGTATGTTCATCACCAGACCTATGACAACGGAAAATCGTCATAAAACGCTTTCTTGCAATTTTTTGGGGTCATGTCGTAGATTGACTCGACTAATAACAATAATTAGACATGCAAAGACACAGACAGATACAGAGACATACAAACACACGGACAAAATTTGATTGGTTGGCCCGCGCACGCCTATGAATTGATTGACAGGTGACGTGACAATTTGGAAGCCTGCCATTGGCTAGGGGGGTGGCTATGCCAGAAACGGCACTCTATCCTGCATAATTAATGACGGGGATGGGTTGATATAGAACTCTCACCCTGTCCACTACTGAGTCGCGTACATTACAATAGATTGAATTTCAAAAAAGTTGTTAGTCGAAAAGGTCAAGCTCATGGTATAAGACTTCCGCTATGTTATGTGTAACTCTTCGAGAATTCTCAGCGCCAACAAACAAGAGAGACCAGCTTAACACCGGAGCTATATGAAATCAAGTCCGCTTTAGCCAAAATGCCCCGTTCTTTCCGGTGCTGCAGTTCAGAATTCTGGGTGGGCAGAGAAGGCAACGCGGTAGAATACCGTGGCAGGACAGCTTGAAGAATTCAGTTGTCAGTTGTGAGTGGACAGACCCAGAGAAGAGTGCATACGTGGAAGGAGTTAGATCAAAGAGTTCTCACTAGTGTGTCGCGAATAGACGGGCGGTGTGCCGCGTAAAACTGGTGTGTCGCAGGTGTGTCGCGAAGAATTGGTGTGTCGCGAAGAATTTGTGTGTCCCGAATTCTCACAGCATAAGCCGTCGTTCTTGCATTACTTCAGCAGTTTTGACGGGTGTGGACAATGAAAATTCTTTGCACTCTATTTATCTATTGCATTTAATCGCAATCTGAAGCGGTCCACAATCCCTACATGGACGTACATGAAAATTAATATTTCGCGGATGACGCGAATATGTGCCTTCTTAGTCTTAGCTTAGGGGCCGTCCATAAAGTACGTCACGCTCCAGTGGGGATGGGGTGTAAGAAAGTGTGACAGTTTGTGACAGGGGGAGGGGGTCAGGCCATGTGTGATGTCACACATATATATTTTTAAATTTTATTTCTAATTTATTTATTTATTTTTTTAGTAGAATTTAATAGCTTTAAAAATAATTTTCAGAAATTTTGTGAAACATTTGAATTAGTTTTATGTCAAAATAGCATTAAATGCGTATCTCCTGAATGTGTTGTTCACGATTCCTCTTGCTAGGAGCGCTAGTAATAATGTTATTGCGAAGCCTTGTTTTATGTAAATTCGGAATTTAATTTTTACATATAATAGTAATTATTATAATACAAAATTTTGAGGATTCAGAGGTAATATTTATATAATTTAATCATTATTATCATGAACTTATAAACAATTACATTACGTCATTCTTTAAAATATATGATACAAAGCCATTGTATTATCCAACAAATACCCACTTTCATTTGTCATCGTATATTAAAACAAAATTGCACCACGCTTTTTTTTACTTTAGTATCCACTAGCGGTTCTTAGTAACTAAAATCCGATCCGGCCCGACCAGCGTGTCTAAAACCCGGGATAAAAGTTGATTTCCCGTCACTATCAGAGGGAATAGGGATAGTACCCTAGAGTTTAGAGGGTTAGGTCAAAAAAATTTCGTTCGAAAGTGTGACGTACTTTAGGGGGGGTCTGAGATTTGTGACAGTTTGTGACAGGGGGAGGGTTAAAATGGTTAAAAATAGCGTGACGCAGCGGCGCCCGCAGACGTACGCAGGTACGCAAGTGCGTACAGCGCGATGTTTAAAAAACGGTCATCAGTTTTTTCGGCGTATAGAAAAAGGTATGTTTTTGAGGAAATTCTAGGTTGATGACTAAAAAGAAAAGGTCATCAGTTTTTTCGGCGGATAGAAAAAGGTATGTTTTTGGGAAATTCTAGGTTGATGACTAAAAAAAAGGTCATCACTTTTTTCGGCGGCCGTAACGAAAATTTTTCCCTCTTCGTCCCTCCATCGAAAATTTCTGTGCGTACAAAAAAATCCTGCGGGCGCCGCTGGCGTGACGTACTTTATGGACGGCCCCTTACAATATAACACGTTAGCGAAGTCGCCGACTATATAAACGTTTGCCCAATGCTGTTCTATTCGAAACTGGGGGTGGGGAATTTTATAAGAAACGGAAATTTTGCGGATGACGCGGAATTTTGTCATCTCGGCCTGTTTTCGTATTCAAAGTCAAACATTCGACGTAGGCCTAGGTGGCGGCTACAAAGTCCAGAGCCTCCGAGGTCCAAATGACCCCAAACTTTTTAACTAAACATTTCCTGTAACCTATACTTTTCAAGTTTTCAGTGACGATAATTGGACGTTTTTAGAGGCATCGTTTAGTTTCGGCAGTGGTTAGCTGTCTTTGTCCTTTAGGTTATATGTTTTCATACTCTGATGAACTGGATTGGTCTACGTGGATAATTGATGATAACTTTCATGCTCTTCTTACCTAAAAATAGTTTTATATAGCTATCCTGTCAAACACATACGATAGTCTCGTTAATGGGTAAGGCCACAAGCTTAAAGTGTTCATGCAGGGACCCTAGCTAAGTCTAAGTTGCTACGCAGCTGTATGTACCGGTATTGCACTCACAAAACATATCGATCCAGGAGCATCTTTCTAAATAATTATACGAAGAAATTTTGCAAAGAAAAATCAAGAAAAAATCGCAAGTAATGTAGGGGTTAGTGTCATAAAAAAGAAGTCGAATTGTTGATTTAGGGCAGTGGAATTTAGAATTTTAAAATAATTAAAAACTAAAAAGTATTCAGTTTCAACACTTTCATTCATCAGAATTTATAAAAATTTAAAATATAACAACTATTTTAACTATGACATAGGACTATTTTAATTTTGAAAAGAATGACGTAGTTTATGACTATTGCATGGTGTGTCGCGAAATTTTGTTGCAAGTTTAGGTGTGTCGCGAGCGGAAAAAGGTTGAGAACCCCTGGGCTAGATTAGGAGGGGAGATACATGTAGGTCTTGTAGGATGATGAGCAAACATGCGGAGGTCTATAATTGTGTGTCCGTTCTAAGGAGCTGGTGCAGCACAGGCTAAAGAGCGGTTGCAGAATTTCAGAGACGATGAGACTGGAAGCTGGGAGAGGATACGACGATGAGCGAGTATACCCTGGCGTTTGAATGGTAAATACTTAACGAATGTAAGAGGGTTGACTCTCGTTGCGAGCATGGTGTAAGAAGGGATGTGTGCGCACTTCCTATACTGGCCATACAATGTTTTTGGCTAGACTTATTTTATTTCAGCAGGTGGCGCTGCTGTCCCCATTTGCACGTTGGCAGCATAGACAATATAGAGCAAGAAGTATAAGGAACATTCGAAACATGAAACATAGGGACAAGGAGAGGGCAGGAACATAGCAGGGAGTATCACTTGGAACATATAAGGGGCGATGAGGAACAGGTAACATTGCAGGGAACATGGAGCATTTATTTTATTGATTTATTTATTGCCAAAGACACAAAAGAACATGGGTACAAGTAGTGGATACAGAATGGTCTCTAAGCAACAGGAAGCCAGGAACATCACACGGAACACCGGGGAACATAGGTCTAAGCGAATATACAGCAAAAAGTATGGAACGTAAAGAACATGAGGCATCACAGACAACATTGTTCAGAGAATATGGGAATATAGGACGAGGAAGACGGAACATGCATGCATTATGGAACATGCCACAAGGACTGTAGAACGCAAGGAACATGGAACATGGAACAAGGGAAACATCAGAAACATTAAGGAACAAGGAGCGCGAAATACGCAACAAGGACCGTGAAACACAAGAAACATGAATCATCAGGATAAACATCAGAAATATTAAGGAACATGGAACGCGGAATATGTAACAAGGACTGTGGGACATAAGAAACAGGGAACACCAGGGAACACAAAGAACATGGAACATCACATTGAACACCAGCGACATCAAAAAACAAAGGACGCGAAACCGAAACAAGCAACAAGGACCGTGGAACATAAGGATATAAACAATTAAGGACCATGGAACATAAGGAACCTGGTATATCACTGGGAACATCAGGGAACAAGGAACACGGGGAACACGGAACATCAATTATCAGGGGACAGAGGGCGCATCACAGAAAACAAGCGACACGGGACATTGAGGACATAATATTATTATAGAGAACATGGGAACACAGGGAACACATAACATCACATGGATCAGAGAACACGGAACCCCGGAGAAAAGGAAACAAAGAGCAAAGGGAGCAGAACAGAGCAAAGATAATTTGTGTCGACCTCGTCCTTCGTCCAGCCTCGACTACCATAATTGAGACTGGCAGTAAGGAACGAACATGCAGTGAAGGAGTATAAGAATGCATGCCATATGACATCAAAAAATTCCATTAGGCTTATGGGCGAGGTCCGTCAATGAGAACGCCATCGCCATCTAGCGCCTTTAGCCACAAATTTCAGCCAAGTGCGCACACCATCCCCCTGTTACACCTTGGTTGAGAGGTATAGGTGGGTAAAAGATGATTTTTTCATGGATGCGCTGAGATACTTTCAGCCAACGAAGTGACTTCAGAACATGTGATGATGTTTGGATGCTTTGGTGGCTGCGTGCATGGGTGAGAGCGTTCTGAGCTGACGTCTTATTTTGAGAACAATCGATGTCGTAAAAGGAGAATTCGTGTTGTGAAAGAAGAATTATGGTAGTCGAGTTTGGAGTGAGCGATTGTGGTGGCTATTGTAGGCTAAAATAATCGAATAGCTTAAAATTAAGAAATAAAGGCAACTCTTGAACAATGTACAAACATTTTTTATAACTATTTTTCTGTTCGTCTTGTAACTGTGTTGCGCCTTGTCAACCTGATATTTGATTAAACGAATATAATATATTCGTTTAATCAGCAACGCGAAACATGGATTTTATATATATATATATATATATATATATATATATATATATATATATATATATATGTATATATTAGTGTGGTTCTGAAAAATTATTTTTTCATATTTCTTTGATGGTACCCTCTCGTTCTGTTACCTTGCCTTATTAGCGAATAAGTGTAAAATTTCAACCTGATTGATTGATATTTAGTGGTCGCGCAATGCTCCTGACTTTTCACCATTCGTGACAATACCAAAAAATAAGCAAATGACAGCATCTAAAGTATATGGAAAAGGACTCTTTTAGAATTTAGTTTTTTAAAATAAACTGATCATTGTAGACTGCATAAGAGATTGAGTTGCATATAGGTCTGCTGAATGCTGATATTAAGTTAATAATTTTGTCATAAAATAATTTTTAAAAGTTATAACTATGACAACTATATGCTGAACATAGGGTTTTCGATTGTTGGAGTCTCAGCAGAATGCCTAACGCATACTTCATTGCGTCAAGGAACTGAGCTCTGTGCTCAGATACAACCTGCATTAGATATTTCTCCCCTTCATTTTTAGTGATGGATGATTTGTTTTCTTTAATGAGTTTAACAACCTCTCTCGGCATTGACGTTTACAGCCCTGACACTCTTTGTGCACTGTTTTGCCTTCTGACAATCCTGATTTTGTTTCCATTGTTCAGTATCAGTCTCAGTTAGGAACTCACATGGCGGTTCTACTACCTGTAGAAAGTTCAAAACTTTCACCGTCCCACAATCTTCCACCTGTAAATATAAGTCTCACCTGCAATTTGAATGTGTGTTTCATACTCTGGTTTCGTTCTTGAATTTAAGAGGCCTTAACCATCTTTTGCTGGACATGTTCCATGGTTGATGGCTGGGTCTAAATAGGCCAAGGCCAGTGCCGGCGCTAGGGTACCTGAGGCCCCCCAAAGAAAAACTTTAGGCCCCCCATACCTTGCCCCATACCTTGAGCTGTCATCTCAGCAAAATTTCTCATAATATAAATACTGAAAGACATCGTGTAAGACTTCAATAAATGTCCCATCCCAATTGTTAATTTTTTTGAATTTCCATGCTGTAATGGTAGAAATTTTAAGCTGTCATCTTTACAAAAATAGTTCTTTTTCATTGTTGTTAGTCGTGGTTTAGGACTTCAGAGTGTCCATCTCCATTGTTTAAATTTATCCGATTGGCCAACTGTAATGGTAGCATTTATAGGTTGTCATCTGAACAAAATTGATCATTATTGATGGGCAGTGTATGATACTTATGAAATATTTCTGACATATTGGGGATACAAGGATTCCGCGCCAACCACAAATTGTGGGGCCGTGCCCCTGTCCACACCCCCAAGTCTCCTCTTTGGTTGAAAGATAATGCTCTATTGGTTTGAGTAATATAATTTTGAACGCTTTGCATTAAAACATAATTCGGTGCGTGGTTTCAGGATTGAACAGTTATGAAAGGTATAATTACCAGCTACATTTGAGGCCCCTTGCAAACTTGAGATCAGACACATACCAAGGACATATGGGACCCTACACAGGCTTTAATGTTTGGGTCTCATGCAGGTTTTATATTGAGGACTCATCCAATTAGCAATTAGAATAAGTTACAATTTATAAGCCTTGTGTTTGAGAAAGTGGACGAAATTGCCTGAGTTAGTTTAAATGGCCTTATACATACGCCCAAAATCAGTATGGTATTTGCATTAGGTCTGCTATGGCAGTGCCACATGGTTAGTTGAGACATGCACCAGAACGGATCTGCACAGTCACAAAATTAATAGGCATAATGACCAGCTAAATTTGTGGGGCCCCTTTCAAACTCTAATGGCTTTATACTTACGCCCAAAACCAGTACGATATTTGCATTAGGTATCCTATGGCAGTGCCATATGGTTAGTTGAGGCATACACCAGACTGGATCTGTACAGTCACAAATAGGTATAATGACCAGCTAAATTTGGGGGCCCCTTTCAAACCCCGTACCCCCCAATTGGGGGGTACGGGGGGTGCTAGCGCCGGCACTGGCCAAGGCTACCATCTCCTCACACACATGATTATTATAAATCCTTAGAAAGAGCTTTGGTGGTTGCTTCAGAAATGACACAATTTGTTTTAGAACGCTCTGTACCTGAAGATAGACTTCAGAATTCAAAGGTCGCTGGATGGTGTTGTTATCGGGTTTGGACAAGACATCATGCTTCTGTGTATACCAGACTAGGACAGTGGCGTAGCAAGGTCTTGGGGGCTCCTGTGCAGAGGTTAGGTGGTGGGCCCTTAAATGCTTGAAACCCCATTCGATTTTAAACAACAAAGCTGTGCAAAACGCTTGGTTCCTTTACGAAATTTGCATATTTAACACCAAAGTTAAATGAAAATAAACTAGCCACATTTTTTATTATTTTTACAAATTTATCTAATAAAACATATTCTTTTCCATATCAGCCGAGAAAAATTGAACTAGAATACCCTACAAAAGTAATCACAAAAATTGCTTCATCTCCTGAAGTATTATAATTAATCATCAATCACCCATAGGCCCTACTTAAATTCTCCAAGCTGCTGGGTTTGTCAATTAAAAGAGCTGAAAAACGTAACGAATTTGGCAAGTGTGAAATGACTCAATCAAGTCTACGGCTGACCTACTACGGGGTGGGGGGTCTAAATCTGAAATGCTAAAATGCTCGTTTGCGCGCCTTCTCTTGTGCAAAAATATCCACCACTTTTGGAGCCTGAATCCATTGGTGATGTAACACTGCTACCGTAGCCTCTGAAGTTCGAGGCCTACTCGGCTCAGTGTCAATATCCATGTCAACCACCATCTCTGCACTGATCAAACGATTCGATTCTGCCCCATGTCTGATGTAGTCATCGGTGCAAGCTCGCTCTCCTCAGACATCATAAATGCGGATTTCTTTTGCATTTTGGCGGTATTTTTTACCCGTTCTTCTCGTGCTTGTCGCTTAGCAGCGCCACTTAAATAAGACTTAGGCATAACTTGGGGGGACAGAAAGAGTGCCGTACGAGAGTTAAAAATATACAATTTCCAAGTAGCCTAAATAGGCTATGCGGTTATCTTTTTATAAATTTCACATGTTACTACAAAGATAATAAATTTTAAACGCGTCTGCGTAGACCATGACACAATAATTATTATGTTTTTACGTCAGTACAACTACTTCCGGCCAAACACTGCAAAGAGTAAAGATTTTTGTTATAAGGTAGCCTAATCACGGACATTCCGGCTGAAACCCAAAAAATTACTGGGTGTGCACGCTGTAGATGTAAGTTTGAATACATTCTGAATATCCTTAAAGTAAAAAATTGACTCGGACCCCGGGGGGCCCCTGACAGCCGCGGGCCCTCGTGCACTGCACAGGTTGCACGCCCTATTGCTACACCACTGGACTAGGAAACAGGTTGATGTCTCTAACTGACATTTCTTCTGGTCTGCAAGAAGGAATTGTTCTTTGAACATCAAGACTCTGATGGAATACAATATCTTTGCCATCCATCTGACCTCATGCATTGCTCCGGGTACCATCGATCGGATTCCACGTGATGGAATTTTACTAAGAAAGGTGACAATGAGTCGAAGTAGTTCGTGGTAGTCGTCTCAATGCTGCTTGCTAAATTAGTAATTTTTGACGAATTAATTTGGATCAAGACTGAGTTGATGAGTGCTGCCAGAATATTTTTACATTTCGGATCCCGAATTGTTGTCTGGAGGTGATTTGCAAACAGTATCCATGAATGGCGAGCCCTCAGAGACCTAATTTTAACAGTGTGATGTCTGATGGGCCACTTGTTGATGGTGCAAATGATTTGTTTGAAATCATGACCATGCAACAAATGAAGCTGACAAGCAAAATACAGTATTACCAGGAGGGATCTTCCCATCCATCGAAAGCATTGCCATAAACTTAGCCACAGATACATCTGTAAATGTATCCCTTCCCTCTTATTATTTAAAAAATGACCCAAAAGCCATGTATACCCTTATTTTAAAAAGTACTTAGTTAAAAGAATAGTAACATCAGCTTCTCTCTACACTCTACAGACTGAAGTAAGCAATGCGTGTATGACAACCTTTATCACTAAATCGCAAACGAATGTTGACAATGTACAGCTGTGGTGCTGTAATATATCTCACCTTGTTGAGCGACCTCTAAACTTTGAGCAATTTCAATAAACTTTGGTAGGAGTCATTGACACATGATGCATAACAGAATAAAAGAGTACCGTCACGAATTGTTCAAATTTTTTTCCATAGCTTTGTGGACCACATTATCTATACTTATAAAGCAGAGTCATTATTCTGTTTGTATTCTTTCTGTTTGTATGGATGTATTTTGAATTTCTCGCCAGACCCTGCTCGGAAATGACAGCGATTCGTTTTACCAAAATTTTCAAACTGATTCTTACCCAAATTTGACGTTTAACGCGACTATTTTCAGCTGTCAATAAACTTTATTGCCCGAGCTGTCAACATTTTAACTTCACACGCGATAAGCGATTCGAAAGCCATTCGCGTTCATCGCCTCCATTGCCTACAAGAATCCTACAACCAATGGCATGACGGTTTGAGATCACGTGATATTTACCTATATCGAAAATATTTCTGATGATTATTCTGGCCTTATTTCTTCTGATCCACTCGACAAAAACATAAAGAAAGCGATCCAAAAATCTTTCCATATTTTAAATTTCGCTGTTATAAAAACGATCGTTGGCTTTATGTTCACTAAACTCATGACGTCATTATTTTGAGCTCAAATCTTTACGCCGCGGAGCAAAAAATTTTATGGACGCAAATAATGCGAACATAACTGCAAATAGGCCTAAATGGAAAAAAATTAGCGTAGATTTCAAAAACTTCCTTTATCGAACAATTTATGAAAGAAGCACGTTGCGGTGAATGGTAGCGGCTTTTCAGAAAAAGCCGTTTTTCTCAGTTACGTGTCGAGTGGACTTAACGGGTTTAGCTCTTCAATTATCGACCAGACATGTACACTTAGCGGAGAGGTTCGTTACTTCGTCTTAACGCGGGGGTCGATGAAAGGCGGGGTCAGAATGGTGAAGTCGGAACGGGGTCAGGCGTGGCTGGGGACAAAAACATTTCCCGGACAACGCCGGGTAATTCAGCTAGTATATATATATACTCTGGCCTCCCATCCAATCGAATAATGTGCTTAAACAGAGTCTTACGCTCTGCAGCACGTTTAATTGGACATATCCCTAAATTTGATCATGTGTCCAGCTATATGCTGGAGACATTACACTGGCTTCCTACTCGGCAGCGCATTGAATTTAGGATCGCTGCCCTAGTTAGACAATGCCAGCTTGGAATCGCCCCACAGTACTTGCAAGAGCTTTGTTGCTCCTCTAGTATCCTAGACCACCTCCGTTCTGCACAGGAGGGATTGCTATTGGTCCCTTTTGCACGAACTGCAACGATGCAGCATAGAGCCTTTTCTGTGATCGGCCCAGTTGTGTGGAATGGGCTACCACAGGAGCTACGTCTACTTGCTGGGGTTATTACTGGAACATTTTTTATTAAACTCAAAACTGTCCTTTGCCGTGCTAGAGTCGGGAGCGCTTCTGAGTAGTCCCTTTGAAGAAGCGCTATATAAATTCTTGAATGAATGGATGAATGAATAAATATATTTTGTTATTTTATTTTGTTATTTTTTTCCTCAACCAAAACAACAAACAAACATGATACAATTATGGCATTGAATAATATATTAACATAATTTGGTGAAGAAGGGGAGACCCAGAAGGGATGGAAAATCCCGCTAATAGGGCCACCCATAATTCATGTAAAATATAAAAGAAAAACATGACAGAACATTCAATTGTAGGAATAAAAAAATGATGAGGAAGAGAGAAAAAAATATTAAGCAATCGACATTTCAGTATATAACGTGAAAAACAACTCTTAACTAATGACTTAACTAAAGACTTAACTAAGGGCTTGGCGAAACCACGGAGCAGAAACCTTAACCATTACATATCAGGAAGTGTTTTAAGTAGATAACGGCGAAGTTTATGCTTAAATAATCTTGTGTTAGGTAGGGAATGAAGATGTGTAGGGAGAGAGTTCCAACATTGGGAGCCAGTATATTGTATATATATAATCGACGAGTATTAGTACGTATATATGTGCGTAGGGAAGGTCATAAACAGTTAATTTTTTAGTTGAATAAGAGTGGCGATCAGAGGTAAGGTTAAAGAAATCATTAAATACAAGTGGTAATAGGCCATGGTTATAACGGTACATAAACTCTCCTATTTGCAAGTGCCTAATTTGATCAATCTTTAATAATCCAAATTCCTTGAAATACAGAGCGGTGAGGGCTCGGCGAGGATTATTAGGCCTAGCTATAAAACGGATTGCATATTTTTGAAGGGTGACTAGTCTGATAAAATTAGATTTGTAAGTAGACGTCCAAATTAAATTACAGTAGGTTAAATAAGGATAAATAAGAGAATATTATAGCATAGACCGGATAGAGACAAGAATCAGTTTAGATGAGCGAAATAGCACACCAACAGTCTTAGCAATTTTGCTACAGATAATATTATTGATGTGTTCCTTCCAATTTAGATGCTGGTCAATGTGTACGCCCAAAAATTTTGTGGATGTTACTTGGGTGATAGAAGTCCCTTCAATAAGTAGAATAGGAAGTTCATTGGGATATTTTTTCTTATGGGATCTGAAGAGGAAGTAGTTGGTTTTATTCAAATTTAGTAAAAAAATTTAAGTTTATTAGATCGAAACCAATCAACAACTCGGTGAAGCTCAGAATTAACAGAGTTGAATAGGGTATCAATAGATTTATCAGAATGAAATAAGTTAGAATCATCAGCAAATAGCACAAAATACATAGAAGGCGATACATTGGGTAAATCATTAATATAGATTAAAAATAAAAGAGGTCCAAGATTAGATTCTTGAGGGACACCGTGAGAAATGAGTTGTAGATCAGAAGTACAATTGTTAACAGAAGCCAGTTGAAAACGATTTTCAAGATAGCTAACAAACCATTGTAATTGTGTCCCTCTAATTCCATAGTTATAAAGTTTTTTGATCAAAATATGATGATTTACAGAATCAAAGGCTTTAGCTACATCAAGGAAGATACCAAGGGAGTATTCGTTATTTTCAATTGCATTAGAGATTTTGTCTTGTATGCTTATAAGGGGCATGTAGGTATACAATGACCCTGTTGGAATCCATGCTGAGACTGAAATAGTACTTTCTCTTTTGATAAAAAAAACTATCTAAACGTGTTTTCAAATATTTTGGCGAAGAATGGGAGTACATAAATCGGTCTGTAGTTAGAAACATTGTCCCTCGGACCCTTTTTATGAATGGGTATGACCTTGGCAGTTTTCAATGCAGAGGGGAATACTCCAGTGGTAAATGAGCAGTTGACAATCTCTGATAGCGGAATTGCAATTTTAGGCAATGTTAATAGGGCTATGGCAGGATCAATTCCATCGACTCCTTTACTATGCGTAGTGCGAATGGTATGCGCAAGGTTCATTATTTCACAATGTGTGGAAGGGATTAATGCTATAGAATGTGGAAGGGGTTGGGATAAGTAGGAGAGAAAAGAGTTAGTTGCAGCAGGTATTTTATTAACAAGAGATTGTGCAATGCCTGTGAAGAAATTATTGAATTTAGTTGCTATAGTCTGAGGGTCGGTAATTTGTTCACCATTTACATTCAATGCAGTAATTACAGTTTCTCTGTTAGTATCTCTATCCAGTATACTCCTCAGAAGACCCCAGGTTTTTTAAGGTTATTACTATGGATTAGAAATTCGGATGCATGATAATCTTTTTCGACTTGCAATTTACCTTTCTTAAATTTGTTTCTGTATAGGATGAATTTCCTTTTGTTGGCCTCATTTGGATTTGTTACGAATTTTTTATATAACTGTAGTTTCGCTTTCTTATTACTAGATTTTACCAGTGCCCGAGTCATCCAGGGCTTTTTTGGGACAGAGTTGCGAGCATAAGTCCTAGTGGAAATTGGAAAAGAATCATCTAAAAGCTTCTTATAATTGCTAAGAAATAGGTCATATGCCTTACCAGTGTCTAATTCTGTACATCATCATCATCATCATCAAAATCCTTGGGCTAAATACCCGTAGGTGTCCGACGCCACTCTCTTTCTGAGTCTGTCTCGCGTCATGCTGCCCAGATTCAACCGGTCCGGTCAGCAGGTCCATACCATTAACATCTTGGAGCAGCTAGACCCCCCTTGTCTGATTGAAGAGAATATTGGGAGAGAGGCACGAAGGACAACCTGGGTCAATGCCCGTATGTGTCCCACGCTCTCTCCCCCGACTCTCTCCACTGGTCTGTCCTGACCGGCCTGCGCAAGTCAGCTTCACATCATGACACCTTGAAGCATCTGGGTCGCTATGTCACTTGTGCCGTGGTTTTTGGGGATTTCTATGGTCTTGGTCTTTTACTGCCAGCATATCTCCACCCATCTGGCAAACCTTCCTTATTTTATCCGGGCTTAGGACCGGCACAGGGAAGTTGTTGGTTCCCTGTGGCAGAGGATGGATGCAGTTTAACGTCGTGCCCAGGACTTTGCTATACCGTACAAGCTTCACGGATATCAGACCAGTCCGCGTAGAGTCTAAGGATTGCAAAAATTTGGCTTTATGGTCATCAGATACTAGGTTAAATATATATATATATATATATATATAATTATAATTATATAAATATATAAGCGCTCGTCGTTAGCATATTTTTGTAGAAGCATTAACTCTCATAATTCATTATGAAAATGTCGCCCATCCTAAAGCCACCTGTAGGATCAATATTCAATATTTGCCTCGAGATAGGTTATACTAGGCCCTTCACATCTCATTGTTAGCGGTGTAATGATTTCAGTTCTAAATATATACTCCTTGAGGCATAAAAAGGAAGCCCATGTAAAAAGGTTATTATTTTAACAATATTCAAACAATGTCAATGAAATTCAGGAAAGTTACGGTATAGCTAAATAGCAGGCAATGGTAAAAAATTACAGTTTGTACTCAAACTGTCCGCCTTTTGCTTCTACACATGCGCGCAGTCGCTTGCGCTATTCACGCACCGCCGAGTCAATAATTCGCTAGTCAAGATCGTTCCAAGCTTGCATGATTCGCTTACGAAGATCTTCAACATCACGGACCTTTGTTTTGTAGGCCTACACCATTTCCTGCATGCATTCCCATATTTTTTAATCGATGGGATTCGGATCTGGGCTGATAGGGACCATAGTGTAGGAATTATGAAGTCAGAAGTTTCATTCGTCAGAAGTGCAGCCGTTTCTCGAGCTCTGTGCGCTGGAGCGCCATCTTGCTGAAAAATGTAAAATTCAGAGAGTTCTCGAATTTGAGGTAGAAGGCCTTCCATGAGTAGGCTAAAACATCTCTGTAGTATTGGCCGTTGATTTTTACCCCTTGTTCAACAAAGTGAATTGACGCCCTTGAGAAGAAACACCGACTGACACCATCAGGGATTTGCTTTTTATTCTTAGTTACTAAATTGCAATGACCACTAGACCGGTGACCAATCGTCCGGTGACCAATCGTCCGCGCACCAGGTGTTTTTGCGTAAATTGCATTTGTTTTGATCAATTATCGTATGAGTTATAACGATTTTTCAGCGGCTTTCTTTTTTATGCCTAACGGTATGTGCAGGCTATATACTATGTATGCTCTATATATAATTTGTATAAAGTATTTATAATGGTTGCAATAGTAGTGGCAGCAGTATCAGTAGTAGTATTAGTAGCAGTAGCAGCAGCCGCAGTACTAGTAGCAGATGCTGTAGTAATATTGTAGTTGTAGTAGCAGCAGTTAGAGTAGCAGTGGTAGCAGCAGCAGCAGCAGCAGCAGCAGTAGTAGTAGTAGTAGTAGTAGTAGTAGTAGTAGTAGTAGTAGTAGTAGTAGTAGTAGTAGTAGTAGTAGTAGTAGTAGTAGTAGTAGTAGTAATAGTAGTAGTAGTAGTAGTAGTAGTAGTAGTAGTATTTATTTTATTTATTTATTTATTTCAGAAATTTTTATAGCGCCTCTTCAAGGTAGGCTACTCAGAAGCGCTCCCGGCCCAGCCACGGCTAAATAAAACAGTTTTTAGGTTCTTAAAGAACAGAGCGGAGTGACCCCTGGGAATTAAGCGCAGTGTAACAGGGAGACCATTCCAAGGAATCCAAGCTGTAGGACCTGCAACAGAGAATGAACGACGCTGTCGGATAGCAGACCGTGAGTGGGGAACCAGAAGCTCAGCGTGGTTCGCCGATCCAAGGTGGAACAACAGAGTTCTCCAAGATAGGGTGGAGCTTGTCCTTCAATGCACCGCCTCACCAGCGCACAGACCCTTATGCAATCCGCTGAGGAGAAGGGAGCCAGTGTAAGATATCCCGCATATAGGATGAGACATGGGGATATATATTGGGATATGGCCAACAAGTCGCGCCGCAGAGCGGAGGACCCGTTCCAGGCAGCCAATCCGGTCAGCCGGAAGTCCATGATAGAGAGTGCTGCAGTAGTCAAGGCGGGAAACTACGAAAGAGTGAACAAGAGTAGAGGCGGCACTAAAAGACAGAGAGCGGGAGACCACCTTAAGCTGACGTAACTGGTAGTAACAGCTTCGACATAGCAGGTTTATATGCCGAGTGAAAGTTAGCTCTTGGTCTAAAATAACACCAAGGTCCCGCACAAAGGTGAGAAAGTAATCAGAGGAAACTCTAATGCTAAGGTTTTCATGTCGATTTTTGCAAGTTGTTGACGCGTCCCAAACCAGATATATTGCGCCTTGGTAGGGTTCAGTCGCAAACGGTTAGAAGACATCCAGGCTTGTTTTCCATAGCCCTACAAATTTCTCGAACCGCATCAGTAGCGGCAGATGCTGGGCAGTGAACTTTTGCCTGTAGGTCATCAGCATAGGATTGACTAAGGATTGAATTTGCCAGTAAGAGTGGTCCCAAGGTCTGCAGTGTATATTATATATAATAGGGGACCTAGGACAGAGCCTTGGGGCAGTCCAAACGGGGCAGGTGCCCAGGATGATCTAGTAGCCCCACAAGCGACAGTGTAAGAACGGTCCTGAAGGTAGGAAGTAAGCCAGTTGAGAAAATTTCCTGAGATGCCAAAAGAGATAGAAAGTCTAGTTAAAAGGATATCATGGATAGTAGACTACTACTAGTAGTAGTAGTAGCTGCAGCAGCAGCAGTAGTGGTAGCATAGTTATATGTGTTGTTGAAGTCGATGTAGTATAGTAGTGGTTGTAGCAGCATCCGCAGAAACTCAAAGTCTCAGACCTCAGTATAAAACTTAGAAGAGAGTAGAGAGGACTCAGTTTTATTGATACGTAATAGAAATCAATAGACTTGCAATACTCTAGACATGTTTCACTTTACCATTTGGGAGCTTCCATGCGTTTCCATTTTGATTCTTGATGGAGATGTCGTGCTCCTGGAGACGTCGGTTAACCGCTTGCAGATTTGTCACAACAGTAGCAAGTTGGTTTTTCATTTCTAGAAATGATTCATTGACAAGCTTACGAATACCTTGGTCGATTGCATGAAGACTTGTCAGAACAGTACCAAGCTGACGAAATACTTCAACATTCAGTTGCTGTGTCTCTGTTGCGATGTTCATCGATTGGCCTTCATGTTCACCGCCCTCTATTGTACACTGTCCTCTAACGGAAACATTCGTGCTATGCGTCAATATTACAGCAAATACTGCAGAGTAATATGCCACACAAGAATTCATGGTGACTACAAATTCAGCGTGGAATCGATCAACAGAGTAGCTTAAAGTGAATGGTGACTGCTCCTATCTTAACAACGTACCATATGCGTAATATTAGAAACAATGTTCTAGTAGTCAGCGCGCGAAGAATAGTCAGAAATGTCTGCGATTCTGTGCTATAGGCCTATCTAGTGTTATCTACTACTTCCGCTTTAGAAATTTTTACCCACTGGCTGCAGCCTACATGCGGATAATGCGGATGGACTGAGTTGCTATAGATAACGAGATCCTATTCTGCTATTGATAAAAATCTGTTTTTCAAATTTTTAAGGCATGGCATTTCCTGCTTTACACAATTCGCTATTAGGTTTCGTGGAAGATAATCCATTGTATTGCTCAATTTCCCACTTCCGCATTAAAAAACCCTGTTACAAGCACGTTTTCTGTTAAACCTGCTCTTAATTATGTGAATGTACACACTTATGATACTTATTTGCATGTAGCTCACTTGCATAGGCGCTTATTCATATGAATGTATGCATACATATGCATGCATGCCTAATTTACGACAGCTTAATACAACTGGTGAACAATGAGCTAATGTCCGCTAGCGAATGGTTTATAAGCAACAAATTATCACTTAATGTAAAAAATCCAACTGTATCATTTTCGGCTCCATAGGAAAATCCATCCCCAATAACAATAGCCAAATAGCTCTAAATAACGTTACTATTCTCAACAAAATTCCTAGGTGTCTACATCGATCAACAACTGAAATGTAAAACACACATTTTTGAAATTAGTAGCAAAATCAAAAAGAATCTTGGCATCATAAAAAGAGTATATTACCTTCCCCCCTCATATCCTGCGAGATCTCTATTATACCCTTATATATCCATATCTGACTTACTGCAACATGATCTGGACTTCTACAATCTACATATGACTCCAATCTTAAAGGTATAAAGATCCTTCAAAAAAAGACAATACGAGTGTGAGCTTAATAATCCCTCACGATTTTCCAGTCTCTTCTTTAGTTCTGCAGCGCAGCCTAGGCCTAACCTATTCACTGTACTGCGGTAGCTATGGCTAGGTTATAAGTGTCTAAAGTTCTTAAACTTGTTCACTTACAACAAAGATCAGTTTCTTGTATTTTCTTCTTCGATTTCCAACATTCGCAAACAACACAACAATGCATCAACGACGACAAACAATTCAATTGCACGACAGAAACGCCATCTTATTATATTACTCTTCTAACGTCTTCTACACACGACTAGCACTCCTTCTACAACTTATCTCACTCTCAGCGTACATTCTCTCTTCGGTCGCACTGTCCCTCTCTCTGCCTCTCTCTGTCCTTCTCGCTGTCTGTCTCTCTCTCTCTCTCTCCGGCGACGACGCGCCGCGGCACTTTCCCGCCACTCAGTCAGCTGGCCTGTCTGTCTGTACACTCAACAATTAGCTGACCTTGAGCTGGCCTATCCGTACGCTCAACAATTAGCCGATCACCACACGCTATACAAAATTAGCTCACAACGAGTTATAACTAAATCTTTCCCCAATTCACACACTAGTCCACTATTCTTTGAACATAAACTCTTCTTCTTTCCCTTCAGGCTAGGATTATTCCCTCTGGCGAGGGGTCAGCCACTCGGATCCTTCTCCTCCACTTGTCTCTGCTTCCGGTGTCTTCTTTCTTCAATTTGAGCAGCTTCAGGTCTTGTTGTATCACGTCCTCCCCTCTTTTTTGTTCTGTCGTCCCCGACTGCGTCGACAATATACCTCCGCTTGCATGATTCTTTTGACACAGCTACCCTCCTCTTTTCTCATTACGTGTCCATGCCACCGCAGCCTGGTCTCCCGTGCTTTGTCAGTGATGCATGCCACACCGACCTTTTTCCTGATGTCCTCACTTCGTTTCATGTCTTTCAAGCATCCATCGCAGCATTCTCATCTCTGTTCTCTCCAGCAAACTCTCGTCCCTTTTCGTTAATGCCCAGGCCTCTGCTCCATATAGCATTACTGGCCTTATCATTGATTTGTAGATTTTTCCCTTGAGGTGTGTCGGCATTTTAAAGTCGCACAGCACTCCTGATAATTCTCTCCACTTCTGCCACGCTACTCTGATTCTGTTCCTGACGTCCTGCTCGCATCCTCCCTGCGAATTTGATTTGATTAATGTCTAGGAGTTCATGTTCAAAGTTTATGTTCTTTGAACATAAACTCCTAGACATTAATCAAATCAAATTCGTACAAACTTGCATTTTCATGTATAAATACATTAATAACCTCCTCCCATCATCATTCTCATCCTATTTTGATCCTGTGCCGCATCTTATTTTCGCTAGAAGTAACAATGACTTCAGATCTGTGTTTGCAAGAACTAATGTCCTTAAGTTTTCGCTTAGGGTCCAGGGCCCTGCCAACTGGAACAGTCTTCCCAAGAAATCCGTACGGTTTCTTCCCTTAGCCACTTTAAAACCCTTGCACGTGCACACACACACACACACACACACACACACACACACACACACACACACACACACACACACACACACACACACACACACACACACACACACACACACACACACACACACACACACACACACACACACACACACGCTAATTTATATTGCTTACTTAAACTCACCTTTGTGTTCGTTAGTTAAATTGTAGTTAAGGATTTAATCTGCATCTTCACGTGACTTCGGCTGCATAAATATTATAATAACGTATATTTCTCTTACTTAATTACACCCCCACCATCCTGTTCAACTCTTCTTGGTATATAGGCCCCTACTAAGCGGGACTTGTCCCTTCTGGAGTGCCTATTGGCTCCCTATTCTGTCTATTTGCTGAATGAGTTGATACTTTAGGCCTAATTACAACTTGTGTTATAACTTGTTCTGTAAAATTACGTTTATTGTTGGATCAATAAATAATTTTTAATTTTGAATTTTTGAATTACTTTCCTAAATTCAGTTCTTATAATTTTGTCTACATTTTCTTTTGTCTACATTTTCTGAAGTTGGGATTGTGTCTTTTATCATTAAATTCATTTTCATTCACAACAACTTTCGCTAGAATTGCCATTGCTATAGTTTTCCATAGTCTAATAGTATGCACTACCAGGGCCTACTATCCCCCCCTGAGAGGTGGAAGAATTTCCCCCCTAACAGAAACTTTTTGTCTATATTGCAAGCGTCGAAGGCGCGAAGCTGCGAGTGCCGAAGGCACAAAGCCCATAGCGACTAGGGGTCTGGGGAGCGTCGTGAGCTCCCCCAGCGGGTGCCAACACATTTTTAGCTGTTGTCATCGACTAGAGCGCATGTTTTAGGCTCCTGTTTGCTAGCTGTTTATGAATGATAAAGTCATGAAAATTTCACTTTTTTGGATTTGCACGCTTTAATTGTACCTCTTAAAGTTGTCATCTTCACAAAATTGCTCGTGAATTAATGCTCAGAAACTTGGTTCAGGATATCATAAAATGTCGCCTCCCCATGATTTAATTTTTGTTAAATTTGCACAATATAATGGTAACATTCCAAAATTTATCATTATGGGTTAGCAGTGCGTTAAACACTGTAGTAGTCCTGTTTAGTTTGAAAAGGTCCAGCATTCAGTAAAATATCAATTTCTTTTGGTATATCAAATTGAGTAGTCTACTGTCAGCTGTACAATACTCAGCAACATCCATTTTCTGATCCAGACAGATCCCATTTCCCAGGACCACTCCCCGTAATTTCCTGTCTGGATTCCACCAGAGCGTTTCAACAGGACAATTCCCTCGAACATTTTTCTCAAATGTAGGCTACAAAAGTGTAAGTAATTTGTATTTTTACAGACTTCAATAATGTTTGAAGGAGGAATTTATAAACCATTTGCTTTACTTAATTGATTTTGAACTTCAATTGTTGAGCAACCAAGCTTTTATTGCTTGATTAATGTTTACTTAAACAGACTAAAAACCTTTAGGCTACTATAAACAAAAGTACTAATTTACTGTTGCTTCTTTGCCTCATATAACTAAAATTCATTCTTTTAAAATATTGTTCATTTTATTTGAGACCTATATTATAAAACCAATGCAGTTTCAGTAGATACAATATGTCTTAACAAAATGTTAACAATTAATGTAATTAGGTCGAATTATGAGTTGTGAGAGCGATATACGTGCAGGGGCAAATGTAAGTGACTGTAAAGCAAAGGTCATGCTAAATGAATATATCTACCCTTGAGATGGCGGGATGAACGTTCAAGGGGAATTTTCGTGGGTGTGCGGGGAGGAGAAGAACAGAGGGAGTCCAGAAGGAAATCTCTTATGCCCATCTATCATTAAGGGGAGGATTTCCCTCTGGCACAATTTGGATCAGGCTACTTACCCCCCCCCCCATGTGGCAAGCCCTGATGGGTGCGAATGTGATGGAAGCGCAAGGACAAATTTATGTGAGTGTTAAGCAAAAAGTCAAATTAAATGAAGATTTACCCTGTGTTATGACGGGGAGGGGATTGTTCGGGGATTTACCAGAAGGAAGTCCATGACAGATGCTGGGGAATACCGGGGGGAAATGTTCAGGGGGAAATCTTCTATAGGCTACTCAACTTTATCATTAGGGGGGAAAAGGTTCCCCCCCCGGCTCAAATTGGAAGCAGTCTGCTTCCATCCCCCCCATGGCGTAGTAGGCCCTGTGAACTACCGGACCTTCTGATCAAATATGACATTGCGTCGTTACAGGCCTAATTACTTTTTATTGGTCTATGGTTATTGCCTTAGTCACATGCGTATTTTTTCGTCGTAGGCCGTACAGTATTCTGCGAGTCTTCATTATCCTTCCTACCAATTTCAGCAGCTACTTGATTATTACGATCTGATAAACATGTTCCAGGATGTAGGCATTGTATGCCTATACTGTCACGATCGCTATCTCAGTGTTGGCCTTTTTCAAGCGTTGGTTTGTCCTCTAATAAACTTCTAGAATACCAAACCGCAACCTGCCAGATTATTGCTATAGCTTGTTGACCTGTAAAACATCATATCGGTTTCCGTCAAATGCTTGAAACAGAACTTCGACGTTCACCGAGTCCGTGTCTAATCTGATCTGCTCCTATTTAGTTCAAATGAGGCGGTTCAGAGCCATCAGACGACTGGTACTTCTCCACCAGATTCTGTAGGTTATTTACTTATTTATTTATCTATCTATTTATTTATTCATAGAAGGGAGATTGGACGGAAAAAGAAAGAGAGGAAGACCGAGACAGATGATGCTGGGTTGGGTGATGACTGACGGATACAACGAACTGAAAAGAAAAGCACAGCGAAGAGATGAATGGCGTCATTGGAAGTTGAAACCTGCCGAGGGGCAAAGAACTTAAAGAAGAATAGGTTATTTACCACCATCGTTCATGCTTTTGTATGTTCTGGCCTAGACTACTGCAACTCACTTCTCATGACCTCAGAAACATCGTCCTCCGATCCACTCAGTCTTAAATACCCAGCTCATAGTTCGAATTCATCGCGTAGGTCATAATCTCTACTTATTATGCTTTAAATCTAACACTGGCTACCTAGCACTGCACACAATGCCACACATCCACGTCTGGCCTGTTGCGTTTGGCTCGTCCATTTGGAATGACCTTCCTCCCTCACCAAGGGCTAAACTAATGACTCGTTTTCCCTCACGAGCAGGGTGAGAATTGTCGGGGGGTTGGGGGGTTTCGACCCCCTCAGTCCTTCTTAGAGCCCCATGTTAAAGTATGTTTTTTACACCCCAATTCCAAGTGTATAATGGTCCAACCCCCCCAGTTATTTTTCCACAATTCTCACACTGCTCACGAGTATTTCAAAGGCATTTCTTTCCCCATGGAGTTTTCGTGCTGAGAGAGCCTCTGAAATGGTCATTCTACGAGAGGCGTTCTATAAACTTATAGATACGATATGATTTCTTGAAACTTTACCCTGCCTAGGCCTAGCAATAAAATAACGATGCCGTCGGCCAAGTTGGTCTTTTATTCCCCTTTCACGTCGCTTTCAACGTAATGTTATACATAAGAACAGAATTTTCACAGTAATTTTCCCATGTTGGATTTTGCTGTTAAGTTTGCGGCTCTGACTAGTTCTGCTCTACAGCAATTTTTTTAGAATTCGGTGTTAATTTTTCGCTCTATCATCATGGTCCAACGTGACTATTATCTCAATAATAGTCCACATAATATTATGACACGATAGACATGAGCATTGGACAACAGTAGACAAGAGGTTGATCGTAACGATTAACGGAGGTTTCCAAATAAGAACAGCAATGCAAAGGTGGATTTTTTTTATCAAAGTGGGGCAAATATGAGATATATAAAATTTTGGGTACAAGCATAGGGCCTACATAAGAATTAAAGCGGCTCAAGCGCGATGGATAGACCAAACAAACCGATCCTTTTAAACAACGGCTCTTTCTGTTGAGTGTGTGTATTTTTTTATATGATTCTATTTATAATTTGACTTTATTGGCTTCACCAATAAAACATTAGCTTCCGTTTAGTGTAGGCCTGTACATTTCGTTGCAACAACAAGTTCACCCAGCCTCCACCGCAAATCACTCTCTGACGCGCCAACCACTTCACCCATTATTCACCGAAGCGACGCGTTGACAACCCGAAATGACATTAGGCCTAGAAAGCCCTAGATGACACCCGCCTATGCCTGAAAATAAACGCTAGACATGTCAGGTCCGGTCTCCTAATTGCAGTAAATATCAAGCAAACTGATTGATTATTATGACCCATACAAACTTCCTAGGCCTACTCTGAATCTGTTGAAACCCTCGTAGTTATTACTAGCCTACTTAGTCACGTGATATATACAAAAATAAACACTTCAACCAAACAGATTGACGCTGAACTCACTCACTTGCACACTGCATATTCTCGAACGTCTGGTTTCTATTGTATTGTATTGTATTGTATTTAAACATTTATAAAGCGACTCTAGTAGGGTGAACCGTTCAGAGGCGCTCCCAGTGCGCAAGGCTCCGCGAGAAGAAGCAGGTTTTGAGTAGAGACAGAGCAGAGGAGAGACTGACAGACAGAAGTGTAGAGCGAACAGAAGGAGACAGAAAATTCCAGAGATAAGGACCAATTGAGACAAAATATCGAGACTGAGCCATAGCAGTTCTAGACCGAGGAACCAATAGGTCAAGTCTGTTAAATGATTGAAGTGGACGGTGGGAGGAAGCTGAGTGAGGACGAAGTAAAGCATTAGTCAGATATTTAGGGGCAACACCCCGTTGAGACTTTATAATAGGATTAGAGTGAGGATCTTGAACTGTGTGCGATCACGAAGAGGAAGCCAATGAAGTTCATCAAACATAAAGGTAGAGATGTGAGAGTACTTGGGAAGGCGGACAATCAATCTAGCAGCTGAGTTGAGAATGACTGAATCGGTGAAAGACGAACTTTAGGAAGACCAATGAGAAGAGAATTGCAATAGTCAATTCGAGAACATATAAAAGCATGAACTAAGGTAGTGAAGATGGAGGAGGAGACAGATCGACGAATGACTCTGAGACGTCTTAAATGAAAATATGACGAGAGTGTCAGATTGGAAATATGCTCGGTAAAGGTGAGAGAGCTATCAAGTACAGTGGTACTACACCCAGATCACGCACACTTGAAGAGAAGGAAAACAAAGGGACGTTTTCAGAGAGAAGAATAAGATCAAGCTTATGGAGCTGCTGAGGAGTGCCTAACCAGATAAATTGAGTCTTTGAAGTATTAAGCGAAAGGTGATTAGAAGACATCCATGAGTGGAGATGATTAGTGAGAGATTCAATAAGACCAAATATAGAAGCAGCTGGGGTAAAGGGGGGACCATGAACAAATGCCTGGACATCATCAGCAAAGAGATGGCCAGCAGCACTACAGATCGGAAAAAGAGAAGAGATGTCAGCCGTGTAAAGAATAAATAGGAGAGGCCCAAGAACTGAACCTTGAGGAACACCCAGATTAACATGAACCCATTGGGTTCGAGAGTCACCAGATATAATCATTTGGATTCTTTCAGAAAGGTAGTACTCAAACCAGGATAAGAGGAGGTCCTTAACACCATAGGAGGTCTCAAGACGCTTGAGAAGGATATCGTGATCAACCATATCAAAGGCTGAAGAGACATCATAGAGAGCCAATAGGATGAGCTCCGACCTATCAGCGGCAGAATAAATTTAATATAGTAGAGAAAGGAGAGCAGTCTCGGTGGAATGATGGGCCCTAAAACCAGACTGATTTGCAGGAAGGAGACCAGATTGCTCAAGGTAAGGTAGGAACTGCAGAGAGACAAGACGTTCAAGTGTCTATGCAAGTAAATAGATGACAACAGCATCTAGGCTTATGCATCGAGGCATGTCCAGTGGAATAGTATACATGCCAATTGTATTGTAATGTATCTATAAATTTATATAGCGCCTCTCGCAGTAATCAGAGGCGCCCCCAGTGCGTGAGACCAAGCGTTTAAAACAATGTGGTCTTGAGACAGCGAAACGAGGCGTCGATGGAGGAAGGTGGTACCAATGAGAGCAAAGGTTCGCGTTTTAGCCATGGCGGTCCTGGTGTTGCCAAGGTAGGCCTACCCTTTTAATTTGGTTGTAATAATTGTCTCAAGAATTAGGTTTTTGAAAGCAAATTAAAAATTACTAACCATGTTCCTGTGAACAATTTGGCACTTCAAATTTATTTAGGCCTAATGAGTTTGATGTAGGTTTAAAGTTTACGACTGTTTACTTTTTATTTTTTTACTGGCCACAGCCAAAGATTTCGCAAAATGGGTCTGGAATTTGTCAATAGGCCCTATATGCAATGTTTTCGCCTATACTGTCTTGCCAATGTGGTCATTGAATGATAGTCGCAGGACAGAAGTACGATTTCCAGTCAAGAATCGTTTATGACTTCACTTGGAATCGTTTGGAATCACAAGATGACGTAACAAAGAGTAGAATATGTGACAAAGGGTGCAAGAATCGTGGAAAATGTTATAGAATCATCTTTAAGACAATAAGTCACAGATGGAACAGGAGAAGTTGTCAAATAAAAAAACTTACAGGTTTTATGTAGGGCCTAACACTTCTATTGCACCCTTATAAATGCATCAGCATCAGTCGACGGTAACTTAACGCACTACCAAAATAATGAACCCAGATAGCATGTCCTTAAGCATTGGATGAAGCCCGTGTGGGTCTTTATACGAGTTCAATATAGAAATATAGGTCCAATAAAAATCAAGGGTTCCATGTGGGCTGGGAAGCGATTTATTAGTCCATGAGTTGTTATCGGATACGCCATAAAATTGCAACAAGATAACTTTGATGCCTTTATTACGATGTTCTCGCGAAACAGTTTGACAATATAGACGAAGTTGAAAAAATAAATATCATATGCAGCTAAGCATGTATGCTAATGCCATGCTTTTTGCGCTGAATGCCACAAACATTAAACATTGAAAACCGAGATAAATTTTATTGCTAGAGTCAGTGAACGTGCTATAAACCTACAGTACCGTAAACATTAGGCAGGATATCGGGTTATGTATAATATTGTATAGGCCTATGTCATTGCCAAGTCATGTTACTGGTTCGGCCGATCCCTCCCTGCCTCCCTCTCTCTTTTTCTGTGGCATATTATGATTAGACATAATTATGCAATTATGTTGAACATGCATAAAATTGAGACCATGTCACCATGTTAAATGAAATAAACGAAATCGACGGATTGATTGATTACAAGTGTTGAATACCGCACAACGAAAACTTCAATTGTACATAGTGAACAGCAGAAAGCAAAAATTAATTTTATAAAAAAGTGCAATATTTACATAAAAATTCAGTTAAAAATATAAAATTAGGCATACGTTAGAAAAACTTTCTCTTCGACACACTGTAAACATTTTAGAGAAGCTTATTCCGCTCAGAGCATCCATGGCCTTGGCTAGCTCATCAAGATGCTGTACCCGTAGAAAATCCGATAATGCGTTCTCCTTTTCCATCACGCTCACTTCAACCCTTCCACAGCTAGGCCTATTCCTATCCTAATACCCTTTCAACCTCTCCCATTCTCAATCTACTCTTCTTTTAAAAGCTTTTCCAACTTCTCTTGTTCCATAATATACAGATAAATATACTCTTAAGTTTCTCCCACCCCCACTACTCTTTCAATTCTTGATTATAAATTAATAGGCTAGTAGAGGACCTTTTCGGCTTCTAGAACATTGACCCATAATTTGCCTTCAATTTCCGAACTTTGTCCAGTATATAGGTCAATTTCCGACCTTTAACCCAATTTGCCTTCATGTTTGACCTTTGACCCACAACATAGGGTCATCCCGACCTTTGACCCCAATTTGCCTACATGTTTGACCTTTGACCCATAACATAGGACCAATTTTTCACCTTGACCAGTACAAGGGTCAATTCCCGACCTTCGACCTAATTTGGCTACTGAGAGGAACATTGCCCCCTAGTTCCCCACGTAGCTGCGACTGAACCAATGTACTGGTGTGGCTGGAGAATTCAGAAAAGTCATGAAAAAGAAAAAAAATTATCTTGTATCATTATAAAGATAATATCTTGTATATAAAATGAACTACGATACGTATAATCTGAAAGAATTGCGACAAATTCCAAAACAAAGAGGACAAAAAGGATACTCAAAACTACCAAAAGAGGAACTCATCGCGTTCATAAAGCAGGGAGATCGACTAGGCGCTCGGGCACCAGGCATCAAGACTCCAACGCGTACTCTGGGTACTATACGAGAATTGCGAGAAATTGCGAAAAAGAGAGGCACACGAGGATACTCAAGATTAGGAAAAGAGGAACTTACAGCACACGTGTCTACTATTTGGAAATTTGTGTGGAAAAATAAAGCTACTTTTTCGGATTGGTTGACTAGTGAGATTAGTCAGTTACCTCCCCAAATAAAACCACCCGTTCATAGGTTCAAACTTCGAGAGACAGCGACGGCTATCAAAGGGTTTACAAAAAGATACACGATCGAGGGCAACAACAGGGTCGATGTTGCATCTTTTCTCAAGGCTGTAAAACCGCAGGTAGTTAGGCTGCTGACAAAAAATCGAGGGGTAAAAGTTCAATTCAATCTCATGTGCGTAATGGAGAAAGTAGACATGAAATCCGGCGAAATAGCAACGGCTGAGCCTAATTTCAAATCAAAGACTGATATTATTTTAGAAGCAACCGATGTGAAGGAAATATATACCAACGCAGTGGATAAAATTAAGGAGAGCATGGCTAGTTTTCAGATGCGTGGTAGTAATTGGCGATTCAGTGCTGTTTTGAAGTTGGATATCGATACAGTGGTATACAAGCCATTGAAAGGCAGTTCGTATATTCAGCTTCCCAAGTATTTAGCAAATAAAAAGGCTATTATTAATATGAAAAATGATGACGAGGAATGTTTCAAATGGTCGGTTGTCAGGGCGCTAAATCCAACTGAAGATAACCCGCATAGAATCACTAGAGATCTGATAGAACAATCTAAGAAACTCGATTGGAGTGGTATTGAATTCCCGGTTGCTGTCAATGCTAATATTATACAAAAGTTTGAGCATCGTAATAACATTAGCGTTAGTGTATTCGGGTATGAGGAGGCAGTATACCCATTATATATATCAGAGCATGAAAGCGATACCCGTGTAGATCTATTACTCATTTCCGATGGAGAAAAGAAGCATTATTGTTGGATCAAGAACTTTAATAAGATGTTGGCGCTTCGAACCGAAACAAACCACAGTTCGATGCACTATTGCAGAAGATGTTTAATCGGTTACAGAACGATAGAATCGCTTAATAAACACAGCGAGTACTGTTCGCAGCAGGACGCCCAACGAATAGAATTGCCCCCACCAGGAACTATGCTAAGTTTCCAACATTATAACAGAAAAATGAGAGTACCGTTTATTGTCTACGCAGATTTCGAATCCTTCATTAAACCGATCGATACATGTCAACCTGTTCCCAGCACGTCTTACACCAATAAATACCAGAAACATATTCCTAGCTCGTTTTGTTATCATATAAAATGCTTTGACGATGACATATATTCTCAAGATCCGGTGGTGTTTACAGCTGAAAACGAAGACGACGATGTCGCTCAGAAATTCATAGATTCTCTTGTAGAAAATGTAAAACGAATATATCACCAGTTCAAATTCCCAAAGACTATGATATTCGGTAAAAATGAGAAGAAATGTTACGATGAAGCCACCAAATGCCATATCTGCGAAGAAGAGTTGGGAGAAGACCGAGTAAGAGATCATTGTCATCTAAGTGGTAAATTCAGAGGTGCCGCTCATAACAAATGCAATCTAAAATATAAAGTCCCCAAGTTTTTCCCAGTTGTATTCCATAATCTAACCGGGTACGACAGCCATCTATTCGTGAAGAAATTGCGAGGCGGTGAAAATGAAAAGATTAAATGCATCCCTTGCAACGAAGAAAAGTATATCTCATTTAGCAGAGAAGTTGTAGTCGATAAGTTTGTAGACAAAGAAAATAAGGAAGTAGAGGTCAAGCGAGAATTACGTTTCATCGATAGTTTCAGATTCATGCCTTCGAGTCTCGACGCGTTATCAAAGAACCTTCGTAAAGATCAGTGTAAGAATTTAGGCGATGTTTTTGAAGCTGAGAAGTTAGATCTTTTGCTCAGAAAAGGTGTTTACCCATACGATTATGTCGATGGAGTTGAAAGACTAAACGAAACCGAATTACCGCCAAAGCATAACTTCTATTCTAAACTGAACGATTCGGGCATCAGCGATGAAGACTATGAACACGCGAAAGCGGTGTGGGATAAATTTGGTTGTAAAACGTTACGAGAATATCACAATTTGTACAATCTTTCAGATGTTCTACTGCTGGCTGATGTATTCGAAAACTTCAGAGACGTCTGTATGAAGAATTACAACCTAGATCCCGCCTGGTATTACACTTCACCTGGACTAGCATGGGACGCCGCTCTGAAGTTAACCAATGTACAGTTGGAGTTATTGAGTGATTACGATATGTTACTGATGATTAAGCAGGGAATAAGAGGAGGAGTAAGCACGATTTCGAATCGATACGGAAAAGCGAACAACAAGTACATGGGAGAAGCATTTGATCCCACCCAGCCTTCAGTGTTCATTCCGTACTTAGACGCGAACAACTTGTACGGATGGGCAATGTGCAAACCACTACCGACTCACGACTTCAAATGGATGACTGATACTGAGCTGAAAGATTGGAAAAGCATTACCGAACGAGACGGGGTGGGGTGTATACTAGAAGTCGATTTAGAATATCCCGAAGAATTACACGACCTGCATAACGATTATCCACTGGCTCCTGAGAGTGTAAAACCGCCAGGCTCAGTCGTGTCGAAACTAATCCCAAATTTGAACGATAAAAAGAAGTACGTAGCTCATTACGGAAATTTGAAGTTGTACGAAAGTCTGGGTTTGAAAATCGTTAAAATTCATCGCGGGTTAATATTCAAAGAAAGCGCTTGGCTGAAAAAGTATATCGATCTGAATACGGAATTGCGAACGAAAGCTAATACTGATTTCGAGAAGGACTTTTTCAAGCTGATGAACAATAGCGTCTTCGGTAAAACAATGGAATGTATCGAGAATCGAGTTGATGTACGATTGGTGAGCAACGAGAAGGAAGCTATTACGCTCGCGGCAAAAACTAATTACGACAGACGAACTATATTCGACGAAAACCTAATCGCCGTTCATATGAAGAAGACCAAGATGTTCTACAACAAGCCTATATATCTAGGAATGTGCATCCTAGACTTGAGTAAAACTTTGATGTATTCTTTTCATTATAATTACATCAAGGATAAGTATGAGGATAGGGCTAAGCTATTATTCACAGATACTGATTCTTTAGCCTATGAAATAAGAACCGAAGATTTTTACGCTGATATAGCTCCAGATGTTCGAAGCCTGTTTGACACTAGCGATTACGCAAAAGATCACCCATCTGGCATAGAAACTGGCCTCAATAAAAAGGTCATTGGCATGTTCAAGGACGAAGCTTCAGGTAAACAGATTGAAGAATTCGTGGGTTTGAGGTCGAAGTTATACTCTTACAAAATGGCGGGAAAAGATCACAAAAAATGTAAGGGCGTGAAAAAGAACGTTGTTAAAAAATCGATTACTCATGAAGATTACAAAGAATGTCTGTTTACGAGGAAAGAACAGTCGAGAAAAATGAACGTGATTCGTTCGCATCTTCATGAAATTTACACAGAAGAGGTAAACAAGGTGGCGCTTTCAGCTGACGATGACAAACGAGTGATAATGAACGATGGTATAAGCACGTTGGCCTATGGGCACTATTTATTGAAAACTTAGGCTAAAGACTGAATATAATATAAAATGGAAGAACTCTCTAAAGTGTGTACTAAATGTAAAATGGAAAAAAACTTAAACGAATTTCATAAGAACAAACTTGGCAAGAACGGATATGATTCTAGTTGTAGAACGTGTAAAAATATCAGAGCGAAGGAACACAGACAAAAATACTCAGCTTTAGAGACCAGGGAAACAAAAGATAAAAAAGTTTGCGGTCGATGCAGGAACGAAAAGAATATCTCAGAATATGTTAAAAATAGATGCTGTAAAGATGGGAGAGATAATACTTGTAAAGAATGTAAATATGCATATTCTAAAACTCGAAGGCAATATGATCCCGAGTTTAAAATACTCCTAAGTCTGAGGTCCAGGCTTGGTGAAGCATTAAAAGGCAAGACGAAATCACAAACGACTAGACGAATCATCGGCCTTGACTTTAAAATATTTACAAAATGGATTGAATATCAATTAGAAGAGGGTATGACCATGAAAAATTACGGCTCATTTTGGCATCTCGACCATGTTCTTCCAATATCATCATTCAATTTGCTAGATGAAGAAGAGCTTCAAAAAGCTATGAATTGGTTGAATTTACGCCCATTGCTAGCACTTAAAAATATGCAAAAATCTAATAAAATAGATCCCTGGTTATATGTCATGCAGGAAGTAAAAGCGTATTATTTTCTAAAACATTTAGATGAAATATAATTTTTTTATTCTAATATAAAAATGGAAATCCCAGCATGTCTCAGATGTAAACTCGGTATCGGTCTTAAAACTTTTACGAAATGGATAGAGTTCCAATTTGAAGAGGGCATGAACATGGACAATTTCGGCTCGGTTTGGCATCTCGATTTTGTTTTACCAATATCATCGTTCGATGAAAAAGAACTTAATAAAGCTGTGAATTGGTTGAATATTCGCCCGGTACTATTAGAAAAAAATATGCAAAAAGCGAACAAAATAGAGCAGATGGAAAAAGCGTATGATTTTATCAAATATTTAGAAGAAATAAATAAAAAATGAGCTTTGAGACAAACAAAGATATAAACGTTGAAGGCGTAGTTCTTCCTAATTCTCCTCTCTCAAACATACAACTGATCGATGCCGCGAAGAAGCTTAATATTCCAAACTTCCGTGGTGTCTTCTTACGAGACGAGCTACCAAAGAAACCTAACCGAAATGAGTGTGGGATACTGAACTTGGACGACTCGAAGGGATCTGGGACCCACTGGTGCGCTTTTTTAAAGAATGGCAAGGATAAAATATATTTTGACAGCTACGGTCTACCTCCTCCTACCGAACTGATAAAGTATTTACGTAGTCCCATCTACTACAACAGCGAACGAATCCAACCCGATGGCGAAGTCTTTTGCGGTCATCTATGCCTTTACGTCCTAAAAAAGAATATGTCAGACGGTTGTAAATTTCAGGAAGTTATAAATAATTTATACTAATAAAATGCCTGTTGATATTTTTGGGCGAATGGATGGTGGATCAGCGCCACGAGTAGTAGCAGGTGGTGTTTCATTAACTCAGGCAAACAGTACTTTTCTAAGGGTAGATGGATCAAACCCTGTTACTGGAGATCTAGATATGAATGGCCGCGTGATAAAAGGTCTACCTACAACGAATACTTCAGAAGCGGGAAAAGACGAGGCACTAAGTCGGGGACAGGTTATAGATTTAATAACGAATCACGATGATTCACCGACGAACAATAATCATTTGACTAATAAGAAATACGTCGATGCAACGGCTGAAAAATATGTCAACACGAAAGCAATCGGACCCGTGATTAGCATGTACACTTCAGCTACGCAAGCTATACGCGCCGAAACTTACACAAAAGTTTCTTTCAAGACAGACAGATTGGATAGAGAGTTCAACGGTAGAATAGGGACTACTATAATCGAGCCCGGTAAAGCCGGTTGCTATATCGTTTCGACGCACATAGAATTTCGTAACTTCGGTGCTGCTACTTCGGGTTTCGTCTACCTGTATAAAAATTCAGGGGTGCATATGCAAATTGCGGGTGGAGAGGGTGCATCAGGTTCAACTATCAATGCAACAGGTAGTACCATACTTTATCTAACCGAAAACGACTACCTCGAGATAGGTGTTTATTCAACCGTCGCTGTAGGTATAGTTGCTAAGGACTTTTCCCTCGCATTCTTACGACCATAACTAATTTTTTTGTACGTAATAAAATGCCTGTTGATATTTTTGGACGAATGGATGGTGGATCGGCACCACGAGTAGTATCAGGGGGTATCACATTATCCCAAGTCAACAGTACTTTTCTAAGGGTAGATGGAGCGAATGCGGCTACAGGAGATCTAGATATGAATGGCAACTGCATCACAGGTCTACCTATAACGAATAATCCGGATGCAGGAATGGATGAGGCTCTAAGTTACGGACAAGCCATAGATTTGATAACGAATCACAATGACACTCCGTCTCACGATAATCATTTGACTAATAAAAAATATGTCGACGAACAAATTGCTTCGACCAACCGATTCTTTGGTCCGGCGTTTTGTGCTTACTCCCACGCTGTTCAGGCTATCCCCGCTAGCGTTACAACGCAAGTAAATTTTCCGAGAAAAAGATTCGATCAGGATAATTGTTTCATCAATTCGAAACGTTTCTTTCCTCAGAAAGCCGGATGTTATATAGTTACGGTGTTTGTGGAATTTCACGCTAATAATGCTAGAACTAGCGGTAATGTTTCCTTGACTAAAAATGGAACAACGTACATGAAGATGCCCGGTGGCGGAGGTGATTTCGGTGGTGGAGGTACAGCCCTCGCAAATAATAATGTATCGGGTACTTGCCTAGTTCGATTAGATAATACCGACTACCTCGAGATAGCTGTTTTATCAGACGTTGTCTCAAACATTGAAGCCCATGAGTTTTCAGCAGCCTTCATACGGCCTTAAAATTCGAAACCACATTTAGTTTTGAATTTAAATTTCTACCAAATCGTCATCACCCTCTTTCTCATGAACTTTAATTTCGTATCTATTTCTCCATACTCGACCATCGAACGCTAAGATTGTTCGCGCTTCTTGCCTGTGTGCTTTACCCGCTTTGTAAAGCGATGAATACGAGCTTACTTCACCCGTTTCTCGGTCTAATATATCTACTCGTCTCGGTTGGTTTCTGATATATTTCAATCTCTCATATTTTGGGTCCGTGCTTGGCACCTTCGGTTCTCGCCGTTGTTTCTCTTTTTCAGCTTCATCGTGAGAGAGTACACCCTTCTCGAACAATAGATCGATAAGTTCGGGCTTGTTGAGACTGTTTCTCCATATTTTGATACCGTGCTTTTTCACCAACGTTTTCAATTCTATCAGTTTCATTTTTATAGTACAAGATATTTTTTTAATACACCATAGTCAATTTCGTACCATCTGATTTAAAGTCGAGTAACTTGTCGGAAATCACCAACGCGTACACGTCCGTACCAGCCGGCGGAACAGCATTAAAAGTACCTTTGATCACGATATTGAATACTGAGGACTTTAGACGCTCAGATTGATTGCTTACATCAAACACCATAATCGGGAACAGGTCTTTGAAGTCTGACGGTGTGATATTGCTTTGCGATACCAGTTCTTCCGTTCCGTAGAATTTTTCACCAAACAAGGCTGCTTCTCTGTAGGCTCGTGAGAATTGCTGATTCGGGAATGATAGGTTGTAGTCGACGGCTGGGTATCGTTCCTGGTTCATCATGACGTACATGTTCGTTATATTGCAATGATCGAAAATCGATGGGTTTTTTTCTTGATCGCCGCCACGATTGATTTGAAAACCAATGATGATGAACCTTGGTTTCTCATTCGATGAGTTAACGCCAAGTTGCCAGTCGAATTTAGTCGATCTAGGGACGCCTATAGTTACGCAGTGTCGACCCCTGTACGCGATTGGTAGCGATACTTTCGATTCGATCGTTTTGGCTAATTCATACTTCTCCACAAGGGACGGAATGACGTGCGGCATGAACCACGAGATTCTGTCTAGCGTAACTTTCCCGGCACCCGCAGCGGCGAGTCTAAAAATTGCGCCATCGTCGGCTTGACGAACAAGAGTTAGCTTATGGCTCATTCCAAAAATAACCTTGTCGTAATCATCGCAAAATCCGAAAATATGACTTAATGGAACGATAAAACTAAACGTGCCTTTGTCTCCCGGTTTTTGAATTAGATACGACTGTCTAACGGCGAAACCTAGATTATCCGCGATAACAGCTGTTGTACCACTGTCCTTGTACCACAGCTGATTCAAACCTTGAGCTAGTTGAAAATCATTTGGGTATTTGAGTAAACCGAGCATCGTAGTCGCTTGACCTGGGTTAGATAATGATTCAATTTCTTGTTCTCCTATTTTGTATGAAATATTGTTGAAAAGATGCATGAGTCCATTATTCGTAAGGGCTACGGCATCGGCATTAGCGTAGAAGGTGCCGTCCGCCTTCGTCAATCTCCCCTCGAATAATAGGTAAGATTCCGCCGGATGGTTGTAAACATCTTGAGAATAAATATCGATTACTATATTACCTGGGGTGTTTAGATTAGATCCCGATATCGGATTATACTGGTACCATTCGTAGCGCTCGATACACTCGTCAATCAGAGGTTGATCGGTAATTCTTAGAATATCTGATTTCATTTTATTGTACGATAATTTTTTTTTATTACACAACCTTCATTCCCGCGCCGTTTAGTTTACGCACTAAATCTTGAATCGATGGGACATTTTTCAAACCATTCCCCATCATCATCAGATTATTGATATTCTCCGGATTCACCCCGACGCTACTTAGCCGATCAATAATATCTCTAGATTCTTGCGTAACCTGTTTCTTAGGAGCGGCTGACAGTTTTGCCGCTGCTTTTTCCACGAATCTTTTTCCGGCATCGATTGCGGTGGTTTTTCCAACATCGATAGCCTTTTTCCCAATTTCTGTTGCCACGTCTTTACTAGCACTAAGAGCTCTCGTTGCTAACTGTTTGGCAGCGTTCGAAGTAACAAGTCTTTTGAAAATTTCTGAAAACTTGTCGAATATTCCTGATCCGCCGATAACGTGTTGCTTCCTGTAACTCCTTCTTTTAATGTCCAGCATTTTATAATGTCGACATTATATTTTTATAAGCATCTTTTGTCACCACTCCTTGCCTTAGTAACTCGTCGCATATCGCCACGATCTCGTTTCTTACTCCGGTACCACCCACCCTGTAGCTCTGAATTCTAAGCTCTAGCTGTTTCGCTAATACATTTGGGTCTTCGGGTATGACGATTACGCCAACGCCTTTACCTACTGTGCCTAGGGTCATCTTTTCCCATATTGGACTGACAATTTTCCATTTGGAGCCCCCAGATGATCTAGGTCTGTTTGGATTTTTTTCCTGTCTTATAGCATTCGTTGTGGTGAGAATCTCGGCGTAATCAGCTATGTCATTATCATCGTATATCGTGGCGTTCGGTTCTTTCATCGTCAACAACTCCCAAAGCCCCGGTGTTCCTGTGTAAGTCTTATTTACAACCGTCACGTCATCTCCTTGAATCGAAATGGGAGTGTTGCCGATATAGAATTGGTTATTTTTTCTTTTATTCCAAACGTCGTGTCGGTTATTTTTTTATCGGAGACGTATTGACGAAGGTACTTTGTCGCCATATCTCCAAAATACAGGGTTCTGATATCCTCAGTCGGATCGGAGCTATTCGCTTCTATCGCCGGACGCTGAAGGCCCTGTAATGAAGGAAGTGCTTGTAGCGCATTTGAAGTAGCTACCGAATTTTGATTGATAGCAGACAGTAAGACATTTTGCTCTTTGGAAATTGCGGATTGAGAATCGACGATAGGTTTGAAGAACTTGGTTAAATCTTGTTGAAGCCCCGAATCTCCTAATTTCTCCGATAAAAAGTTTTGTTGGATATTCTTCTTTGTTTTCAGATATTCTGCAACTAAATCGTCTCTTTTCGCGGGGTCGGTTATTTTTAAAAACGACATTTTAAAATTAGGAATATAATGTTTTCAGACGTGTTTTTGGACGTGTGAAAAAACATAAGTTGGACGTATGTTAGTCTTTTTTTTTGATAGATTCTTTATTTTTCTCAAAGATAGATTGCAAGTACCTCCTGACTTATTCCTTGATTGCGTAATGATTCCGCTATGGTTGTAATCTTATTACCCCAAATTTCTTTAATATCGCTTAGAATCAGATAATATTCCTCAACCGAAATGATATCATCCAGGAGAGCTTTTGTAATATGGTCGCTGATCGTGTTGAGTTTCGCGACAGCTTGCGTTTTGATTTCTTCATACATCTCAGCTTTCATCATCTGATTTTTATAGCTGTCGATTAAACTTCCCATCTCCGAATCACCTATTAAACCCCATAAAATTTGTTGATTATGTTCATCGATTATTTTCAGATTTTCTACAACGAAATCGGCTCTTTTCGCGGGATCGGTTATTTTTTGAAACGACATTTTAAGTAAAGAAAAAATATTTTCAGACGTGCGAAAAAACATAAGTTGGACGTATTTCCAGACGTAACGACATACGTCTACATGTTTTCACGTATGTTTGCGAATGTTAGACGTATTTCCAGACGTAACAACATACGTCTACATGTTTTCACGTATGTTTGCGTTAGTCTTTTTTTTTCTCAAACATAGATTGAAAGTACTGCCGGGCTTCATCTTTTCCACGATCTATGAGTGATTGTTTCGTCACCTCATCCATCGCGTCTATCGCTACTTTAATATTACTCCTAATTTCTTCTTTCATGCCGTTGAATTTTTCAATCTCGCTCAGAATCAGGGAATATTCCTGGTCTGAAATGTTATCATCCATGAGAGCTTTTGAAATATGGTCGCTGATCGTGTTGAGTTTCGCATCGGCTAGCGTTTTGATCTTTTCATGCTTCTCACCCTTCAACGCAAGCTTCTTACTGATATAGACACCGATTAAACCTAGCAACCCCATACCCATTCCCACTCCTTCCATAGCAATAACGATGGGTGCAGCGATTATAGTGGATAATACTCCGATTCCTGCAGCGCCGAGCCCCGTCCCAACCACTACGAGGGCGCTACCTACTGAGCTGATTACGCTTACACTTCTATGGTACTTTTTACTCAACGCTGCTCTTTTGTCGCGTTCTTGTTCGATTTCCTTCTTAATTTCACCAATCTTTTGGAGCCGATACGTTTGCGCCGACCCTGTGACGATATGTATTTCTCCCTCCGGTGCTGATGGTAGCTTCGGATAGAGTGATTGTGTTGTTTTGATGCCGTCGTATTCCATTCGTTTTATTTAAGCGATATATTTTTTAGATTAGATAATTTACACGACATAGCGAATCTCCCGCGTTAATGGTTACCACTGAATCGGAGTTGTTTTGAATAGTGACTATGATATCATCAACCACATCATCCGAAACCACTTCGTTTTGTAGACTGCATCTTTGTTCTTTGATACTCTGTTTGAGGGAAATGAGACAAAGTCCTACACTCATTTCTACCCCGAGTCCAAGAGTTAGCGTAAGCTGTTTCTTTGGTTGTATCGTTATAACATTTTGCGCAAAAATCTCCCATCTTACGCCTTCTAGTAGCCTAATTGGATTGTGAGTAATATCCTTCTTCACCGTCCAATGGATTTGTAAGGGTTGCTTTCTTACCCCTACCTCCCCAGTTGGTTTAGTTCCAAATTTGTGTAATGGCATCGATATTTTATAAAGATTAAATTATAATATCCAGCCGAGAAACGGAATCTTTTGAAACGGAGAATTAGGACCTAGTAAAAGTCCTTTACCTATTAACTCATACCCCGACCCTGTTTTCAAGAACAACCCGGATCCTGGTATCGAGGCGCCTTTTGGCCATGGTGTCATGTACAACCCGGAACCAGCTGCTCTTATCTTACAATTTATATCGTCTTTCTTCATGTACGCTACTCCAGATCCACTGATTTTATCCACAATCTTCGACGTGGCCGCGGAACCTAAGCCGCTCATAGCCCCCGTAACTAAACTAGGTATAAGGAATTTAGCCGCTGTTGCTAGAAACGGAAGAATGGCGCCTATGAATCCTCCTTCGACTTTCTTATTGTGCTCCAATTGCGTTTTACTCATTTTGATGGTCGCGCCAGTTCCTTTTTGATACGCTTTGGCTAATTTATTTACCTGCGCCTGCGTGAAAGCCAAAGCATGCTCTCCGTTTATATCGCTATGACTTAGTTTGATACTCACACCAGTTCCCGCTTGGAGAGATTTTTGAATTTTGTCTTTTTGAGCTTCCGAAATATTAACTTTTAAGCACATGTAGCGACTCATTTTAGTTTACAAAAAAAACTTTCAAACTTCTCTGATATGAAGACGAATCGCCAAGACTTCTCCTCTGAGATTTATCTGTTTCTCATTCTGATCTAAGAGCATCGTTGTCATCGTTGAAATTGTAGATAGCGTAATGGGGAGATATAATAAAATCACAGGCTTTTCGATAATTTGGTAGCCCGGTCCTACGTCCACAGCAAAAGAATGTAACAAGTTCGCCTTTGATCCATTAATATACGAAGACCCGATAATGTCGTTAGTCACTAGTAATTTGTTGACAGTTGTTATATTTACCCCCTCCTCCGAGTCGAAAGATCCGCTCCGAAAGGGTAATCCTTCTTTTTTAAAACCTAGAACTGATCCGATCGAATTCTCAAGTCTAAAGTTAACCCGATATCTCCCCGTTATAGTTACCACAGACTTTAACGTATTGCTGTCTGCGTGTATTGAGATACAGTACTCTCCATTTGTTACGTCGTAATGACCACTCTCCTTCATTATTTTCTGTATGCGATTGTTGATATCAGTTATTTCATAGCATCCTACGGGGACTTTTATAGTAATCCAGTCTGTGAAGTCATCCGGCGAATACGTAAAGTTGTTGTTTGTCTCGTCGATATTTGGAAAAGAATAGTACGTTGTGAGATCGAAGAGGGCTATTTCATAATTTTTATTTTTGTCTAGTTCAAGTGGTGGATTAAGCTTGGTTCTGATTCGTGTGTCCGTTGCGAACAGGTCAATGGTCATTGACATTTTTGGTTCCGTGTTACGAGCCGTCTTTTCCGTATTATCAGCTATCTGTTTGAGAAGCGATGATTCCATTTTGATTATGTATAATTTTTACTACAGTGGATCTTCGATTATATAAAATACGTCGAACCCGCATCGGTATTTGCCATTGTCCTTTTCACTACTTAGATCGATGACGAGGAATCCGTGCGGTTGATCCCATACCATTTTGCATAGTTTTTTAAATTCATCTTTCGACATGTCTGTACTTACATGGTCGTTGTAAATATGATTGAGGGTTTTCGGGTCCTGCTTGAACAGGCAAATAAAGTTTGCATTCTCTCTGATCGTTCGTCGAGACAGATTGAAATAATTCTGAGCGAGGTAAAAACAGTCCACATTACTATGCCTTCCCCGAATATAATATGTTTCGCACTTGTTTTGTTTTTCCAACCGTAAATCGTCAAAAATCATCAGATTCTTCTTTGCGCTACTTAAGGCACTCGGGTCCGGTACATCATCGGCTTTTTCAAAAAACTTGGCAATTATATCGGATTTGGCTTCCGATTTTAATGTTTTGGCCATTTGTTCCATAAGAAAGTCTGGTGACTCATTTAGTTTGGCTATTTCATCTTGAAGCTCGAATAATCTAACGATCGATTCTTTCGGTAATTTTTCTTCGAATGCCTTTTTAATAATGCTATATTCTGGTTGAAACAGAGACTTACCAAATACTTGAAGGTTATTATAGTCCAACCAGTCTGACCTGAGTAATAGATTCAGAAGAAGCGTCGTTTTGCCACAGCCGGACTTCCCGATTATCAGCCCCCGTATACTTCTAGGTAGCAAAGGATTATTAAATCTTTCCGATAGGGCGGATCCCCAACTCAGATCTTTGATTTCCATTTTATTTATGTATTAAAAAAGCGAGATGTATTGCGTAAAGTGTAAAAAAAAGACTGAAACGAGAGATGTACAAAACGTCGTGTCGAATAACGGAAGATCGATGCTTCGAGGTGTTTGCGTTGTATGCGGGAAAACTAAAACACAATTCGTAAAAGGAGCCAAGAAAGGTGGAGATTTAGTTAGTTCGTTGAATGCAGCTACTAGTAACATTAAGCTACCATGGGCTAAGTTTCCCGGCGAGATGCATTTACCAGGCCACCATTTTACAGGCCCAGGTACAAGGCTAGACAAGAGACTGAATCCTGACGGGACTCCTAAAGATTGGAGTAAACCCATTAATCGAGTAGATAACGCGGCGTATATCCACGATTTAGCTTACGATCAACACACCGATACGGCTTCTAGGAATATTGCGGATAGAGCCATGATTAATAATTTGGACAATATTTCTAACCCGAGCTTGCGGGAGCGTGTAGAGAGGGCCATTGTCAAGCCTATATTATCTACTAAGGCGAGTCTTGGGTTAGGTTTAAAAAAAGCTCTGAAGTGAAATGGACTGATCAATTAGCTGATGAATTACACAGACCAGTGGTTAAACATTTTAGAAAGAGAAAGGTTTACGCCGGGGGTATAGATGAGATATGGGCTGCTGATTTGGTGGATATGCAGGCCTTTGCTAAAGATAACGATGGGGTGAAATACCTATTAACCGTTATAGATGTTTTTTCTAAATACGGGTGGATAGTACCATTGAAAGATAAGAGTGGGAAATCTACAGCTGACGGCTTCGTGAAGATACTCGAGGATGGGAGGAAGCCGGGTAAAGTATGGACGGACAAAGGAAAGGAATTTTATAATAAGGATGTACAAAAACTGATAAACTTGTATTCCACAGAAAATGAAGAAAAATCTTGCGTTGTTGAGCGATGGAACAGAACGATGAAAGACCGGATGTATAAATATTTCTCAGCTAATTCAACGAGAAAATATATCGATATATTAGATGAGATGGTTCGTAATTATAATGAAACAAGACATTCTTCTATTAAGATGACCCCCAACAAGGCAAGTATGAAAGTGAATGAAAAGACTGTATTTATGAATTTATACGGTACGGAGATTTCGAAACCTATTGTTCCTAAATTCTCGATTGCAGACAAAGTCAGAATAACTAAGAAAAAGAATATTTTTGATAAGGGGTATTTACCTAGATGGACGGAAGAAACGTTTACCGTGTCGGAAGTACAATACACCGATCCTCCAACATACAAAATAACCGATTATAATGGGGAAGAAATTCAGGGATCTTTCTACGAGCAGGAGCTACAGAAGTCAAATCAGGAAATATTTAGAATCGAAAAAGTGATCAGGAAGCGTGGAAAGAAATCGCTTGTGAAGTGGTTAGGATACCCAGAGTCTTTTAATTCTTGGATTGAAAGTGAAACAATGACAAGTCTATAGGCTTAACGATGCGTGGCTGGGCGGGTAATAAACTGCTAGGTTGACCTAGGTCGTTGTTAATAATAATGGGGTGAAATACCTATATTTGGTAATAGGTTGTTTGAGTCAGATGCCTACTTTTACTACTACTTACACTACCAATCCTGGTTACGCCACTATGCATCATATGCTGTCCAGAATTAGATCACCTCGGCAATATCTGGGTGAGCTCGACCAATATCTGTGTTAGTTTGTCCCTAATTAGGTCAGTTCTCGAAATGTCGGTGAGCTTGTCCCCTGACCGGAACATTGACGGAAGTGCGGTTTTGCATTTCAGGATAATCGTGAGATGATTGGTTACGGCTTATTGGAAGGACCGCCTCCATTATACGTTCATCCTAGCCTGCATTCATTAAGCCTCAGCTGCGTGTGATAATGACTAATACGAGGGCGCGTGATGTTGACTATACAGTTATTTCATCATCTCGATTCGTTAATGGGTTGCTTTTTGGTCTGTTTTTACTCCGCGTATGCGATTGTTTCAAACATATGGAAATTTTAACAGGAACACGCAACCTAGGTCTGTATAAGGTAAGACATTTTTAATCATGTACGGGGTCTCACAGGGGATTATGGTGATGCTTATTGCTGTGGAAGCGGTGGTTATAACGATAACGAAAGTGATGTGGCTGTTGTTAGTTAGCCGCGTAGTTTCCCAACAGACAATCAAAGGCTGCCTTTGTGTACGCTGTCCTTGAATTAGTGTTCAACTTAGTTGGTTCCATCAACAGTGGCGTAGACAGGATTGACTTATTGATAATTTTTTTTCTTTTTCATGACTTTTCTGAATTCTCCAGCCACACCAGTACATTGGTTCAGTCGCAGCTACGTGGGGAACTAGGGGGCAATGTTCCTCTCAGTAGCCAAATTAGGTCGAAGGTCGGGAATTGACCCTTGTACTGGTCAAGGTGAAAAATTGGTCCTATGTTATGGGTCAAAGGTCAAACATGTAGGCAAATTGGGGTCAAAGGTCGGGATGACCCTATGTTGTGGGTCAAAGGTCAAACATGAAGGCAAATTGGGTTAAAGGTCGGAAATTGACCTATATACTGGACAAAGTTCGGAAATTGAAGGCAAATTATGGGTCAATGTTCTAGAAGCCGAAAAGGTCCTCTACTTAGGCTACATCACAAATGTCACTACACTTTCGTGCCTCTTACTCGCTCTTCCTGCCTTAGACATAATAGACATAACTGCACATATATACAGTGTGCGCCAAAAAAGACCACTAGGGTTTTTCCTTTCCCAATATCTTGGCCAAAGGTGAGAATTTTGAACTGAAATTTTACAGTCTTAAAGACAATTCATATTTACACATGATGACCAGATTTCATCAAAATATTTCAAACAGGACAAAAGTTATACCACTTTTAGGGAGGCCACCCACCGTTTTTTGACGATTCAAAACGTAACGCAACAAAAAGTAGCAAAAACACGATTTTATTAAGTTGCATCTCAAATAATTGTTATCAAATAGCCCTGACATAGCCAGATGATCATTATTACTATAATTTTAAACAGAAACAGGGTACCAGTGTAGCCACAGGTCACTGTGAAGTCACTTAGCAAGATGACAATCAAATTGGTAAATAAGAAATCTGTCAGATTCATAATTTTGCTATTAAAGCAATGAAATTCAGATGTAAAAAAATGAAAATGGCCAAGGTGTCAGTGACATAAAAAATGTTTATTCAGACACCTCTTGATCAAGATCCTGGAGACATAAGACTATGAGCGTATGGGTTACCTCCCATCAGGTGCCGCAACAGTTGCAATGCGAGTCGGTTTGGCTGAGGACCGACTGCTGCATGCAGTGGCCAGGAACGACTTCCACGTCCTTCGAACTCTTTTCCCGCCAAAGAACAACCGTCGTCCTGGTCTTAGGGCTCGTGTGCACAATTTTGAACTTCCGAGCAAAGATGACCGAAACTTTGTTTCTAGAGTCCTTTACAAACATATTATTAAAGCATAGTCTAACTATTGATTCAATTTAATTCCAATAACTGATTACTCCCTATAACATTAATATTTTTATTACAATGTAATTTTTGTCTATCTCGATGTACCAGGTTGCGGTTTGCCAACCTGTTTTTGCTTATTAAACGAATACACACAAAAAAGCAACGTTTACTCTGATAAACAGTGAGAGCGCAAAAATTACGAGTTAGGCTGAGATTTAAGAGATTTGCCGTAAAATGAACGGAGATCGGCTCAGTGTCGCTTGTTCTGGTTTTATTGAGAACCAGCTAATTATCCGGCGTTGCCCGGGAAATATAAGGTTTTTGTCCCCATTCCAACTCCGCCATTGTCACCCTGCCTTCCATCGGCCCCGAAATTTCGGTATTTTGCCCGCACTCTGGCCCCCCGCACTAAAGAGAAGTCACCAACCTCTCCGCTAGGTGTACAGATCTGGTCAATAATTGCGAAACTGTGGGCGTACCTGGCATATCCACAACTGCGCACTCTCCTTCCCTGTGGTTTCTGCACTAAGACTAAGCGAACCTAATTTAACTTGTGATTTTAATTTGCACGTTTTTATTATCTATTACTTACTTCGATGTGTTATAATGATGTTCTCTGTCCAATTGTGCGTTTGCAAGTGGTGTAATAAAAGAAAATACTTACTTACTTACTTACTTACTTAGGCTACTTACTTACCTCTGAGTAACTCAGATAATTATTCTGAGAGCGGCGAGATATGATATGAGATATGACGTCACGACTCTGCTAAGCAAGGAGGCTATTTATTTAACGCTGCAATACATGGATGTTTTTTTTTAATCTGTAGGCGATTATCGCGTGGAAGTTAAATTGTTGACATCTCCGTTTTAAAAGTGCATTGACAGCTGAAAATAGTCGCGTTGAACTACAAATTTGGGTAAGAATCAGTTGCAAAAAGTTTGGTAAAACGAATCGCTGTCATTTCCGAGCAGGGTCTGGGAAGAAATTCAAAATACATCCGGACATACAAACAAACAGCAGGACAAACTTCTGGATTTATAATTTAAGATGCCGATGGCCCCAAATCTCCGGATTTGAACTCGATGGATTGATAATTAATTGCGGAGAGCTATGTTGGAGAAATATCACAATCTGCATCCAAAACCAAGAGCAGTAAGAGAATTAATGGGCGCATTGGAGTTGATATGAGAAGATTTGCCTTTGGAAAGCATCAAGAACTTTGCAAAGAGACTCAAAGGAAGTTTTGGCACTGGTTGTGAACACATTGAACACAAGATGTGAATCACTATCAAGTTAATTTCCAAACAGTTATTTGAGATATGACTTAATAAAATCGTGTTTTTGCTACTTTTTGTTGCGTTAGGCTTTTGAATCGTCAAAAAACGGTGGGTATAAAAGTGGTATAACTTTTGTTCTGTTTGAAATATTTTTGATGAAATTTGGCCATCATGTGTAAATATGAATTGTCTATAAGCCTGGAAAAGTTCATTTCGAAATTCCTACTTTTGGTCAAGATATTGGCAAAACATTTAGGGGTCTTTTTTTGACCCACTCTGTACAACGAAACCAACGGTTGGCAAAGGAAAGATATTCTACTATTAATTTTCTTCATACGAAGACGACGCATTTTTTCTGGACATGAATCACAGCATGATGAGCCATATTATTTGGGAACATACTGTTACTGTAATAGGCCACTATCGCCTATTGCAATGTGAAATGGAAATTGATGAAGCTAAGTATGTAATGTAAAAAGTAATGCTATGTGTTAAGTGCATGGCAAGCATTAGATTGCATTCTGCGCAATATGGGTGTACGAAGAGCCGGATTAAGGCTTGTTCAACATGTTCGGTCGAACAGGGGCCCCCACACTTTAGGGGGCCCACAAATGTAATAGAAATTATTTCCATGATTTCTAATAATATTGTAATAGTAATATGAGTTTAAATCTCTGAACAAATTGCAAGATTTTTCGAAAGCTACTGATTTTAACATGTACAACTTTTGCACATGTGTGGGGTGCCCTTATTGGAGTTTCCCTTACCAGGCAGATTGATCTTGAAATCAGTGAGAAATGCTATGAAGAGCTATAAGTTTTATTGCTTATTAATTTTAAGCAATTAATACCTCATCGGATTGGAACTCAAGTGCTATGCAACGCATTTTGAAATGGCGTCATTATAATTATTGTGTACGCTGGGAGCTCAGTATAGGCCTTAGACCTGGGAGTCGACCCCAATAAGTCGACCCCAGTCGAATTGGTCATCTCAAGTCGGTTCGGGTCGTTTCTGCTCACCGGAACTGACCCCAAGTCGAATTTTGTGGATAGAAGTCACTTGAAGTTGTTTTTACCTCAAGTCGACTTAAACTGACTTGAGACACAAACGTAGTTAAATTTATCACTTCAAACCAATGATTGTGACAACATTTAAGCAGCTTTTGTTGCCTAGTGTGTTTACAAGAATGAATGAGGCCTTTGTTAAACAGAGACTTAGGTTAGGCTACTGATTAGTTTGCCGGTAGGCTATATCGTGCAGACTGCCGTCTGCCGATCTATTCATATAATTTGTAATTTTGTGCTTAAACGTCACGCTTAGGCATGCGCTTAATTAAAATGGTGAAACAAAATGTTACTAAAATATTAGCACGTGTGCTTATCAAGCAATCAGTGAACGCCTATTATAGCACACGGCGCCAGAGCACCAGATTCTCTTTGATGGCTGTGCGTGTATGTGGAACCACAAAGACACCTACATGTATAGAGGCCGAGCGCAGAGAGAGCGGCGACCAGAGCAAAACGAAGTTATCAGTGGTCAGTGAATTCGGCGCAAAGAAAGCTGGATATACAAGGCCTACATGTATAATAAATCGATAGTCTGGCGCTACTTTGGAGCGCTGCATCTGGAGTTGTCTGCAGACGGAAAACTATTGTAGGGCCAATTGGACAATGAAAGACTTTACTGGCAGTGAGTGGATTTAGTAGCTGTAGTAGCCTACTGTAGGATGATGCGCTTGCAATGCTATATTTGCTAAGTTGCGAAATGATGCTAACTTAGTGGCCAAATAATTATGAAAACAGAATTACAAATTAGGCTTATCATAACTCGCCATTCAGTGCAACCATGCAGTCCGCGGTCCGCTATTTTATCTTAGACCTTGCGCTTTTTACAAATTTATTTAATATTACTATCAAAAAATAGTAATAATGAGTGTAATCTGAATAATCATAGACAATGGACAAGCTAAAATTCACAGGTCTAATAATTTGCCGTCGCATTATCTAGGTTACTCTTAAGCATCACAAAACTATTCAAACTGAAACACAAACAGCTTGAAATGGGCTTAATAACACTTTAACAAATTCATGCATCAATTAAGTGTTGAGGCCTCATAACTCATTTGTAGGCCTAAATGAAATTAATGCTTGCAAGAAAATTGGCTAGACTTTTTGCATTAGTAGCCGTACGTGATGATGATGGTGCTCTGCCCGAAGGCAGGTTCATTGGCTTTACGCCCCTGGGGATGAGATGAGTGAGGTGGTTTCCCGTTGCCTTCCTCACAGACAATGATGGGTAAGCAACTTGCCCAAGGTCGCTCCGCAGCAACTTGCGCCACCGCGTCCCATGCGTACTAGCCCGAGATATCTAAATCTCTGAATGTCAACTCCCAGCCTGGGGCTTGAACCGCAGTCCGTTGCAACCAACAGACGTATGCGGCGCGCGCTTACCGGTGTAGCTAACTAGGCCAGTTAGCCGTACGTAGACCTAGGCTAATCGCTGTTACCATATCAGAAGTCGACTTCAAGTCGGAAGTCGGTTGTTTTTCTGCCAAGTCGGATCAAGTCGTTTTGACGCCGAGAAGTCGACTTCAAGTCGACCTCAAGTCACTTTAGGGTCAAGTGGGGTCAGATTAGCTGACCAAAGTCACTCCCAGGTCTAATAGGCCTACACTCCGTTTTTATGAATTCAAACAATCAATCGCATAAATTTATAATGCGTCCAATTAAGATTGCTACTCAGAGGCGCTCTCAACCCAGGCCTGGTCAAAAAGAAAAGGCTTCAGAAGACGAAAGAAAGCCTCCAGAGTCAAGGGGAAGCGAGGGGAGACCCACCGGGTGGCTATTCCGGATACATGGACCTCTACCAGGAATGCTCTTCGCTGCAAGGTGACAGTAAAAGAAAAAGTGGCAAGAACGTCTCCACGGGTAGCTGAGCACAGTGAAAGGTGGCCCATGCAGAGAGACAGAAGCCGGGGTGAAAAGGTCACATTGGTAGGATGGAGTTTGAGCCAGGGTCTACCACTGGCGAAAGCGCGGAATATTTGCTAGTTTGCAATAAGTGGCGGTGCTACACCGGGACAAATGCCCTGGTGAAAAAACTTGCCGGCGAAAAAATTGCCAGAAATTTCCTCCGCCATATCTGCCAAGAATTTATTTATGGGCATAAAATCGCTTCTGCTCTGCTTGCCTGTACCAGTGCACCAGTTGGCTATATGCTCTGGTTACAAAAAGTCTGACCATGAAACACTTTAATAATTATTCTTAAGCCGAAAGAGATTTATTCTTTAACACTAGACTGGAATACTAAAAGACATAATGTTCAATATTCTAAAAATAGAAGCAATGAATTAATTAATAATCGACGAATGTTGATTCGTTGAATAGGCATACAACACGCTTTGTGTGTAATTTTGTCCTCCTGTAAGGTTGGAGCCCCACAGTTTCACTGAACTGCATGGGTCCCACATTTGTTAAATCGGCCCTGGGTGTACGTTCAAGCCACTGAAACAAGTTTCATTTCCGTTGACTTTAATGAATACCACAGGCCAGGCCACGTGTTCCACTGAACTCCCTCTGCGTGTTCTGTAGAGCCAGAATAATTTCCACGGTGGTATATGCCATTAAGATTAGAATGATAGCAGTCTTTGTACCACCAAGCCCCGCGACACGCAACGGCACAGTTCGATGTGTTACTTTTGTCGTTCTTTGCATCTTTGGTGCTGAATTGTAGTCCGTTGTGAGACGCCAGACTGTGACCTGAAGTTATGAGAAACAGTAGGCTAATTCACCGATGGTTTTTCATCAACAATTATTCTCACATACAGGATAAATCACTGTGGCTAAACCGCCCAGAATATGAATTTTTAAAGCTTCTACAGAAATGTTAACTGCAGATCTGGACAATGCTTTTATTCAGACGGTTTGTATAAGATCACAATGCCATTACTAAGGTATTCAGGCCATGGGCGGAGTCCATCAGGGGCTAGGGTGGCTAAGCCCCCCTCCGAAGAAGACCCAGAGTCATTTTTTGTACCGTGTAAATGGTATCTTTCCCGGGCGTAGCTCCCCCCCCAAGAAGGTGCAGACTCAGACATTTTTCGGTTAAAAGGTTCGCAAACGCGAAACTTACGAATGACTAAAAAAGGTCATCAACTTTTTTGGCCGGGAAAATTAGTATTTCTCAGCGAGATTTGAGCCCGAGGACTAAAAAAGGTTCTCAACTTTTTCGGGGCGGAGAAAATATTTTTTGGCGCCCGATCGAGTCTCAGTCCCGACAAATTTAGCCCCTCCAAGAACGAAAACCAAACTCCGCCCATAATTCAGGCCAATATAAAGTTATAAACGGTGCTCTTGGACCGCCTTAGTACAAATTACAAATTACACAACTTCAATTACATCAATTACAATTTACTTTGGGACCTACATATCCTATACGCTGGGTAGGTCTGCGGGAAGAGGTTCGAAGATGATGAAAGGCACCAGAGCTGTCTAGTGTCTAAAGATCTCAAAGCTACGACGAAGTTTGGATAATTGAAAGCTGCGCACTCTTTGTATGTGTTTTTTGTGCGCCTATGTGCGCCTATAATATTATTATAGGCGCACATAGGCACACAAAAACACATAGCCTACAAAGAGTGTGCAGCTTTCAATTATCCAAACTTCGTCGCAGCTTTGAGATCTTTGTGCGATTATGTGCGTTTGCATGTGTCTCTGCAAGTGTGACCGAGTGGAGTAGGCTATTCATCGTAATGAGGCGGTACAGACGAAAGAAAAACATATTGCCCGATTGTGCATCTCCCGGAAAAGTTGTGTGAACTTTAAACAGGACAGTTAAATCCATTAGAGCCATAGTCATCATGATGTTAGTGTTGGTAAAGAATAATAGTTTGATTGTCTTCTTTTTAGACATCAAGACGGGGCTTTTTCTTCTTCTTCTTCTTCTTCTTCTTCTTCTTCTTCTTCTTCTTCTTCTTCCTCTTCATGTTCTTCCTCTTCCTCTCCCTGTCCCTAGTCCTTTTCCTCCCCCCCTCCCCTACCCTACCCTCTTAACCTCGCTCTGCCTCTGCCTCTGCCTCTGCCTCTGCCTCTCCCCTTCCCCTTCCTCTTCCTCATCCTCTTCTTCTTCATCTTCTTCTACTTCTACTTCTTCTTCTTCCTCTTTTTCCTCTTGTTCTTCTTGTTCTTGTTCTTCTTCTTCCTCTTCTTCTTCTTCTTCTTCTTCTTCTTCTTCTTCTTCTTAGTATAATTCTCGATCTGCCTTTATTTCTCTTTATGATTATGTCATTGTCCTCTTAAGACGCGACCTAAACTTTTACCTGCGTTTCCAGAATATCCGCTGACTGTAAGTGTGTAATTGTAGATGGATGAGCTGATGGAAAATATCTTGTATTCAGTAAAACGTTTGTTTCCTTCCCAGTCTTCCAAATCAATACGCAGTTTGTAATTTCGTTTTGACGTCAGGAGATAAAGCATTTCGTTGCCTGTTAAAAGACATTCTTAATTCGAAACATGCAAGAACTACATGTATAGCCTAAATTTACTGGGTTAAATTATGTGAGCTGTTCGATAGCTTGTTACCTTCTTGACAAAAAGAAAACAATTAGGGAAGTTATGACGTAAAGTGTAAACCTCGCTCAAGTCTTATCCCAAGATGACATTAGGCTAACATAATTATTGGAATTTACAAAAATTGAACTATTTTCTAACATGGGTAGAGTCCAGCCAGTATCGTACTCTAGATCCACTGCATGTTGCTATCGAATCAATATGCATTAACCCTGGTGTACTGTAACATTCAGCAATTCTGCAATGCGATTTCAAATTAGGCCTACAAGCTCTAGCAAATATTAGGCTACAAGGAACCATGCATCGCTGAGTGTTATGAACTAATTTCTTCTCTGTGATCTTTTATACAGCGCCGTTATTAAAATGCCCCAACGCCTTAATTGATGATCGCTTCCAGCAAGATCAATGGAATAAGCAATCCATACATTTTCCCCAAATGTATTGAGTTTAGGAATGCAGCTGCAGTCAAGCAAAGATGAGCCAAACAAGTTCAAACACCGACACAAAAGGTTTAGAACCGATTGACATTTAGTAACCGAAAAGATTCAAAACCGTAAATATAGTTGACATTTTTAAATCAGGCAATAGGCCTATTCATAGGGCCTAAAAAGTTCTAAACCATTCTGCAATGAGTCACAATTTTTATCTTTAGACCAACATATTATGTTAAACAAGAAATTATTGGATTTTTACTCAATGCGGGGACTACAGAAGTTAGTTTTCGGACAATTTCGTAAACTAAATTTGAAATTGAATGCTAAACCTTCTCAGCTTGACTCTATAATTGTTACTGTAATAGACCAATACGACTTCTCAAAAGACTTTACCAAGCCAGAATTCGCCACTTAGATCTCCAAATCCTTCTTTGTACTCGACCCACGTTCTGAAAAAATTGACACTGCCATCCATTCGTCTTTGAAAAACCTGTGAACACGTGATCGAATGCTATTATAATGTGTAGGCCTGTCTATTGCTAACAACTTCCTCACATTTGAAATTCATCACCCACGACAAATCAGAAGTTCTTATTTTTTCAAAAACTTTTTCGCTCAGTGCTATTTCTGTAAAAAATCAATGTCTCTTTCCATTGTTTTAAGAATGTTTCTTATATTCGCACTGTGCACTGTGTACAGGTTGCGTTTTAAGCAGTCATCTTAGCAAAATTGTTCATTATGGATAGACCTGGGAGTGACTTTGGTCAGCTAATCTGACCCCACTTGACCCTAAAGTGACTTGAGGTCGACTTGAAGTCGACTTCTCGGCGTCAAAACGACTTGATCCGACTTGGCAGAAAAACAACCGACTTCCGACTTGAAGTCGACTTCTGATATGGTAACAGCGATTAGCCTAGGTCTACGTACGGCTAACTGGCCTAGTTAGCTACACCGGTAAGCGCGCGCCGCATACGTCTGTTGGTTGCAACGGACTGCGGTTCAAGCCCCAGGCTGGGAGTTGACATTCAGAGATTTAGATATCTCGGGCTAGTACGCATGGGACGCGGTGGCGCAAGTTGCTGCGGAGCGACCTTGGGCAAGTTGCTTACCCATCATTGTCTGTGAGGAAGGCAACGGGAAACCACCTCACTCATCTCATCCCCAGGGGCGTAAAGCCAATGAACCTGCCTTCGGGCAGAGCACCATCATCATCACGTACGGCTACTAATGCAAGAAGTCTAGCCAATTTTCTTGCAAGCATTAATTTCATTTAGGCCTACAAATGAGTTATGAGGCCTCAACACTTAATTGATGCATGAATTTGTTAAAGTGTTATTAAGCCCATTTCAAGCTGTTTGTGTTTCAGTTTGAATAGTTTTGTGATGCTTAAGAGTAACCTAGATAATGCGACGGCAAATTATTAGACCTGTGAATTTTAGCTTGTCCATTGTCTATGATTATTCAGATTACACTCATTATTACTATTTTTTGATAGTAATATTAAATAAATTTGTAAAAAGCGCAAGGTCTAAGATAAAATAGCGGACCGCGGACTGCATGGTTGCACTGAATGGCGAGTTATGATAAGCCTAATTTGTAATTCTGTTTTCATAATTATTTGGCCACTAAGTTAGCATCATTTCGCAACTTAGCAAATATAGCATTGCAAGCGCATCATCCTACAGTAGGCTACTACAGCTACTAAATCCACTCACTGCCAGTAAAGTCTTTCATTGTCCAATTGGCCCTACAATAGTTTTCCGTCTGCAGACAACTCCAGATGCAGCGCTCCAAAGTAGCGCCAGACTATCGATTTATTATACATGTAGGCCTTGTATATCCAGCTTTCTTTGCGCCGAATTCACTGACCACTGATAACTTCGTTTTGCTCTGGTCGCCGCTCTCTCTGCGCTCGGCCTCTATACATGTAGGTGTCTTTGTGGTTCCACATACACGCACAGCCATCAAAGAGAATCTGGTGCTCTGGCGCCGTATGCTATAATAGGCGTTCACTGATTGCTTGATAAGCACACGTGCTAATATTTTAGTAACATTTTGTTTCACCATTTTAATTAAGCGCATGCCTAAGCGTGACGTTTAAGCACAAAATTACAAATTATATGAATAGATCGGCAGACGGCAGTCTGCACGATATAGCCTACCGGCAAACTAATCAGTAGCCTAACCTAAGTCTCTGTTTAACAAAGGCCTCATTCATTCTTGTAAACACACTAGGCAACAAAAGCTGCTTAAATGTTGTCACAATCATTGGTTTGAAGTGATAAATTTAACTACGTTTGTGTCTCAAGTCAGTTTAAGTCGACTTGAGGTAAAAACAACTTCAAGTGACTTCTATCCACAAAATTCGACTTGGGGTCAGTTCCGGTGAGCAGAAACGACCCGAACCGACTTGAGATGACCAATTCGACTGGGGTCGACTTATTGGGGTCGACTCCCAGGTCTAATTATGGACAACAGTGAATAACACTGTAAACATTTATAACGATATTAAATTCTATGAAATATTTATGAAAGTATCTATAATATATTTCTCAAAGTTTGTCCTTCCGTTTGTATGTATGTATGTCCGGATGTCCGGATGTATTTTGACACTTCGTCCCAGAAAATCAAAATTTCACGGGTGGCGTACCATTGGAGGTCAGAGTTAGTGGTGGGGTGTTGTGGGGAAGGGGGTGGGGTGGGGTGGGGGTGAGAATGGTGGAAGGTGGGGTGGTGGGGGGGAGAAATTTGGGGAAATGTTTTTTCCCGAAAACCAAAATTTCACGGTCGGCGTACAGGTGGAGGTCAGAGTTAGCGGTGGCGTGTTGTGGGTGGTGAGGGGTGGGGTGGGGGAGGAGTGGGGTGAGGGGTGTAAGGGTGGGGTGGTGGATGGTGGGGGGGAAGAAATTTGGGTGGAAATTTTTTTCTTCGAAAACTAAAATTTCACGGGTGGCGTACCGGTGGAGGTCAGAGTTAGTGGTGGCGTGTTATGGAGGGGTGGGGTACGTGGTGGGTGGAAATTTGGGGGGAAAATGTTTTACCCCGAAAACCAAAATTTCACGGGTGGCGTACCGGTGGAGGTCAGAGTTAGTGGTGGCGTGTTGTGGAGGGTGGAGGGTGGGTGGGAGGTGGGTGGTGTGGGGGGCGTAGGGGTTGGGGTGGTGGATGGTGGGGGGAGAAATTCTGGTGGAAATTTTTCCCCCGAAAACCTAATTTTCAGGGTGGCGTACCGGTGAAGGTCGGAGTTAGTGGTGGCGTGCTGCGGAGGGAGGTGTGGGGTAGGGGGTGGTTGAAAATTTTGGGGGGAGAAATTTTTTCCCCAAAAAACAAAATTTCACGGGTGGTGTACCGGTGGAGGTCAGAGTTAGTGGTGGCATGCTGTGGAGGGGCGGGGTAGGGGGTGGGTGGAAATTTGGGGGGGGGATTTTTCCCGAAAACCAAAATTTCACGTGTGGCGTACCGGTGGAGGTCGGAGTTAGTGGTGGCGTGTTGTGGAGGGGGTGTAAAAAGGGTGTGGGGGAAATTTGGGGGGCCAATTTTTCCCCCCGAAAACCAAAATTTCACGGATGGCGTACCAGTGGAGATTGGATTTAGTGGTGGCGTGTTGTGGAGGGGTTGGTGGAGGGGAGGGTGGGAGTAAATTTGGGGGAATTTTTTCCCCGAAAACAAAAATTTCACGGATGGCGTACCGGCGGAGGTCGGAGTAAGTGGTGGCGTGTTGTGGAAGGGTGGCGGTGGTGGGGGGGAATTTGGGGGGAAAATTGACGGGACCCGGGCGAAGCCGGGTATAAAAGCTAGTTAGAAAATAAAAGCATCTCCGTCTCCCACAACAAACTTTGTGGGAACCGTCTCTGTCGCCTCTCTAAATCTCCACCCATGGGCAACTGGAGCTCTCTTTGAAAGAATGTTATTGAATAGTCCTTCTGTTAGAGATCTATGGTCAATACAGCAATGCAACCTAATTCAATGTATACAAAAATTTGATTGAAGAAACACGAACCAGCGATGTGCGATTGGCTGTTTCCATGTCGCAAAATGCTTTGAAACAAACACGGTCGCTTTGAAGTCCAGCACACACCTCGTAGATGCCACTTGCAATTTGACCAGTTGCTTTTATATCAGAGCAGTCACACACCTCAGATCCAAAATCACAGGTGCCTACAAAAGCACAGATATTACATGTTCATCACTGCGTAGGCTATATTCATTCCTAAAACTACGTTGACGGGGTTCAGAATGATCTGCTAGCCAATAGTTGCATTTCTTGGCATAGAAGTCTTATTGGCTCAATGGACTTTCTTCGAAGAAGAATTTTTAAAAAATGAAAAACCCGGGTTTTTTCAACTATGGATGTACCGTAGTAGAAGTGGTTATAGCAGCATCAGCAGGAACTCAGACCACAATATAAGACTTAGAACAGAGTAGGTTAGAGAGGACCCAGTTTTATTAATCAGGAATAGAAATCAGTATGCTTGCAATGCTCTAGACATGTTTCACTTTACCATTTGGGAGTTTCCACGCGTTTCCATTTTGGTTCTTGATGGAGATGTCGTGCTCCTGGAGACGTCGATCGTGTGCTTGAAGACTTGTCACAATGGTAGCAAGTTGGTTTTTTATTTTTATAAATGATTCATTAAGAAGCTTATGAATACTTTGACCCTGCTTGATGTAGATATCATGTTCCTGAAGACGTCGCTGGTCAATAGCTTGAAAATTTCTCAGAACGGTACCAAGCTGACGAAATGCCTCAACATTCAGTTGTTGTGCACATGTCTCTGCTGCGATTCCCATAGAAGAATTTACATTTTCACAACCTTCTATAGTACACTGTCCTCTAACTGAAACGATCGTTGTGTACCTCAACATTACAGCAAATACTGCAAAGTAATAAGCCACATGGAAACCCATGTCGACTACAAATTCAGCGTGGATTCAGAGCAACCTAATAGCTAATGGTTGCTTCTCCTATCTTAGTAGCGTAATAATTATAGGTTAGCCAAATTTATGCTGAATCCGATGGAAACGCTCCTCTAACAATGATCTATTATCAACGAGAGCGAAGGTTAGGGCCTAACTGCTCCTTTCTTGGCTATACGAAACAAATTTTGTTCTGAACCAACACGAAGCGTTCCTAAAAAGGGATAGCCTAACTACCAATGAGCGCGAAGAAAAGTCAGAAATCTCTGCCCTGCTGTACTATTATCACCTATACTGTACATCCGCATTAGAAAGTGTAGCCTACACGTTATCTGATCGTTATCCGAACATGAGGACGGATGTGAGGCGTGTTGATTTGCCACAGATAGCCTAATGAGATCCTGTTAATTGACATGCTAAAAATTGTTTTTCGAAATTTCTTCTCTCTAATAGCAGTACCTGTTCGGTGCAATGCGCTATTAAATCTCATAGTAGAGTCTTCTTGCAGTGCTCAGTTTTCCACTTCCTCGGAATCCACAATAAAAACCAATGTTACAGCCACGTTGGGGTGATAGCTCACATATTGGGACAACGCAGGCTACCTGACTATCTGCAATAGGACATTTTTACCGCACGATTTACAGCTGTTTCACCGCCAGCGACTGTTTGCAAGACTTAGGCCTACCATTGACGGCGTAATATTCAGTAGCGGCGCTAGGAGGGGGGTTGGTGGGGAGGGCTAGGAGCTAAGCCCCCAAAAGGCCATCCATTTTTTTCCGATGTAAAAAATTATTTGCGCGATTACCCTCCCCCCCCCAAAAAAAAAAAATAACCGTAGAAGTACGCACGAGGTTAGGCAGACAGTTTGGCGGCGGATATGAAAAGGAAAATTTTCAAGATTCCGACCAAATGACTAAAAAAAGGTCTTCAGAAATTTTTGCGACTGAAAACTGAAAATTTTCTCCCGCAAATTGCGCGCCCCCAAAACTGAAATCCTGGTGCCGCCACTGGTAATATTAAGACCTTAGACTGGACCACGGGGACCCGCGAGTGGCAGCGGTCGTCTTGCGTCTCGGGGCCGCAATAATATTATGTGAAACTTATAATAATTATGCGCTTGTGGAACCCAAATTGACGACAGAAACAGATGCATAGACACTTTTAGACAGGGCTGTTTTTAAGGAATTTTTAGAACTGCACAACCGCTTTTTTTCTTTCCCATCCTCCATGGTTATATTACTTCCAATCGGTGGACAATGAACTGTTTTCAAGTACATTTAACTGCACAGAACTGCTTCTACAACTGCACAAATCCATTTAGAACTGCACATTTTGTGTGAAACTGCACACTAAAATGCCCTGTGCATAGACTAAGAACATGATAGAGAAAACTCCTATGATTGAGTGAGAGTAATACAATAAGTATGCGTGCCACTACACGAGACATGTTTCACCTTACCAATTTCAAGTTTCGACGCATTCAAACTTTGGTTGTTGATGTAGAGTTTTTAGTTCCGACTTCGGTTAGCCGCTTGGAGACATGTCATGAGGGTACCAAGATGACCTTTCATTTCTTGAAATGATTCATTAAGAAGCTCATTACTACGTTGAATTTTCTCCATCTTGATTTCCTGCTCCTGGATTCATGGGCGGAGTTTATCAGTGGCTAGAGGGGGGACTTTAAGCTCCCCCGAAGAAGGGCCAGACTAAGCTTTTTTGCGCGAAAATGGTATCTTTTCACGATATTAGCCCTCCAAGTAAGTCCATCAATTTTCAATTTTTGGCCGGGAAAATGGTTCTTTTCAGAAAGTTCTATTGAATGACTAAAAAATAAATTAAAAAAGGTCAGCAACTGTTTTTGGCCGGGAAAATAGTCTGTTTTCTGTTTTCATGAGATTTCGACCAAAGGAGTAAAAAAAAGTAACCAACTCAGTCGATCGCCTGGAGAGTTCTCATAATGGTGTCATGTTCACTTTTCGATCCTTGAAATGATTTGTTAGCTTCTAAACATTTGTCCACAGCTTGACGACTTACATGTAGGGCCTATATTAGCAGTGTCATGCTGACGTTTTATTTGTTGTAGGCCTACCGATTCATTAACAAGATCACAGACTTGCAAGCTTAGCTGGCAAAATGCCTGATCACCCAGCTGCTTAATTCCAAAGGCGATGCTTGACGATGGGTCACCATTGTCGCAGCTCTGTACACTGTGTACAGAGCTCGCTCCTTTCACTGAATTGATCATAATGTGGACTGTTTTTACGTCAAACGCCGCAACGTAGTCTAGCCTACCACACAAGAGATCACGACAAGGCCGTAGCTAGGGGGTGTTTTGGGTGTTTGAACACCCCCCCGAAATGGAAAATGTGAAAAATAATTTAATGCATTTACGAGCACATGATGTAAAAACCATGAAATAAAACCATGAAAACACCCCCGAAATATGCGGAATGACTAAAAAAAAGTCATCAGATTTTTAGGAAGGTAAATTGGTGAGTGAAACACCCCCGAAATCAAATCCTGGCTATGGCCTTGGATCACGACGACTAAAGACTTACAAATAAACAGAAGGGCAACCGCTGTCGTCTCCTAACGCATGTCGAAGCCAACGTAACTTATTCTGAATTAAAATAAGGAGCGGCAGAAACAAATAGGCTATAAGTCGTAATCGTAAACTCCAAATTTCTAAAGCGCCACTCGAAAGCCAAGCGCGGGTAGTGGCGTAGACAAGGGGGCTTCGGGGGTTAAAGGGTTAAAACCCCTCATTGGCATAGGAACTTTTTTTAAACGGCCATTTATCCACTTAAATAAGAAAAACAAAACAATTGCTTATAGTAACAATTGTGTTACTTACTTTACTCCCTTTGTTACTTTATTCCCTTTTAATTTACTGTAATACTGCTGGGTTGGTGTCAGAAAGGGCACCCGGCCAGGCCATGAAACTCCAAAAAACCCATCATAAATTCCTGGCTACGCCACTGAGCGCGGGGCACCAGCTTATTCACGAGCGCTGCGTTGAGTTAGAAGGGTTGTCCTTGAGCGTAGTCCGTGGTGGTCCGGGTCGAGTTACCGTAGGATCAGAGAGGCGGAACAGCTACTAAGGCGGGTGTCGTCTGGGCCGGGAATTGGAGGGTGGAGGATCAGGTGATAATTGCATGTGAACACGAAGGCGTATAATTATAACACTATTCAGAAAAATCTTTATTCTGCTTCGTTATAATAATCTTCTATTATTAGGTAGCGTACTTCCGTAGAAGAGTAATTGTTATACGCTTTAGATGCAGCGCTGGTGCACTGGTGTAGCCTGGCACTGGTGCATGATGAGGACGGATGACACGCCTTTGATTTGTTCAAAATGTTATTCTTATCTTAAGTGGTGTAATTAGCGATGTGCCTGATAACATAATTATGATACCAACTAGCCTTATTAAAATAGTTTGAAATAAATCTGTGCGCTATATATAAGATAAGTTCAGGGTAGCTGCATTGGTATGGCGATGTTGTCAGGGCCTCGCCTCAATTTACCTCCGTATCTCGTTCTTCCACATAAGATAATGTAACGCGTAAACAGGGCTGGTGACTCGTGACAACAGAGTAATGACGTCGTTTCCCCAAATTTCCTGTTCGTGCAATTTGCTATTAAATATGAACTGGAAATGCCCTTGCAAATGTGAGCTCCCCAACTTCCGCATTCAAATACTGTTAGCCTACGTCCTTTCTTGTTGAAGGCTCATTCATTCATTCATGTGGACATTTATATAGAGCTCCTTCAAGAAAAAACTACACCACACGATACCCCCACCACACTCCGACCTCCACCGGTTCGCCACCCTTTTGTCCAGCGCGCTAATGACGGGACACCATAAATTACCATTAATAAAATCGCCCGAAGTTGAGATGGTATCAACCTGTCAGCAAATAGCCACGATCACACGGAAATTGTACCTGCTGACCTGCCTTCAAATTTGGCGAGTCGCTTCATTGTTAACACAAAACAGACGCAATGCTTTATAAATTACATTGCATAATGAGTAGCCGCTAGACTGTTCAAGTTTTCCGGGATCTTGAGAGGACCTCTCTCGTCTGTTTGCTATCTATTAGCCCGCGGCAGAAACATCTCATTTGCTAGTATTTTAGGATATCGGTCGTAAATGTCAAACACAAAAGGATCTCATCATCGAATACAAATTAGTACAGTTTTTACATGGCCCAGCCGGTTAAATAGGCTACCACACAGGCTACTGGGGACAGCTTCTAGCCTAATGTATCGATAACTATAAACGTATCTAACCGTCGTAGTAATAATTAAATACACAATGCACACAGTGCGTGATAATTCTAATATTGCGAATGCTGATAATGTTGAGAGTTTCTTCATAACGATTTAAACTCTTTTCGCAAGGGAATCGTCCAGAACGAAGTTGAAAAGGCAGCAGTGACTTAAACGAACTTATCTATGATCTATGATCTATGATCCATATTTATATATTTCGGTGTAACCCAGACAAGCACATGAAATCTATTTTGTTCAGTTCCCACATTGGATTCTGTCCTTGTGTTTCACTGAAGGCGATAATTTTGCTTCTTTTGGCTATGCCCGCCAGTGTCATTTACATAAGACTTTTATTATCCAGTAACAGCGAAACATTTAGACTTTTCCTTAAGCAGTTAGGAAAGTATTACTGGTCCGTGGGAATTGAGGAAGTTAATGAGAGCGGATCATTACCTGAACAGGGGGCGCAGATGTGCCTTCATCGGAAACTCATTCTATGGCATCCACAACTGAAGTCTTACCTCAACGATCCAGAACCTCTGCGTTGCTCACAGTCTGAAGAGAATTGGGTCTACACAACAAACGGGACTTTCAGAATTTCCGACAACGCTGCCAGAAAACACGGGAACATTACATGCACCTGTGTTCCCATCTACCAAGGACGAGCCGACCTGGGTTTGATCAGGGGGAACGGGAAGTCGAAAAGAAACGGGGAGCCACTGACGAGCCATGTGTTTGAAGCGAACTGTGTCGGAGCCGATGGCAAGTCGCGATCTGATGTATACGTTGGAATTTCTCCAAACGAAAAGGTCCGAGCTAGAAAGAAGATCAAAAGAAGAGAGTTGTCATTAGAACTCGATGTTCTAATGTTTGGCTATGACACAGTTTCCAGGATGATGTGGCTGAGAAATCTTCCGAATTCTTACAACTACATGGTAGAAGTTCTTGGAGCGGTCGTTCTAGAGAAGTACAACATTGTTGGAGACAGAACGGTGAATGCCCTCCTCCCGATTTTGACTGGCAAAACGCTGCAAGAGTTGCCGGAGGCTCGGCGTGGGATCGCAGGAGCCAAAACGGTCGACGACTTTCCTTGGATTTGGAATGACATGAAAAAGTTAGGCTATGCAACTCAGTGGGGCGAAGACGCCCCACAGATGGGTACATTTGCGCCCGGTTTAATGGGCTTCAAGAAGCCACCAGTGGACCACTACTTGCGCACGTTCTACCTTGCACTCAGGCGGAAAGATCGTGACTACCAAACGTATTGCCTGGGTTCCCTATCGCTTCACCAAAACATGTTAAACTGGATGAAAGACTTCATCGACCTATACGCAGACCAGAGAAAATTCTCCTTCGTCTTCCACTTCGAGTATTCTCACGATGGATACACGGAATTAAGACACGCAGACGGTGAGCTGAAGGCATTCCTGGAATACCTCAACGTGTCCGGTCATCTAAACCGTTCCATGCTCATCCTGATGGCAGATCACGGCGCTCGCTATCAGAATATAAGAACCACGGAACAGGGCAAGTACGAAGAACTACTTCCGTTCTTCAGCGTTCGACTTCCCACTTGGTTTCAGGATAAATACCCTGACGCCGTTAGGAATCTGAAGACGAATGCCGGTCGCCTCGTTACACCGTTCGATATTCACGAGACATTTCATGACATCATCGATTTCAAGGGTTCCGGTCAAGGTGATGTGAGCCAACGAGGAATCAGTCTCTTCAAGGAAATTCCGAAAGAGCGGACGTGCGCTGATGCGGAAATTGAACCTCACTGGTGCGCATGTCTGAATTGGACGGAAGTGAATTTAAACGACGATCAAGTCCACCAGGCGGCGCTGGCAATCGTCCAAATGATCAACAACTTAACTGAACCGGAAAGAAGCAACTGTGCTGAACTACGACTGGTAGAAGTTACAAAAGCGGTCAAGTGGAGAGCCAACGATAATCTGCTTCAGTTTCGACAGAGTGCTGATAAGCTTGGGAGAGTTACCGACCAGAGTGATGTAGCGAACCAGGTTGCTACAAGCTACCTTACTTATTTACTTAAGTAAGGCCGCTATTTCTATTACGAATTCATGGGTGCTATGCTTAGCACTGATCGATGCGGTCATCGCTATATTTAGCTTCCCATGCATTTTTCAATGGAACTTTCCGCCACGTGCGATTTTTGATTGGTTAGACATCACGCGATGTTTTACGCGCCAAAAAGCGCTCTCTTGCGGCAAATTAACGCGCAAACCTTTAGTCGGGCTGTAGAATTGAACCGGTTAAGACCTACGCTTGTGGAAATCGTGAAACGTGGTGAAATTGATGGTATTTTCGATTCTGGCAAGTTTTCTCAGGTAGAAGACGAGGTTCTTCCGATGTCTTGTGAATCGATGTGTAATTAAGAAGATTTCCGGCAACGATTAAATTAATAATACGCTTCCGACGGAGAAATTCTGGCATCGGCCGACGACTCAATAACTTTCTACAGCACGGAAAACGGTGGATCGGCTGTCCTAAAATATCAATGGGAGCAGGGAAGTATAAGCAACCTAATCTATAGAGCTCGAACCTGAACTAGGTGTAATTAGATAAAACTTGTGTCTCTATTTTTGGTGCAAATATTAGTTGTGGGGTATTCAGTCTGTGAACTGATCGGATAGGTGTGAAATAGTCAGTCTGCGAACTGATCTGATAAAACTTAAGCTAGTCAAGAGACATAGGCGTTTTAGGAGGGCCTTAATCGTGAATCTTTAATATTGTTTCTATTTTATCGGCTGCGTAAATAATTGCTAATGAACGACAGACAGTCGCTTGATTGATTCTATAATAAATGAAACTTAAATAGAGAACTGTGAAGTAATTTCTGCTATCGAATTATAATGGACTCCGACGGGGAAACGGACAGTGTCTTAGGGACAGGACAAGAGGAAGATGAGTTATGCCCGAGAGAAACCCTTGAGTTGGGGACTACAGACAATACTGATGACTTAGACCCTGCTGTATTACAGAAACAAATGACTACCATAGAACAATTTATGGAGCGCCAGAGTAGCATTTTAATCGGTCTAGCTGAAGAGCTGAATCTAGTTTCCATGCAGCAAGCCCAATTAAGTTCCCGCCAGAAAGAATGTGAAACAATGGTGAAGTCGGTAGCTGAAGGTAAAGTGGGTGATGGAGCTTGGGGGAAAGTTGAGGAATCGAACCCTGATAAGCACCCATTTAGTGGGGCTGTTGTGAGCTTAACAGCCACCGCTGACATATGTCCAAAATCGGCCCATCCTGAGGAATTTGGTAACCAGAGAAGCTCACACCCTAGGTTAGGATTCGAACCCGCTACCATTGACACCAAAACCTTTGACCTAGGACCCAGCATTCCTCAACCGCGCTTAAGGGGGGCGTGCTACAGTAGAGCCCATTAATTTGGGGTGGGAAACGTTAGGACAGGCGGCGCCCCCGCGCGTCACAATTGGTTCCAGCAAGTGGGATGAAGCTACAGAAGGTCATGGGTCAGAGGGTAAAATAATAATGGATCCCAGATTTAGTAGACCAGAAGATTTATGGGAAAAAGTGGAAAATGGAAAAGAAAATTTTTCACAAGATGATCCAAGAAGAATGGATGTACAGATGAAATACTTTGGTGCTAGACCAAAGGATTTACAAGGTCGGGAACAAGGTCAAGGTCAAAAGGTAAATGATTTACAAGGTCAAGGTCAAGGTCAAAGAGTAAATACAACTGACATGTTGCATGGTCAAACAATGTATTATTATGATACAAATGTTTTGTATAGAGATTTTGACTTTGGAAATTACATGTGTAGAAAACAAGATGATAAATTAGTTAGAATTGGAATCGAAAATAAATCTGAAAACGATGATTCAGAAATCACTGATGTGCGATCCCTACATAGAGTTGAACTCGAACCAAAAGCGTTAAGGGTAGAACAAAACGAGGGTAGAATTTATGCTAATCCTAGACTTGTAGTTTCAGATGGAAAATCGGGGGATTCTTCGTTGCTGAGCGACGACCACGTGGGAACATGGGATGCACATCCTCGCCAGCCAGCGACCGCTATTCATCGGGCTGCCACCTTCCCTCCCTCGTCGGTTCCTGAAGCAGAAAAATTCCGGTCACCGAGTAATCCGCTGTCACAAGTGACTGCTTCAGTCACCTCGGCTGCTTCTGATGTCATGTTCTGCGAGTCGAAAGCAGAACTGGGAAGAAACCTCACAAGCTTCGCGTCTGCTCCTCAGATGTTCGCGTACACATCTGCTCTGAGTCGACCGATCATGTCTACGGTGTCTCTGTCGTCGGAAACTCGAGTCACGCACAGCTACGAATACGTACATGGGGCTAACAGTCAGCCCATGTATGCGCACTGCAGTCAGAAGATGGTTCAACCTGCTCCAGTCTTCCTTGTCTACGCGGAAGCAGTTTCTCTTCCGATCCAGATGCAACCGTGGCCCATGACGTGCACAGTCATGGAAAATTCTGTCAACGTCATGAAGCCGAATTCATCGTCAGAAATATTCAGCTTAGCCAGACTGAACTGTCAAGAGAACGGTCAAGGTCACTGTTTGCAAACAACTGAAGGGAAGACAGTCAGTCTTTCTTTCCCAGCAGAAGAAGTTGCAGCTAAAAATCGAGCGTCAACTGGTGGTACTGCAACTCCATCAACCAACACGGAAAAGAAAGAAGCCGCTGAGAAAGTTCAGAACTCAGCTGCTGATCTGTCGAGCGAGAAAGTAAAATCTCGTTTGAACTGTCGGCCGAACGATCTTTGCAGAAGAAGTGCGAAACAGTGTCACCGAACAAAACGAACTTTTCGAAACATGCAGAACTCTCTGAGCGTTGAACCGAACAGTGAAACGAATGTCGAAATTCCTTGCCTAGTGACCAAACAGGTCACTGAGCTCATTCTCGGTCTCTCTTGGATGGTGAAGGAAGCTGTACTGTGGCATGTAGGGAAAGGATGGATCCTTGTGCGAAATCTTCAGCTGAACGTGTTTTGCAGAAACAGTCTGAAGCAGAGTCAGCGAGCAAAACAAACTGTCTGTGACCTGCAAAATTCTCTGAACATTGAAACGAACAGTAAATCGAAAGTCGAAATTCGAACAGTTCTACTAGAGACGAAAATCACGAAAGAAATCTGTGCCGTGCAAACAGAAACAGTCGACTCAGAAACTGTGGTTCCAGAAAAGAATTCTGCCGAGTCCAGTCGCTTCGAAAATCTCTGCCCTGCTGAGGTGGCAGCCCGAACCCTACGTCAACCGGATGTGCATCCTCGGGTCGATTCCAGTAGTTCCTTCCGGGGTGAAACTTGCCTTCCTCCAGTGACGCCATCTGTCGAATCAGTGCGAGTGAAAGAGTCGGTGTCACTCCGAAATGTTGCTCGCTCTCAGAAGTCTGATGTCGACCAGAGGATCAAACTCACCGGAGGAAACAGACTCGCAATGCTGGCGAGACTGTGGCAAGCGTAATGTGATGTAATGTGATATGATAGGGTAGTCCTGTCGCGTAATGGCGATAAGTAGGTGAATAGAGAATAGAGTCTTCTCTGCTTTAGTTGTGTTTTGATGATATTATATGTGGCCTTGAGATGTAGGTTTACATTTTTATTTTAATGTGCTTTGATATATTGTGCTTTTTTACTGTGTAAAAATGTGAAAGTTGATTACAGTAATGAAGTGTAATACGATGATATAGGTTATGTGAGAATGCATAGTTTTATTAGTGTGAAGTGTAGCTTAAGTGTTACAGATTACATGTGTGTCCTCTGATGATAAAAATAACTAAGTAGATGAGATGAATAATAAAGAAATGGGATAAATAAGAGATAACCAAGTAAAGATAGTTGTACTTGTTTCGTGTAGAATCCCTCCAGGTCGTGTACTGGCGACGAGAGTAAGCGATGGGAGAATAGAATCTTCTCTGTTTTATTTGCTTTATGATAATATGTAACTATGTGATGTGGGAATACATTGTTTTATTTTCTTGTGCATAAATGCTGTGCTTTCTGATGTAAGTTAGTTGGCTGTTACTATGTGAAAATGTTTACAGTAAGTGTTTAGTAGCAGTTACAAGAAAGTAATGTAGAGTGATGTGATGCTACAAGGACATTTAGTAAGTATTAGCTCCAGGGTAATGCTTAAAGAGTAGTCCTTTAGTTTGAAATAAAAAGGGTAGTTTTAAACTCAGTTTAAATATTTGAATTGCTTCTTGTTGCCACGAAGAAGGGCAGAAGTTGTACTGTATGTAAATTGCATAATAATGGTTGCAAGTTAAAAGTTATGATTATAATATGCTATGGTAGAAGTAATTAGCATTCTGCGTGGTGATTGAAGGATAACCTTGTGTGATTGGATGAATGAGTAACTTGGTGATAATGTGGGGCTAGATTGTGTAGTAAGGTTGAGTAGAGCACCCAATTGTAAGCATCGCCCTGAGAGTTAGTGAGTAAGTTGGATTATAGACTTAGAGGCAGAATCACTGTAGCAGGCAGTGGAGATTGCATGCAATGGTGAAGCTGTGCCTGTGGATTAGTGACGAGATGAATTCGTCCAGTCTTAGACTACTTCCTGTAGAGGTTGTAATGTAATAGACTAGTATAGGATATGGGAATAAATCCTTTATGCCTTGGGTATGCTTAACTGAGCAGTAATTCCTTCTTCGATCCAGGTAGCTAAGCCTTGATGTAATGTTGAAACGTGTGCATGTTGGTATGCATTATTAGTAGCCTAGGTTTATGATCTGACGTTGCTTCATCTCTGTAACAGTGGCTTGTTGTAAAAGTAATGCGTGCCTGTAAAACACAGCTTAAGTTTTAAGTTTGCTGTATATGTTTGGCTTGGGGAATGGGTGAACCTTGGTTTCGGATTGCAGTAGAAAAGATGGTTGGTGGATAGCAAACATTGTCTGAGAGATAGTGTAAGGTAGTATGCATGAGAGTGACTGAGAGTGCTTGAAGATGCATTTTCCATTTTGTGGCTTTTGATAACAAATTTAAATGGATTAGGGCCTCAGACTCTTGTGTACCTGAGATTTAGTATAGTATCATAACCATAAAATTGTATAAGGTATCGATTCTTCTATAGCGATTCTTGTTGATTGTGATTATTATATGTGCAATTCTGTATAAGGCTACTACTGTATAGAAATGTAATAATGGAGTAATGTAGGATTTGGCGCCGGAACATGACTACATGTGTTAAGAGGACTTTCTCTCGCTAGGGTTCCGTGCAATTGCTGGAAGTAGTGTGTAGTTAAGCTTCATTGTGGATAATTGCTAAAAGTAGTTAAGTTATGTGATTGTAACTATGAGTAATTAATGGGGTTACGTTAAACGGTTAAGCTTCTTCTTACAGACCGGAACAACCAGTTGGCATGGAAGATAAGATTGACATCTTGGATTTGATATCCCCTTGGGTAGGAAGTCATGAGGAGGTGATAGTTATAACGCTGTTCACTATTAAGAAGGCCGCATGGTTCTGGCCATTCCTCGTTTAACGCTACTGAGTTGGTTGTAAGCAGTAATGTTACCGCTTAGATGTACCGGGCTCCTATAATTTAGTATCGAGGGATCTAGCATATAACACTAGTCGTGAAATGAAAATATGATTTCAATTGGTTATTTTATGGGGACTATACAATTGTGTTACTGAGTTGTCTTGGAGATGCTTTGTCCTGCATTGCTATGTTTTACCTTTCCGAGATATTATTGCTATATGATGTATGTAATCTGATGGCAGGTATTAATGATAAAAACTGTGACAGTTTATGTGAATGAGGAGATTAGTAAGACTTTGTTGGTCAGTGTGAAGACCTCGATTAGTTAAGAGCTGTTGTTGGGCATATGTGAACCCTTATGACTGACTAATAATCAGTCATTGTACAAATTTGTATGCCAATTGATGCAACTTCTGAGACATTGTAAGCTGTAGCATGCTAGATGATATACAAGTACTATGTATCCGGTTCGAGCTCCGAAGTATTATTAAATTTACCAGGGTACTGGTAAATTTAAGAGTAAGTTGTGGGGGGTGTAGCGAACCAGGTTGCTACAAGCTACCTTACTTATTTACTTAAGTAAGGCCGCTATTTCTATTACGAATTCATGGGTGCTATGCTTAGCACTGATCGATGCGGTCATCGCTATATTTAGCTTCCCATGCATTTTTCAATGGAACTTTCCGCCACGTGCGATTTTTGATTGGTTAGACATCACGCGATGTTTTACGCGCCAAAAAGCGCTCTCTTGCGGCAAATTAACGCGCAAACCTTCAGTCGGGCTGTAGAATTGAACCGGTTAAGACCTACGCTTGTGGAAATCGTGAAACGTGGTGAAATTGATGGTATTTTCGATTCTGGCAAGTTTTCTCAGGTAGAAGACGAGGTTCTTCCGATGTCTTGTGAATCGATGTGTAATTAAGAAGATTTCCGGCAACGATTAAATTAATAATACGCTTCCGACGGAGAAATTCTGGCATCGGCCGACGACTCAATAACTTTCTACAGCACGGAAAACGGTGGATCGGCTGTCCTAAAATATCAATGGGAGCAGGGAAGTATAAGCAACCTAATCTATAGAGCTCGAACCTGAACTAGGTGTAATTAGATAAAACTTGTGTCTCTATTTTTGGTGCAAATATTAGTTGTGGGGTATTCAGTCTGTGAACTGATCGGATAGGTGTGAAATAGTCAGTCTGCGAACTGATCTGATAAAACTTAAGCTAGTCAAGAGACATAGGCGTTTTAGGAGGGCCTTAATCGTGAATCTTTAATATTGTTTCTATTTTATCGGCTGCGTAAATAATTGCTAATGAACGACAGACAGTCGCTTGATTGATTCTATAATAAATGAAACTTAAATAGAGAACTGTGAAGTAATTTCTGCTATCGAATTATAATGGACTCCGACGGGGAAACGGACAGTGTCTTAGGGACAGGACAAGAGGAAGATGAGTTATGCCCGAGAGAAACCCTTGAGTTGGGGACTACAGACAATACTGATGACTTAGACCCTGCTGTATTACAGAAACAAATGACTACCATAGAACAATTTATGGAGCGCCAGAGTAGCATTTTAATCGGTCTAGCTGAAGAGCTGAATCTAGTTTCCATGCAGCAAGCCCAATTAAGTTCCCGCCAGAAAGAATGTGAAACAATGGTGAAGTCGGTAGCTGAAGGTAAAGTGGGTGATGGAGCTTGGGGGAAAGTTGAGGAATCGAACCCTGATAAGCACCCATTTAGTGGGGCTGTTGTGAGCTTAACAGCCACCGCTGACATATGTCCAAAATCGGCCCATCCTGAGGAATTTGGTAACCAGAGAAGCTCACACCCTAGGTTAGGATTCGAACCCGCTACCATTGACACCAAAACCTTTGACCTAGGACCCAGCATTCCTCAACCGCGCTTAAGGGGGCGTGCTACAGTAGAGCCCATTAATTTGGGGTGGGAAACGTTAGGACAGGCGGCGCCCCCGCGCGTCACAGTGATAAGTTGAACGTCACCGAAGTTCTTTACCAGATCACGTTCCGGACTGTACCAGGAGATGCGCTGTACGAAGGCACCATCAGATTCCTCGTAGAACAGAAGCGCTACAATATAACCGACCGTGAAATTAGTCGTCTGAATAGCTATGATCGTCAGCCACACTGTGTCATGGATCGTCTGCCAGGTCTAAGTCCGTTCTGTTTCTGTAGGGTGCAACTTCCAATTTCCGGAGCAGTTGCCCTATAGATTCATATGTTTCCTTGTTGTTTATTAATGCCATGTACAGGGTGCGCCAAAAAGACCACCCCTAGGTTGTTTGAAAATATCTTGGCCAAAAGTAAGAATTTCGAAATGAAATTTTACAGTTACGTTTTTGAATCGTCAAAAAATGGTGGGTGTCCTCCATAAAAGTGATATAACTTTTGTTTCATTTGAAATAGTTTGATGAAATCTGGCCATCATGTGTAAATAATATGAATTGTCTTTAAGACTGTAAAATTTCATTTCGAAATTCTTTCTTTTGGCCAAGATATTGGCAAAAAAACTAGGGTAGCCTTTTTTGGCGCACCCTTTAGACTACGAAATTGCGGAGATGAGCATTGACATACAGAGCAGTATTTTTGCTGCAGGATATGGTTTGCTTAGATTTAATCCCTTTTCGCCAAAATCTCCGCCACAGTATTGGAGCTTTAATTAAACAGCGTGAACACAATATATTCAACTGACATCCATTTATGGGTGTGTGATTTTATATATAATATTATATTATATACAATTATATATATATTTGTTTAATGAGCAAAAACGTGGCGACAAAATGCACATGGTACTCTGAGACAAAGAAAAATCAAATTAAAAGAATAATGCTATATGGGTAAAACGAGCAATCAGTTATTGGGATTTGATTGAATCGATAGTCATGCAATTTGGGATTGTGTTTGAAAAGAACTCTACCGACAAAGTTTCTCTCATCTTTGCTCGAAAGTTCAAAATTGTTAATACGGGCCCTGAGACCCGAAGACCGGTTGTTCTTTGACGGCAAAAGACTTCGAAGGACATGGAAATAATATTCCAGGTTACGGCATTCAGAAGTCGGCCCTCGGCCAAAGCAACTCGCATTGCAACTGTTGCGGAACCTGCAGGGAAGGAGGCTAACCAGTTTGCTGCGTTGTTCTAATGAGCAGTCTCTCGAGTAGGCCTATATGGCGATCAGCTGCTGTTGATTGAATATTGTGGGGCGCGGTGGTGTAGTGGTGGCGTCGTTGCCTTGAAGCCGGAAGGTTCGGGGTTCGAATCCACCTCGCCGCGTAAGGACCTTGGGCAAATTCTTCACTCACAATTGCTCAGCGCTTCGGCGTGAAACTCCGATGCAGTGTCCGCTCTGCATTCGGGAGCCCCTCTGAGTAGAGAGAGCTTGAGGGGGCGCTATAACAAGTGCACATACAAACATCCAATTCGTCGTCCTACATTATTGTCCTCTGTGAACCTACAGTACGATCAATATTCATAACACGGAATACCTGCGCCGATGATTGTTTAACTGCGCTCGTGCGGAAAATATTACTATTATCTCAACAGACGCTTCAATTATTTTCTGAATGGAAGACTGTTGCAAAGACAGAGGTGCAGGGCAGGATGGAGCAAGACACCTGTTCCGCCCCTCTGATCCTATGGTAACTCGACCCGGACCACCACGGACTACTCTCACGGACCCTTCTAACTCAACGAAGCGCTCGTGAATAAGCTGGTTCCCCGCGCTTGGCTTTCGAGTGGCGCTTTAGAAATTTCGAGTTTACGATTACGGTTACGAGATATATATATATATATATATATATATATATCGACGCCGTTGTCGATGTAGGCAACAACATTGTGCTCGTTCAGTTCACACATAGATATAATAAAGCACGCAAGGTGACGACTGTATGCATGTGCACATAAACTCTGCAAATATATTAGGCCTACCTATGCATATTTATGCTTGATTAACTTCACCGTTGAAAGGTTGCTTTCTGACCCGTGTGACGTCACTGGCTAAAATTAGATATTGACATCAAAATTCGTTGCTACTTGTTGTATCCAGGATTATTATATCCCTATGCGTTCGTGGTACCAACTACCAACGTTGGAGAGAAGCAAGGAATCTGCATATTTTAACGATGGAGACTTGTCCGATGACGTCACAAGTTGTCTCAACGTTCAAGTTAACAATAATGAATTGAACGTTTTGAGGCTCTTATTATCTTTTCAGATCGTAATTTCCATGGTTGTAGGGTGCATGCAAGTCAATATTGACTTCTATAACCCAAACGCAACCGACGCGCAATTAATTTCTTAATCATCTTACATTACAATCGTAGTCCACAAATTTCTAGACCGTCACCATGCAGGGCAGAATTAATAACTGTGGTAGCCCTGTTCAGCAAAACTGGGCGGATAACCTTTAACAGATTCACCAAAACAGGACACAAAACTTGGGGAGCCGTGGTGCAGTGGGCATGTTCGTCGCCTTGCAGCCGGAGGGTTGCATGTTCGAATCCACCTCAAGTCGCTGCGTACGGACCTTGAGCTAGTACTTCACTCGCAATTGCTCAGCGCTTCGGCGTGTAAAAAACTCCGATGCAGTGTCCGCCCTGTAGACCAGCGGTTCTCGACCTTTTCACACTGAAGGACCCCTTTTTAATTTTTGGTCCCGGTCACGGACCCCCACCGAAATTTGGCGTATTATCGTGACTGTGCGACTCTACATGTATAATCCTATATAATAGTAGGCCTACATGTATGCTATACTATAGCATAGGCCTATATATGCCTCTGCACTCCTGTAGCAAAAATTTTATATTACATATAAGACTATATGAAATTTATTATAAAAAACTGTATTTTATTTTAATGTAGGCCTAAGCTTTGGGCATGCATATTCGAGCACAGCTTATCTGCTCGAGACACTCATGCATCAAGATAACTCTTGCATGGATGCAACGTAGCCTGCATCTTCAATGTAGGCCTAATGCCATTTTTAATAGTCACTTCAATGATTTTATTCAATTCCGATGTTGGTAAATTCCACGAATCAAAGTTCGCAAGAAACTGACTGGAAGTCATCGAAAAACTGTGAACGTTCATATTACTGAATTAGAAGTTGAACTGATCCATCTATGATGAACCGAAAATTAAATTAACAAATTTTGGTTGATTGGTCCGCAGGCCCGGCCCTAGGGTTTGCGGGGCCCAAGGCAGCATCGGGTCCTCAAGCATAAATTTACGCAGTTGGTTTTCTGTCCCCCACTGGTGAGGGATAGTCACCTAAGATGGGACACTTAACGCTGTTTCCTAAATTTCTTTTCAGCTGATAGCACTATTTTATAATAAGCCACACTGATGTGGCCTATACATATTTTGACTTTCAAATGATGCATGTAAATTGTTTAGCAAGTTTCAAAAAAGCAATATTATTGTCATTAAAAACAATTACTAATAGGCCTAATTATGTCCCAACTTAGGGAACTATATCCATACAATAGGACAATAATTTCCATAATGTCGGATTGGGAAAATTTAATGATGTGAAATGGTATAAGCGAAAATGAAAAATTTCAATTAACCTATCAATCAAATCAAGAGAGCAGCACCGTAAGTATTAACACATTTAACAGTTGCTAGTCACGTGAATGTGAATGTTTTAAATTTCCTGCTTTGCATTTTCTAATTAATGTGTGATATGCTATTCGCAACTCTTGACAGTGGCTTCCTCTGCGAATAGCGGCAGCAATAGGGGTGTCCCATCTTATGAAGCGTTCCATCTTAGATGGCTTTCCCTACTAACATAATTATGTAGGCCTATAGGCCTATCTAAGTAATGCAAAATCAGCAGCGCCTCACGTAGGGGCAAGAGAGGATCTGCACCGAAAATTGAAATTTTTTAACAACTGAGACCTACCTTCTGGTTTTGACAAATTTCTTTGCGCCAGAGCACTAATGATGCCAATTATTCACGAAGTAAATTTACATTATTTTAGACACCTATCTGAATATATTTATGTTCCAAATTTCCTGCTTTGCATTTTTTAAGCTCTCGCTAAAAAAATGTCACCAAGAGAGCCGCCGTCTTATGACCTCTCCTGCAAAAATGTATGCGGACGTCCATTTGCGAATTTGAAGCAAAATTAGTTAATTACTGTTTTTCTGGAGACAATTCTGCATGCAGGCCTAGGCTAAAAACGAAGGCTAGCTGTGAAGAAGTTTCGTTCTTTCAAAATCACCATGTCACATTCACGTGACAAATTGACTGCAAGTATAAGCTTAGTTGTTATGCGACGAAACCATTGCTAATCTTGACAAAGAAAAAAATTATAGACAGCAATGCGGGGCCCCTGGAAGCGCGGGGCCCAAGGCGGCTGCCTCGCTCGCCTTGCCCTAAGGCCGGGCCTGTTGGTCCGAGCATTTCCTTATTTTTATGTGAATTCATGCAATTGAACAAATGTGTCAAAGTTAGCTACCACTATCAGTTTTGCGCCAGATATCAAGTTTTTTTTATAGTCAGACACTTTATCACTAAGGGTGATTAGATTTGTCTGCATCACTTGCGTAGAGGAATTCAGTTTATTCAAAAATGCCAGCCAGGTAAGCCAAAGTTGAAACTCATGAGTTGTATATTCAAATGAATTACATGTGGGCGGTGGTCTTTTTTTTAAGAAACTCTCTCAAAAGCATCCCGAAATCTAGAGTCGGTTACAAACAGATCCATCTAAAACAAATGAATTTGTCATTAATCAGGGTATTATTACTGGTGGTTTCATGTCGCCATTGAAAAGGAGAAATATTGAAAAATTGACAAAGATTTATCTGTTTCTATGTTTTTAACTAAGAAATATATAATTTTCAGGATTTGCTCGCGGACCCCCAGGCAGATGGCCGCGGACCCCGGGGTCCGCGGACCCCCGGTTGAGAACCGCTGCTGTAGACGGTAGCGCTTCTGAGTGGAGAGCTGGAAGGGGCGCTATAAAAAGTGCACATACAAACAAACAGGGCCGTATTAAGTGCTGGCCTGGGTGCTGTGATTACCTTCCACTGGCCCCATTCACGTAAGGATCCACCGGTCCACCACACGCATATTTCTTACAGTGGGCCCTGAGGCGGAATAAGGCATGTTCAACATGTTATGCCCTAAATTTATGTACAAGAATTAACAAAAGTCCATGTAACAAAGCTATCGTCCTTACAGCAAGTTAGCAACATGTTTATGAACAAAGATAATAGTAACTCAAAAGCATGAATATTATGCGTAGATCTATTATATTGCCATATGAGGGTAGGGAATCACTTGCAGCTGCAGCTGCAAAGGCAGATAGAAACAGCTGCTGATGTTTTTAGAAAAGTGCGCAGACTTCATAATAATTATTGCAGGCCCACTTCTTAAAAATCTTGTTGGCTGCTAAGACCGGGAGAGCTTTTCTGAGTCATTCAAGGGTTCAATTTGGAACAAGAGTTGCGACAGAGGAAAGCGCAAGTAGGCTGAGACCTACATTAACCAATGGGTTCCACATCTATCGTCTATAGTCCATCATAAGAAATAGACCACGTAAAGTCAGTGGCAGCAATTCATTGTCTTGCAATACTGGGTCTACGCTAAATACACGTGTAAGCTAATTTTGTATAACATTGAATGGTCAGCTAATTATTATGCAAGAGCGTACAGGTAGGGTAGGTCGGGTGGCTGAGTGGCGGGAAAGTTTGCTGCTGTGCGGCCGTACGCCTGAGAGCAAGAGAGACAGAGACAGAGAGAAAGACAGAGAGAGGGACAGAGCGGCTGAAGGAGAGATGTACGCTAAGAGTGAGATAGGCTTGGATAGGAGTGCCAGTCGTGTGTATAATGAGTGTGGAGAGAGAGTATGATAAGATGGCGGTGTAGTCTTAACGTTGAGTTGTTTTGATACACGTCAAATTAATCGTTGTTGTGTCGTTTGAGTTCATTTGCTATTGATGGATTTTGAAGAACAACAATACGCGAAACTTGTCGTTGTTTTGAGTAACAAAGTTAAAGAACTCAATGAATGAAATAGATAGATGGGCCTATATATAACTAGCCATTAGCTACCACAGTAAAGTTAAGTGAGGATAGGCTCACAACATGTATTTTGTAGGAAAAGTTTGTAGGTGCAAGTCCAGATCACATCACATTATAAGGCATCCAGAAATGTCAAAAGGAGCCCGCACTCAATACTATTTCATTCATTCATTCATTTCGAAAATTCATATAGCACTCTTCAAGAAGACTACTCAGAGGCGCTCCCAGCCCAGCCACGGCTAAAAGATAGGCTATAAAATAAAATTCAAATGTTATACTGTAAACATGGTTAGTAAACGCTTTCAATGGCGCGTCTAGCCTGGCAGAACAGAACCCTTACGAGTGCACCGAATGTTCGATCGGTGAAGGGGGAGCATTACACATCGATCCCTAGATAACATAAACATTCGCTCTGCTCATAAAATTTATTGCTTGCAATTTCATTGTCTCAACAGACGTTGCGCCATCGATTCAATCTAAGGGATTAATGAGACACGTAGCCTAGCTTCTAATGTAGCTTCGGAGAGGTCAACATCTGGTTCAATAAATGCTAATTATCCGCTTGCACTTAATTAGTTATTATTAAAATATTAGTAAAAGAAAGCCAGTGCAAGACCTCGCGCATGTAATATTGGGATACAAGGTCGGACTTGGTGGAACCCCTCCCATTAAGTCGCGCGGCGGCCCGGTGAACCCTCTCCAACCACTCAATCCGAACCCGCGGGAGACCAGCGAAGATGGAGGCGCAGGAGGCGGCTCAGCACAAATGCAAGGACAAGAGAAGCTGCAGCTTTAGAAGTCAGAGAGCGAGCAATGGTAGTAGCAGCTGTGGCACACCTGATCTATATGAGATGCAAGTGTGAGTTCAGAGTCCAGGAGTAGGTACCCAAAGGTCACGCACCACCGAAGAAAAAGTCAAAGATGGTAATAAAGAAGAGAAAACGCTCATGTCGAGTTAAGCCAGCTGCTGTTGCCTAGAGCCTAGCCAAATGAATTGAGTTTTTGGGCGTTGAGCCTGCAGCGCATGGAGCCATAGGTCAGTGTTTGTGCTTATAAAGCGAGGTCCATTGTAAGGCAATGACAGCTGAGAGGGTCGGCGATCGCGCGATCGATGCTTTCTATGCCATATACCGCTGCGTATTGTTTGCTCATAATCTTCGTTTCGTGACATCATTTTAGTCTCTGTGGCATTATCCGAGTTAGACAGGTTTTGCTGGAGTGGTGAACGGTGATGAGTTGTATGCCTATGTTGTAGCAAAAATAGTTTTGTCAGTGACAAGCATCGGTGCATAGAGACTATTTTGCTAATCTGTTTTATAAGGGCTTTTGCCTGGTTTATTATTATCTCAGAAACTAAGAAAACCTTTGTTGTAAATTTTGATTTTCGTTGAGCAAGCGACATTGCAAAAGTTCGATCACACAAGAATTCAGAAAACCGAGTGCATAGCCTACTTGAACGGCAAGTTTTTGTTCAAAATCCTTAATAATTTATTTCGTGTCCATCAGGGCCGGATTAGGGCATATTCAACATGTTGTTCGGCCGAACAGAGGTCCGACACTCTAGGGACACCACGCATGCAATAAGACTGTTTTTCATCATCTAAATCAGTGGTTCCCAACCTTTTTTGACTGTCGGACCACTTTTTCTAAGTTGGAGGACACGAGGGCCACTTTTTCTTAGTTCAAGGACATTAGGGGCCACAAGGCTAAAATTTAATTAACTAAAGGCATATAAAATTCTTATAATTGAATCAAAGAAGAATGTTTGATACAGTTCAAAGATAATCCTTTCAACAATCACATGGCTGTCATTGATTTGCTGAACTCATGCACAGCGCCCCTTCCTTCAGCGTCGGCTCATGAGTCCGGTCCTCCGCACATCGTTTTACAATTATTTTTGTTGTTTTTTGTGTGTTTAAAAAATTTTTTATTATAGGCTTACGACCATTTACGGTGTGCCAGAGGCCCTCCTGCTTTACTAGAGGCTTACGGGGGGTTTAATCCACGCCATTGTCCCAGCAGGGAAGCATTTAATTATTATTTCACTTTTATCTTAGCCAAAAGGCCTAGAAGCGGTACTGGCTCATACGCTGCTGGGGTTTATATAGGGTCGGTCGAAGCGTTAAAAAGTATCTAACGAGATTTTTAAATTTTCCCATTGTTCTGCTAAACTTGACGTCTGCCAGAGATTAACATTAATTTTCATCTTCATTCATTGCAATTTTACCTACATGTATATTATGCGGTATGTTTAAGCAGCTTATGACGAAAACACGGCCCAGAATACGCTCATCAGAATCTTCCCTATCTAAACCGTGTTAAAAGTACGCTCGTGTGGCGCCATTACACCTTTGGCGGAAACCGTTGTAGGCCTAGGGGAGACCGGGGTCGAAAGTAATACGGGTTGAATGTAACAAGCATCACTGCGCCAAAACTGAAGGGCGGGGGACCAGCGTATACCGATCAAAACGTAGATACAGTCGAAAAACTAACGTGTACAAAATTTCGGCGCTGAATTATTGAGAATAATTTTTTTATAAATCAAACAAAAAAATTTGGGGAAAAAGTGAGTTTCATGCTTTTTCACTATTTTTCTCATGGTCCGCGGTATTTACGTTTGACATTTTTGCTGATTGCCATATGTAGAAGAGTTTTCATTCAGGCAGCGTTTGTGTAAGCGATATAAGCGAAAGTTGGTGTTTTCCAAAGATATTAAATAAAAACTAGTCGCATGTGATAACGGGGATGGATGTAACACATCAGGCGGGGTTGGATGTAACATGTTACAACCTGCCCAATGTATGTTACTAAAGAAGCCACCATGGATCCTTTAAGCCGGATTTCACCTTATGATACTAGATAAGACAGCCTAGACCTTATTGGTAAGCCTATGATTGTAGATTTATGAATAATAAAAAAATTGCAGTCTTTTTAGAAAAATTGTAGTCCTAATTATTGCAGTATAGAGTCCTTCCTGATATGAATGCCACTGAAGCCAAGGGAATTTATAAATCAACCAGGAGATCTGCGGAAGACCTTGCCTTCCAAGCTGTACTGTGTGTGCAGGGTTTGGTAGAGGCGGAGAATGGTGGTTTAGATGCACTGCATGTGGCTATTGGGAACATAAAGCATGCTCTGATGCAGATCGTCCGGGGTTAGGCCTACATGTTTGAGACATACATGTAGCTAACCATGACGCACCTACAAGGGTCAAAACCATACACTAATCGCGACAGTAGGCTAGGCTAGCTGTGGCCTCACTCGAACATTGCCACAATATCCAAAAGTATCCAATTTCTTACTATCCCAAATAGTGTTACATCTTACCCCGGATAGTGTTACATTCGGCCCCGATACTGGGGTCGAATGTAACACCCAGAGGAGCCCACTTATTTGATGGTGTCAGCTGTATTTGATGCGCAAGCCACCTGATTCTTTGCCATTATATAGCTAAGATGTTGAGCTATCGTTTGATGCAAAAATATTGCAATTATATTTATTACAAATACCAAAAAACATGTAAAATTCGAAATGTGTTACATTCGTCCCCGGTCTCCCCTACTTCGTGCTTAGATACCAAAAGTTGGTATACAAGCGTGACGTCGTACCAATATTGTTCGTCGGTTTTGCAGCGCGCAACGATGCATAGGCATACAGGCATTAGCACTGGACGCACAATAATTATAATTTGCTTGTGTGGTATATGATCATTTGTAAAGCGTCTAAAGCTTAGGGTGAACTGTTCAGAAGCGCTCCCACTGTGCGGAGCTGCCAGAGCCCCTTGAGTGCAAGCAGGTTTCAAGAAGAACGAAAGAAGAAGATAGACTGCCAAAAGAATGTATACGGCGAACGGAAGGAGATAGAGGCCTATTAGGGTATACATGTAAGTAATCTACCGTTTGCGACTGAACCGAAATGAATGTTTGGTACGATCTATTGACGTCTAAATAAAATAATTTGATATAGAAAATAATTATAATATTCTATCATGTCTAAATTGTCAATTTTTACATATTATTTTCTTTAATTCATTGAGATGCTGCATTGCTGCGGGTCATTTTTGTAGGTCAGGCGGGCCACTTTTGGCCCGCGGGCCACGGGTTGGGAACCGTTGATCTAAATAATGGTTTCACGCGCTTAAAAAAAATCAATGCTCAATCTTGCATCTAGTCAAAAGCCTCGCCTTTTAACAAACGCGGTGAAAGCAGCCTCTATTTTTATTAATAATCTAAATTGATAATCAATTCAATTTGTAGACAGAACTGAAGATGAGTCATCCATTCACGATCGAATACATGATGGAAGGTGAAATGGATCCAGTTGACATCGACGTGCATGGTAAAAGGAGGCAGGACAAACAACAACAAGAGTCATTGGCAGACAGAGGACAAAAGATCAAATCAAGACCGAACATAAGAGAGCAAAACATACAACAGAAGTCATTGGCAGACAGAGGGCAAGAGATCAATTCAAGACCAAACATAAGAGAGCAAAACATTCAACAGGAGTCATTGGCAGACAGAGGGCAAGAGATCAATTCAAAACCTGACATAAGAGAGCATAACATACAGCAGGAGTCATTGGCAGACAGAGGGCAAGAGATCAATTCAAAACCTGACATAAGAGAGCATAACATACAGCAGGAGTCATTGGCAGACAGAGGGCAAAAGATCAATTCAAGACCGAACATAAGAGAGCAAAACATACAACAGGAGTCATTGGCATACAGAGGGCAAAAGATCAATTCAAAACCTGACATAAGGGAGCAAAACAGTCAACAGGAGTCATTGGCAGACAGAGGGCAAAAGATCAATTCAAGACCTGACATAAGGGAGCAAAACAGTCAACAGGAGTCATTGGCAGACAGAGGACAAAAGATCAAATCAAGACCGAACATAAGTAGTTGCGAGAATCAGTCGCCGATAATTAGTGACGGCTGTCAGACCGATCCAGTTGACGAAGATCAGGAAGCCATGGAGCAGGTAAAAGCGGAGGCGAATGTAACCATCACGGATGATGAAAGAGTGAGTTTCTTCAAGATCCTAAGAATGGGAATGAAGCGTCGGGTGAAGATCTTTGCAGACGAAGCAACCATTGTGGGTTTGTCTTACCTGTTCAAACCATCGAACCACAAGATTGGTTCAATTATCCGTAAGATTGTGTGGACGATGCTTCTACTCTTTGGAACAGGCTTCATGGTTTACCAGATCTACGACCGTATATCCTATTATCTGACATATTCGACCATCGTCGACTATCGAGTGGCCTACAACAGATCTCTGCGCTTCCCTACGGTGACCATCTGCCCAGAGGGTATTGCAAGCAAAAAGGCCATCTTGTCGTTGGGCAAGATTTTGGGTAAGGCAATATTTTTCAGTGTTATGCAATTTAGATCCGCAAACCCAATTGAATCAGCGCACAAGTTTCGTTGTTGATTCACGAGTCCTCATATTCACCGTGATTCACAATACCATTTGCGCCAGGTCCACCCAGTTGCTCGATTGCTTACTCCAGACGCCACTGTTACAATGAAGCTTACACATGGGCGGATTTTATCAGGGCTAGGGGGGCTAAGCTCCCCCCAAGAAGACCCAGATTCAATTTTTTTTGCCGTGTAAACGGTATCTTTTCCCGGGCTTAGCCCCTCAAAGAAGGCGCAGACTCATGAGTTAGCCCCTCCAAGAACGGAAACCAAACTCCGCCCATGAGCTTACCCATTCCTTCATCACGGCCCGACTTGATTGCTGATGCATCAGTGATGCTCACTCTAGTATGTCGGCCTCCTAGCTCGGGTCGGGAGCGCTTCTGAGCTACGGCTTGAAGGGGTGCTATTATAAAAATCTCGTTTTGAACGAATGAGGGAATGCTATTCTGGCTTGCATTTCATTAATGTTTTATTCTTCTTCTTTGCTTCCATTCCAACATTAGCCCTCAGGCTGCCAAGGGGTGGAGTATCCACCGCCCCATAGGATTTTTCCATCTCAAACGTTTTCCATAATAAAATGTGACATTTTAAGTAGTTGTAGGATGTTCGTTTACACACATTTCTGTGTAAAAAGTGTGATGATATCAGGTGACACAGGCGTTAAAAATCCGTCACTTGACGTTTTTTACTTTTTTATTCAGTTATATTCTACAGTTATTCTGCTTCAAAATACTTTTTACAGAATGAAAATATCTTTTTTCTAACTGAAGATAACTGAAATTATTTTCGTTCGATTCTGTAACTTGTAGAATCACAACAAGGGAGAAAATCGAGCTAAAAGTTTCAGCACATTATTTTGTGTCATAAAAGTCCTTAGTGACCAATAATTGAATATTCTGCAATTTTGCTGGTCAATAAATGGGTATATTATGTATCGAGTACAGCAAACGGCATCAAATTTGAGCAATTAGGCTACTTTCCACATTGTGACTTAATTACAGGCAACTCCTGAATTGTAGAAGAGGAATGAATGAGTCAGTGAAATAGCATAGGAACAAACGCTTCCAAAAGTACTCGGCCAGGAGCGACATAATTTTATATCGGACCCTATGAGTGTAATATTTCAAACACACAATTAACCAGGCACTACAAGATGTGGACCTTTGTCCATTTATAATCTAATTAAATGTAAACATTGCAACCGATATTATAAGCAGCGTCTTCCGAGTAGGCCTATTACCCTATCCTGTTGCCTGTAATTAAGTCATTCAAAGAAATATTTACCTAACAGCTTAGTCTACAGCCGATGAATAAAACAAGACAATTGCGTCCGATTACAATTTGAACGTAGTCTGATAACTCATGCAAATCTTTTCAATTCTCATAAGGAATTTTAATTAGGCCTATCTACACACATAGACAATAATATTGTTCCTATTTATTATCTCGTACACACATCGCTCGAACGCGCAAACACTGTATGTAGGATAGATCCAGTGATATTTTACTTCAGCAAATAATTTTCGTTTTACTTCTATTTTAGTTCGAACGTCTTCAATTTCAGTTCTAGTTCAATTACAGTTCTTCAAAAAATTTCAGTTATACTTCAATTTCAGTTTATACACAAATTTCAGTTCTCAATTCAGTTCTTGCATAGAAATAATTTCAGTTTTACTTCTTTATAGGCCTAGAACTTGCCTCAAATTAAACCAAGTCCGAACATTTTCCTTATCGATATGCTTCATAATTTTAAAGTTCAAACTCCTATTTTCAGCGACATTAGCTGACAGTTTCTTCTCCAACCTATTAGAATTCTTCACCCAGAAAAAATATTTGTTTCTTCTATAAGTTTGAAAAGCCAGAGTTTCAACATCTTCTGCAAGTGGGGCAGTACTGCCGTAGACTTGCCTTCTTTCCCTCCAATAATAATAATTATGCGTCATTTTTACTACAAAAACCAAGCAATTTGAACTCCAGATCTAGTTTGTATAATTTCATGAAAATTTTAATTGGCAATAGTTGCAGAGCCGTTTTAAGGCCAAGGCACGCGAGGCACATGCCTAGGGCCCCGCGCAACAGGGGGGCCCCGCGGCGACCCAAACGTACTATATCGCATAGCAAATTAGCAACATGTTATACGAACTTTGACGTATGTTAAACTTACATTTACTTTACACTGCTTAGTACAAGATTGCTGTGCTAGCTGTGTCAGCAGCCTATAATTATTAACAAATGTAGAAAATTTACACACACGCACATAGAAGGCATGAATGTAAAACTCTATATTCTGATACTGAAACATTGAGAATGAAAACGTGTTACGTTCAGTGTTTAATCTAGACATCTTCCTGTGTTTAATCTAGGCATCTTCCAGTTCACATAGAAGTGACTACCCTAACATTTTGATGAAAATAATAATGGTTTTTAGTCGCTATTTACATTATTGTAATAGGCTACCTGAGCTCTATAGTATATATAAAGGCTACCGTGATATTTTTTTACTATCATGTGATTATGAGGATAAAATCTACTAATATAATATATTATATGATACTATCACATTACAATGAGTATAATTTACTGTTAATATTTTTACAAATACTATTTTGTACAGCTAATACTTAGTAAAATAGCATAATTATAGTCTACTACAAGGCTTCCCGATTTTGGTAGTTCTTCCTTGGTTTGCGCAACATTTGTTACAATTCTTATAGGTCTTGCTGTGTCCTGGTCAGCATTATAGGACCTTTTTGAGCAAAGGGAATAAGATAATTCTAGTGCAAGAAAGTCGTCTGCAGTTATTCATTATACTGCAATGGTACCCGTAATGGTCCAGAAGCAGGAGAACTGAGTTGCAGAACTTGCTACGCAAAGAAATTATTATGGTAATAATAATATTATGCTAATGAAAATTTTCAACCACTGAAATAATATAGTAGGCTAATTTTGTTAAGATTGCAGCTTACAATGCCACCATTACATTGTGGAAACTGGTAAAGAAATTATTTTAATTTCAAGAGTATTTATTGAAGTCAGCACTGCAATAGTTGAAGAGTTTTGAGAAAATCTCAGCTTAAAATTCTGCCATTGCAACGTAAAAATTCAAAATTTACACACACGCACATAGAAGGCATGAATGTAAAACGCTCCCCACTCGGCGCTAAGTGTCTCACTGACCGACCGGCAAATGCTCGTCCGTCCGCGAGAAACCAAAATTGATTTCTCTCAGAAGATGGGGACTAGATGAGACTCACATAGTTACACTTAGAATAAGACCTGTGTTTGTGCCTAGGGCCCCAAAATTTCTTAAAACGGCCCTGAATAGTTGCTAGATGGCACCAATCCACTAGTATGTTGACAATAGCTAATCACACTCTTCTTATCATATTCCATTGAATTGGTCGACCATGTTACATTTCTTTATTTTACACATTTATGCAGCGCTTGTGCTTTCTTCGTTGTTAAGCTGCTGACTCTAATCAGTCACATGAAAGTTTCGCGCCAAGCCTGAATATATTTCTTAGCATTCTGTGTGCACTTATTCACTGAGGAAGACAAATTAAATTGTTGAAAAGTTTACCAGAAACATCCAGAAACGTCCGTTTTAGGGTACAAGTGTTGCATGGTTAGGCCAGGCCTATTTGTCTGTTTCGCTCCAGTAGGCCTATTTAAACAATCCAATACATAAGTTTTTCATTTAGCCCAGTGAGCAAGCTGCACAAAGTTATCCTGATTGAAATATTTGCACTGCGGTATTCAAAGTGATTTTCACATAACCACATTCTTATCATGAAGTTGAAAGTGATTAACTTACAGGAAAGGTCCAGATGCAAAAGACAATAATAAATTGCACACGGAAGCACGTGCTAAGTCAAAGATACCAAAGTTTTAAGAGTCAGAACTCAGAAGGTATGTGCGCCTTTTAGATGTAAACTCAGCTGCTTAGGAAAGGCTATAAACTAAAATTTCCAATTTTTTCATTAATTTCAGTTCTAAAATTAATTTTCATTTTTATTCTAATTTTACTTCACTGTGCTTAATTTCAGTTCTATTTCAGTTTTCGTTCTCAAAATAATTTCAGTTACAGTTAAAGTTACACTGAACGGAAATCAATATTTTCAGTTCTAATTTTACTTATCGTTAATGAAAATATCACTGGATAGATCAGAGCCGATTCAATTTGCATCAAGTTACCAAGAATCAGTACTAATCAAACTTCCTCTAGATTTTTAATTATGATGGTTGGCCACTGATGGGTGGGCTGATGGTGCATGGATTGCCAGTTTAGTCATGTCTACCAAAGTAATTGACCGCACCGTTGATCTCGATCTCGGTAGCCTACCTCTCATTCTCCAAGCCAGCGTGTTATCCAATTAACTACCCCTAACGAACAATCAACCAGGTTGCCCTTATCACAATTTGAGCAGTTTACAAGACTTTCGCTATTTCCTATTTAACGATGTAAAATAATATTTATACAAATTTTTTCCAAAGCTAACGCTAGCTGTAGGCCTGAGTAAGAAAAGGAGCAACGGAACATTTACGGGTAGGTGCGCATGCGCAATATCGAAAGTCAGTCTCGTAAACCAATAAGACTCTCAGAAAACTGGGTCGGAAGCGTGGTTTGAGAAGTTGTTAGGAGGTCATTAGTTGATGCTAAACTTTATAGCCAAAGTTTGTCACATTCAAGTAGGTGGCAAAATTTACAAGAACCGTCTAATATCATATTTTAGGGTATAACCTATCACGCGGCTACAAGAAATAGTCAGGTCAGCTTATGAAAACTCGGTCGTTCATGGCCAATTTTAACTTTGAAAATAGGCTATTTGGGACCAAGATTCAAAGCGAATTCTTACACCACATGCGCCAAAAGTCATTTTTCCTCCACTAATCATTTGAACTCAACATTTTTAAATGTAGGCTAGATATTGAAAGTAGACATATTTTTAAATAATAATACACCATAAAACAATTTTCCATATTTTTTACCCTTCTCGCCTGTTTTGCCTTCTATCTCTCTATCTAGATCCCGACAAACGACGGGTTACGAACGCTTCCGACACTATCTGATACCGTTCAGATTATCCGGATGCCAACTGTTTTACCGCTTTCTTGAGGAAATGGTCAGTGTCACGTTGATGTATCAGTGGACCTGCAGCGTCAGCAATCGAGTTGGAAGGAGGCGATGAAGGAACAGGACCGGATTGAGATACGTTCGACATGTTCGGCCCACACTTAAGGGCCCCCCCACACATACGGAAAAATAATTTTTTCAGGAAAAATTTGTATATTTTGAACAAATTTCGACCAAACTATTAAAAAAGGTCGTCATCTATTTTTTGAAGGCAAAAATCCGTATATTCTACGGAAATTTCGACCAAACGACTAAAAAAAGGTCAAATTTCTTAATCCGGCCCTGTGGAGGAAACCCTTTGGTGATCAGATGTGAAAACATTGGGTGGCGTTCAATAATCCATAAACTTTGGTGTAGTTGTGGGTTCGGTGCCTGGGAACCCTCCGGTTCCAGGTTCGATTTCACTTTAAGTCGTCACGTAGGGACCTTGAGCAAGTTCTTCTCTTGCTTCGCTTCGCTCGTGTGCTTCGGCGTGAAACTCCGATGCAGTGTCCGCGCTAATGTCGGGAACGCCTCTGAGGAGAGAGAGAGACAGAGAGAGACAGAGAGAGAGAGAGAGAGAGAGAGAGGGAGGGAGGGAGAGAGAGAGCGAGCGAGCGAGCGAGCAAGCGAGCTAGCCTGAAAGAGCGCTATTAGAAATAGCAAATGCGACAAAAAAATAAGTGAACTTCCCTGCAACAACTCTGCTACTACTGCCTTCTACTCATCCCAATCTATTCTTCATGACAACTAACCGCTGATTGCTTTTAGCAGTTCCTTCTAGACAATATTGTTACAATCATTGTTGTAAATTAGGGCTGTTGTTCGATAAAATATTTTAATCGAAATTAATCGCGCGATTAATTTTTTTAATCGCAATTAACTGCAAATTAATCGCAATGCATTTCCATCAAATATATCAATCTTACTATTTTCTAAGGACCCCTGAAGCATAAAATTTTAATGACTGAATGCATTCTTTTTATTGCAAACATATTCAATAACCTTTGACTTATGCCTATTGAATTCTGCATTTAGTTTATTGAGCAGTTTTGTGTGAAAGACAGAATTGAAACACTGTTCAAATCAGTCAACTGCTCAAAATCCGTTAATTTTTTCATTCGAGCCACCTTTAATTAAAATGATATAGGCCTAGGCCTCAAATTAATGTGAAAATTAGACATCCGTTTTCTGACTATCAGAATTAATTATTTATTCAGCCAATTGTATAGACAGACAGTTTATTTACATTGGACGGTTCAAGGGATGCTCCTATTAATTAACAACAGGCTAGTAGGTCTACTATTGAACCTTATTATTTAGTCACAATTTTTTACAAGAGGTTGCCGTTCTTGCCAAACCTCGTCTCAGTTGTCCTTCTGTAAACATTTATCATTTGAAACCTGGATCCATTGATCTTGCCATCTCCTGGAGTTCAACCAACGTAGTCTGACGGGGTGAGAAAACAACCTTAGTGGACGATGCGACGCGGCCGATGTCGACGGTTCATCGTTAGCGTTTTAACGCATGTTTTGGTTCGCATGCAGGCGATAATTGAGCGACCAATTACTACGATAATGCTCAAATTTGCCAAAGAATGTATCACTAGTTTTAAGTATGAGCCTTCCGTTTATAACGAATTTTTCCCACACTGATTCCGTTTTAATCAGATCTAATTAACGCGTACGATTAATGCGTTAAAAATTTTAATCGCAAATTTTTTTAACGCGTTAATCGCACGCGTTAACGCGATTAAATCAACAGCTCTATTGTAAATATTTCAGGACCGCAAGCAGAAAGCATTGCTTCAAAGCGTTACCCACCTGCGATGTATATCGGATTAGAAAGCGACAACGCCACATCATTTGCCTTTCCGCAGTTCGATTCAGACTGGTCGTTAGCCTACAAAACCATATCCATGAAACCGGAAGATTGGATGATCGAGGTAAGACCACGAATCACATGAAAACCAAACTTGGCCACGACTCCAGTCCCTGGTTCTATTTCCATTAGGCCAATGTCACGTGCCGTGACAGAGTCTGCCCCATAAAGTCCCCCTCGGAGATTTTATTTTGAAACAGATTCTCCCCGGCGATCTGTTCCAGAATTAATTCGCCTCCCGGATAGTAAATTCTTAAATAAAGTCTCCGGGGGGAGATAATATTTTCTCCGTCTGCGCAATAAAGTCTCCCCCGTTCTGCCGTTCAGCGTTAAAATAATGGGCTACAGTCGAATGAAATTTAGAGATGAGCAGGTTAAACCGCTAATTTAAATTTTTTAACAAGAAAATATATTATATACTTTTATATCAGAAAACTTCTTCCAATACAGAGTTTAATCCAGGGATAGACTCTATTTCGGGGGGGACTTTATATCGTGGGAAACTTTATATCCTGACACCGGTCTTCTACATCCTTGGCCGATTCAAAGTCAGTTTATCTTCCTGACTCTATTTCCAAGCGCGACATTCTCAATTATTGTCTCCCTTTTGAGCTGCGGATTGTGCCGCCTACAACTGTCTGGCATTACTTACTGTACCCAGGGCTTTTTTAACGTGCAGTTGTACACAAAATGTGCAGTTCTAAATGGATTTGTGCAGTTGTAGAAGCACCTGTGTACAGTTAAAACCAGCAAAAAGGTCATTGTCCTCCGATTGGAAGCAATTTACCATGGAGGATGGGAGGGAAAAGAAGGAGTTGTGCAGTTCTAGAAATTCCTTAAAAACAGTCCTGACTATACCTCGCTTTTGGCGGTCTTCGCGAGTTCTCTTGCCTTGTCCTTGGTGCTATGGACTGTCGGTTGCACGGCTCATTTGAACAAGATCTCTCTATGCATTGCTTCCTAAACTAGAATCAAGCTCTCTCCTCGGTGTGTCTCTCGACCTGGACTGGCTTCCCTTTGGAACTTCGCCACTGTCTGGCAACCTGCCTCTTTTGTTCTTCTGTGCGCACCTAACACTGCTCCTTCCATATGCGCTGGAGTTGGGAGCTCCTCGGAGTTCTCGACACGGAACGCTATATAAAATTTAATGTTCGATATGAGTGAATCACTTAAGGAATTTGAACGTCTTACGGCAAGGTCAAATAATGTTTTCTGCATCACCAACAAGAACCGTTTAGTTAGATATTTAGTTTATTATTTTTGTTCTAACCCGACTTATAAGGTCAGTAAGCTGTATCTCTTACTTCTTGCAGATATAAATCGGTTAAATTTAGTTCAATTTATGTAGGGAAGTGAACATTAATGATGGTTCTGCATCATAGAACACTTTCTTAAGCAGTCAAATTGCTCGCTCGTTGTTCTGGGAAAAGATATTTCGAACTCTATAACAAGGGAAATGTTCCGAATATAATATATGGAGGCTTAACCTTCGTTAAGGTCCTGGCTCACTTCGCATCGCTTTGCAATGTCAAATGACTTCGCACGGTGACGTACGCTAAGTAAGTAAGTTACTGAATGGTCTTAAATGAGTATATCTAAGTATTATCAATAATATTTCAGTGTGCGTTCGGAAATCAACCTTGTCGTTCAAGTGAGGCCATAAAAGAGAAAAGGAATATGTACGGAACGTGTTTGTCATTCAACCCAGGTAGGCACGTACGGATCGCGGTTAACCCGGATGAGCAATGTTGGTTCCTAGGAAGGCAGAGTATAAAGAGGTTTTTGTTTGTATGTGCACTTGCTATAGCGCCCCTTCAGGAAAACTACTCAGAAGCGCTCCCGACTACAGCGCGGACACTGAATCAGAGTTTCACGTCGAAGCGCTGAGCAATTGCGAGTGAAGGACTTTCCGAAGGTTCCAATACGGCGGCTTGGAGTGGATTCGAACGTGCAACCCTCCGGATGCAAGGCACCGAACATACCAACTGCCCCACCGTGCCCCACAAACGCCAACGGTAGGCTAGATGAAAACGATCACCTTTTCCGGACTACCTTTCTCGTCCCTTGTGTCAATACTGCAAGACAAACCTGGCAATTGGACCCAGTCTTCTCATTTTCAGATCATTTCATATGCATCTCTCAAACTTGACTTTATCATCTGCTTCAACACCCTACCCTCCGTCACTTGCTCGCTCCTCGCGTGATCAACACTCTCGTCCATGCGATGTATGTACGTATGTATGTATGTATGTATGTATGTATGTATGTATGTATGTATGTATGTATGTATGTATGTATGTATACACGTACGTACGTATAATGTATGCATGAATGTATGCATGAATGCATGTATGTATGTATGTATGTATGTATGTATGTATGTATGTATGTATGTATTTATGTATGTATGCATGCATGTATGTATGTATGAATGCATGTATGTAAGTATGTATGACATACATACATACATACATGCATACATTGTATGTATGTATGTATGTATGTATGTATGTATGTATGTATGTATGTATGTATGTATGTATGTATGTATGTATGTATGTATGTATGTATGTATGTATGTATGTATGTATGTATGTATGTAAACTATGTATGTATGTATGTATGTATGTAAGTATGTATGTATACATACATACATACAGTGTATGTATGTATGTATGTATTTATGTATGCATGTATGTATGTGCGTATGTATGTATGTATGTTAGAGTGTTCAGAAAAAAATAATTTTGTATGAATCACATGCATAGGGTATTAAAATGTGACATTTATGCACACAATTAACCTACCAAAATTCTACATCCATAGCACAATGGCAAATGACCTCTCAACAGGGTGTAACTTCTTCAAATAGTGTGAAGAAAAGCGATATTTTTGAAAAATTGTGTTATTCTTTAGAAAGTAGTTATCTGCTATTTCTCAGCTTTTCCAATCCATGTTACTGTTATTCCATAAATACTTATCTTACTTTATTTACTTATATTATTTATTTATTGTTCTAGTAGGTCTAGGCATTATCTATAATCTATATTCAATGCTGATTGATGACGCTATTTATTGGGTAACTTGAACAGAAAACATCACACATCAGGCAATGCACAAGTTGCCTCGGCCAAATGGCAGTGGGTAGGCCTATCAATGTCAATGATCCTGTTCTGTGCACAACTTCTGTATGAGTTTCAAAGACCAGCTCCTCCAATGAGCAAGGTATTATAGATGAATTCTGCACTGAGGCAACCCTTGTTCATTTCGATGGTAAGCTGCTGCTAGGTGATGACAGTGCTAATGCTGATCGCATGGTGGTTGTTGTGTCTGGCTTAAGAATTGAAAAAAGCGTCTAACCATTCCAAACTGCCTGGTTCTGAAACTGGTTTCCTTATAAATAGCTGAAACACTAAGAGATGAGGAAATTGTATTAGAATGGTTGGCTTGGTTGACACAATCAGTCGTAACACAGGAGTTCACAGTGGCACAATAGGCGTTGTTCAAAAGGTCTTTGACAAATGCTGAATTAATTGCAGCATGCAGTTTTTGATTTGCTCTTTGTCTCCAATGGGCTTTGAATTGCAGTTTTCGCCAGGTTCAGACGTCAGTTTCCTCTCACTGACCTTAACAAATTTGTTTCTCTTTGTAAGGATACAAAAGGCTGTTCTCTGGATTACAGTTAGAAAGTATGGCTAGAGCAGAACCACCAAGCTGTAGTTCAGCTTTATGTGAGGTAGTCCATATTGGTGATGTTCACAGCATCCAATTCAGTCTAAATGGTGCATATCAAAGGGCATTTAATAGTGCTTGAAGATACATCTTTTCCGATGAATATCGCTCTGTATGTTGAGACATGGTTCACTGCACCCATCACCTATGATGCTCTTTACAATAATTATATGAATGCTACACAACATGGAACAATTTCATAGCATTGAGACCCAAACTTCAGATGTAGCCGTTCACAAAATGAAAAGGCAGATGTAGCCGTTCACAAAGCGAAAAATTGGCAGGACTGTTACTTTTTCTGGCATGGTCTTAGCTGACGAGAAGAAACAGTTTACGCATTACGCAAGTCACAAATGAAAACTGATTTAAGGATTGTTGATCCAAAAACCTTCAGGACATTTCAAGAGAAAAGTTTATCCGAGTTCGTGACACAGCAATCGATGCATCTATATGCTACCCCCAAAGTCGGTCAAGATTTTCTCTCTTATGATCCCAAAATGTGCATTAGACGAGAAGGTTAGCGACAATGACATTCCAAGAACACCGTTGCTGCACTTTCTGTTATTAGGCCTAATGACTTTGGTGGGCGTGCAGTAAAGTTAGCAACTAGGCCTAATATTAACTTGGCCCTCACACATAATGGGCTGCAACAACAGCTCATCTTCCAAGTGGCTGAACACCACCGATAGCCCACTGCTACGCCGCAGATTTTCACTCTTCAGTTACAGTTAGACATTATTTTGATATCGGAAACATAAACGCAACTACTTTGTATTGTTTCACATTACTGCAACACACTTTTATGTTTGACCATCTTCATTGGCTTCCTTTATTGCTCGGATTCAACTCAAAGTTCTGGCACAAATTTACTTGCTGAGCTATCAAGCACGTATGTTACCTCATCCGTCTGCTGGCCTTTGTCACTTCTCTTCGCCCGCTCCACTCCTTTGACTGGCACGATATCCTCGTCCCGCGAGCTGTAGGACCACCATTGTTAAAGCTCGGGCCTTTGCTCTCAATGACCTGCACTGTGGAATCAGTTTCATCCTTCAACGCATTTCTCCTTATAAACTGGTGGCCCAAGTGCCTCTATTCATTGTCTTAAAACCACTTGTTACTCTCTTGGTCTAATGCACTGGGAGCGCCTCTGTATGGTGTGCACTGTGAGAGGCGCTATATAAATGTATAGACATGATACAATACAATGTCTTGTTAGTTTACTGTAGTCTGTAGCCTTATGTGTGACAGTAAATGATACAATGCATTAAATTTGCGATTTTTAACTTTTAAGAAAAATCACACTTTTTAAAAACTTCACTAGCTTTGAGAGGTCACTTAACATGATCCCAAAGCCAAAATATTTTACTGAGTAGTCCAGGACACCAAATGTCACAAATCCAGAGGGTATGCGAGGTGATTATTTGAAATTATTTTTTCACCATAGGAAAGCTGAACACTCTAATGTATGTATGTATGTATGTATGTATGTATGTATGTATGTATGTATGTATATATGTATGTATGTGCGTATGTATGTATGTATGTACGTAGTATCGTGCATGTAATATGTATGAATGACATTGTATGTATGTACGTATGTAATACATACATACATACATACTATGTATGTAAAATGTCGCCGACAAAATATCTTGGACAAAATGTCGGGAACAAAATGTAGGCTATTGGCAAAATGTAGTAGTATTATTCATGGAGATTTTCGGAGACATTAACAGATCTAATATTAATTTAACTGTAGCTTTGTAGTAATATCATGATTGTACTGAGAGTTTGTTTGCACACTGTGTAACTTTGTATTTCTTTTTGCCGTTCTTTGTTGACATTTTGATTTGGAATGTGTGTTCGTTGACACTGTCTAGGCTACTATTAACCAGTTCATTCAATTTTTTTTAAATAGCCGATTATTAAAATAAACTAGCATTTACTCATTTAAGGCTGTCATTTTGTCGGCGACATTTTGTCTTGCCACATATTGTCACTGCGACATTTTGTCTTGCGACATATTGTCACTGCGACATTTTGTCTTGCGACATATTGTCACTGCGACATTTTGTCTTGCGACATATTGTCACTGCGACATTTTGTCTTGCGACATAATTATTGTCACTGCGACATATTGTCGGCGACATTTTGTTGGCGCCATTTTTTCGGCGACATTTTGTCATGGAACCCTTACATGTAGTCCACAGCATGTGTTATGAAGAAGATATAGGCGAAGTTTATGTTTATATTAATTAATTGTCGTCGAATAAGAATAAAAATTTAGTGGAATAAAAAATTTAGGAAAAACAAATTTACAATTTTAATTGTAGGCTAAACACTCTGTTTTAAGAAATTTCTGACAGGTCTGCTGAGCCAAGGCCGTAGCCAGGATTTGATTTCGGGGGTTTTTCTTCAGTTTCCCGTAAAAAAAACTGCTGACTTTTTTAGTCATCCGGCCGAAATCTTCACAAAATGGCACCAATTGATTCAATTTTTTACATTTTCCATTTCGGGGTGTGCTTTCATGGCTTTATTTCATGGTCTTTACATCATGTGCTCGTAAATGCATTCTATTATTTTTTATATTTTCCATTTCGGGGGGTGTTTAAACACCCAAAACAACCCCTAGCTACGGCCTTGGTCTACTCGCAAGGCTTACAAGACTGATTCTATAAATTTAAGTTACGTCGAATTACGTGACGACACTTCCTGGAGCCAATAACGGACTTCGTCTCGTGCTCTGGGTCAACCAGTCGGATTTCTGCATTGCAATGACCCCGGCTGTTGGATTTAAGGTAAGCCTAATCTTTTTTGGCAATATGATCCAATATCTAAATGAGTCGCTGTAGGCTACTTTTCTTCTTGCGTTTATAATGTGACAATTTCATTTTGTCTCCTTAACGAGAATACCGTAATCCGAATTGTTATCAGAATGTGAACTGAATAGCCTATGATAGACTGAGGAATAACGCTTCCACATGTACATGTATATCGGGCCTGTCAACACACAAATGAAATAGCCTAAGCGTAAAATATTTACTGGATTAATATAGCCTATGTAGCCTATGGCTTTGTTTTTCTAAACTTAAATCCGATGAATAGTCTATAATCAGGCCCGCCGACAGAAATTCCGGTCTCAGCTCTTAATGTAAATTTTTTTATTTTCAAATTATGTAGTAGCCTAATCAACAAGCAATCTTTCTGGATTTAACTGCAGGAAACTCGTTAGTCTCCATTTTGTCTGCGAACCTTAAAAATGCACTTCGGAAATGCTCTTTCTTCATTGCCGGGATAATATTGTCCGGATGTCTTGGAGGACCGTTTCTATTATACTCAAGGCCGTAGCCTGGATTTGATTTCGGTGGGTGTTTCTATCCCGCCCGAAAAACTGATGACCTTTTTTAGTCATTCGGCCGAAAACTCGTAAGAAAATGTCACCAATTAATTCAATTTTCCATTTCGGGGGGTGTTTTCATGGTTTTATTTCATGGTTTTTACATCATGTGCTTATAAATGCATTCAATTATTTTTTACATTTCCCATTTCGGGGGGTGTTCAAACACCCAAAACACCCCCCTAGCTACGGCGTTGATATTTATACTTATTGTAGCCTAAAATAGATCTCAATCGGTTGTGTAGGCACGGGCCCTCGTGGCAGTGCCAACATTAAAATCATGCCTTTTTGCGGTTCCTATAATTTCAGCATTTTCATAAGTTATAGGCCTATTTATAATTATAGGCCTATTTATAATTTTCATAAGTTATAGGCCTATTTATAATTATTAGTTATTATCATTAAATAAATTTGTAACGCGTGCAAGGTCACACCGAAATGTGAATCTGGGGCGCGGATAGTCAGCCGCCAGAGGAAGATGCAGTCAGAGATCCATGTGCTTGAAAGCCAAGAAGAAGTAGTGAGTTTTGAGCCGCGTTTTGAAGGAAGGAAGTGAAATTGAGCTACGAGGAGAGAGCGAAAACCGATTCCATTCCATATTTCTTTTTTCTTATTTCATTCTTTTGAACACTTTCCTCGAGCGATCTGAGTCGCGACCCGAATGCGGAAGAATGCGCTCCGATACAGTAATCACGCCGATACGAACTCGGGCGCAGCTATAGCCTAACTATATCCTCAAGTAGGGGAGGTGGGGGCAAGAGTGGCATAAAGTCACAAAATGTGGTATAAAATATGCAATATTAAACATATCAAGATGAAATTTGTTTTGTAGTGTAGGTGCATCATCGGTGCATCCATAAAATTGCTTAAATTGCTACTGGATACGATTTCTTCTTCAGAATCTGGCTTGGGGTGGAGGCACCCAAAAGGCCACTCTTGCCCCACCATGTGGGGCATGAGTATCATGCCACTTTTACCCCTTGTTGAGGACAAGACTGGCATGCCCGTCGTACCCCCAGAGACAGTAACATAGGCTACGTTTTCAGCCATTTTGCTGTACAACAATAAGGAGGAATTTATGTTTTACATATTAAATGAAACAATTGCACACAGCAATGCATAATGTGATTAGAAGATACCTTCCCTGAAATCCCTCAGGAACCGGTTTTGCTAAGCAATCTACAGAATTGGCACTCTGTATTAAGCTTGAATCACAAAAATCACAACAATGTTAAATATTTTCTGACATTTAGACTAAAGACTTAGTCAGTAAACAACAAAGACAAAAGCACACAAGAAATAAGTCTATAGCGACTTTAAATTTTCTGTGTTTTAAATCAGTGGTGTAGTGGGGCGGGGACGCGGGGGGACGCCGTCCCCCCACTTTTTTGCAAAATTCTTGCAAGATTGCACTTTTTGCTACAGTTTCTACTTCAATTTCCATGGCGTCCCCCCACTTCATTTTTTAGGACTACACCACTGTTTTAAATGCATTTTTTATTTCTCGGCTTCCATTGTCATTCCATTTTTAGGCACCTGCAATCGCAGAAGGCAGTCCCCTCTTTGCTTCATCTTATGCACGTTTTCCTCTATAGATTTGCTTTGCATGCACTTGCCTTCATGCAGCATTGCTAAATATTCGCTCCTTCTTTTACGCTTGCCAGCAGCAGTAGGCAGAAGACCTTGGCGATGGCTTTTCAGAGAACTACATGTATACGTCAAGCCTTTACATGAAGCCACTTTATTCCTAAACGCTGCTTTACTTGCCTGAATTTCTCACAGGTGAGGCTATGCTGAGCATCAGCGGTATCACTTTCTGAATTTCTTCGCAGATGAGCAATCATTGAGCATAAGCTGCATGGGAGTCAGAGTCTGCACTACTCTGAATTTCCTCATAGGTGAAGATGGGCTAAGCCTCATTGGTAACCTATCATGTTTACATTTCCTGGAAGGACCAGACAGTAACAGTTTCTCTCTCTTTCTCTCATCACTTATCTCAATTTCGTCAAGGAAAAATATGGGCAGTTGATACTCTTATATGACTTTTTCAAAGGCAGGGTGCTACCATTAATATTGACTGCGCTATCTTGTGTTTTGACTTCTCAGTTGTTAGTGCTTGTAGGTTTCCCAAAACAGCACGGTGGTTGAACACGGAGATCTGGTTTTCCGGGGCGATTTGAGCTTTGCTATGATTCTTTGAATTCTGGTGATGTTCCAAGTTTTCTTTTCATCATAAGCTTTTGTAACCTTTTCACTTTCGTGTCCTGTTTTAAAGTTGCTACTGTATATTGACCATTAATTGGTGCTGCCTTTTCTGATTATGTCTTCTCAACCAAAGTCCGTGACTTTGGTGTCGCTCTGGACCAAGAGCTCACTTTTGCTCCGCACATTTACTCACTCAGCCGTGTCTGTAATTATCAACTGCGTCATCTACGCACTGTTGCTCGCTCGCTTACTCCTACTGTTGCTGCCACCCATGTCCATTCTTTCGTTACCACCAGACTTGACTGCTGTTGCTCTTTCTATGCTTGCCTAAGACAGCACGCTGGTTGAGAGTGCCTATCCGAGTTGCCTTGATCGCGTTCTGCTCTCTGCAGCCTGCCATATTGGCCCCATACCCAAATTCAGCCATTATCTCCAGCTATATGCTTGACGTTCTCAACTAGCCTATAGTTTCCTGACAAGCAGCAAATAGAGAATAGGATCTCTACCCTAGTTTGGTGCTGCCTGCTAGGCCTTGCTCCTTCCTACCTTTGAGAGCTCTGTAACCCTGCTCTTAGTGCTCGCACTTCCGCTCCAACGTTCAATTGAAAAGTCTGTTCTCGGTCCCCCTTTGCTCGTGGCCTACTTCCACTATATACCTCAACCTGGAATGGCCTTCCTCTGACACTCTGCTCCCTTTCTAAAAGTCATTCTCAGGTTTTTCTCTCTCATCCTAAGACAGTTTTATTTGCCGCGCTGATGTTGGGAGCGCCTCTGAGTAGTCTCCTTGAAAAGGCTCTATACAAATGCAATTAATGAATGAATATCCTGTTGAAGTTACTACACTTTTTGTTTGTCTGATTGTTCTGTGTTAATGGCCGATTCCAACCTAACGTTGGTTGCCTTCTTCACTTCATCCTGCACTGGTCTAGCAGATCTCCAAGTCACAGACATGTCCCGACGCTTTATTGAAACGTCAATAGGCACATAGGCATGCACTAAGCCAGGATTCCAATGGCGTAGGCCAATAGCTTGAAATTCCAGGCTTTATCGTTGCCTGGCATTTCGAAAAATCTCCTCACCTTGTCACCTTGTGCCGTCGATTCTTTGAATCTTAGCGACCGCCATGGTCAACCTTCTCCACTTGCTACGATCTTCCGTCGCGTTTAAAAAAAATCTCCACTAGACACCATTTTCATGGCATGGCACAATACTTCGTCAATGTGACTTTCTCGCTGAGTTTTACGCTTATATAGGCCTATAGGCTAACGTTGAATCACATAGTACATTATGTACAACGCCAAAGTGCCAACCAATTAACAAACTAATATACCGGTAGGATACCTGTGGGCAAAACTGGCATACGGCTGGGGCAGAACTGGCATACCGCTGGGGCAAAACTGCCATACCGCTGGGGCAAAAGTGGCAGTGATGGGGCAATAGTGGCACGTAAAACGGGGGCAAGTGTGGCATACAATGCTACTTTTGCCCCGATTTGGGTGCTCATGATTACGAGTATCTATCAACATTATTGCGTTGCCTAATTTTTTAAAACTTTTGGCATTTAAAAGAACACACATTCCTGCATAATACAAAATAAAACTTTAACAAGTGCGATATTAATACTGAAAGTGAGCAACATATTTGTGATTTTCATGAAAGTTGCAAATAACGCGAAAAATCGAAAAAATGATATGAAATTTTTACCATTCAACTTTTGAAAACTCTTGGCTTATGAAAACGTAACACTTAATGATAGTCTATGTTCGCACTAGGTAAAGGTTTCAGAAAATAAGTACATACTTCGAAAGTGGGGATGCCACTCTTACCCTACCCTGCCACTTTTGCACCACTTACCCCTACCTAAACTACCTAAACTACATGTCCTGGGCACGACGTTAAACTGCATCCATCCTCCGCCACAGGGAACCAACAACTTCCCTGTGCCGGTCTTAAGCCCGGACAAAGGATGGTTTGCCAGATGGGTGGCGATACGCTGGCAGTAAAAGACCCAGACGATTGAAATCCGCAAAAACCACGACACAAGTGACAGAGCTCTGAGCTACCCAGATGCTTCAAGGTGTCATGATGTGGAGCAGACATGCATAGCCGGTCAGGACAGACCGGTGGAGAGAATCGGGGGAGAGCGTGGGACACATACGGGCATTGACCCAGGTTGTCCTTCATGCCTCTCTCCCAATCAGACAAGGTGGTCTAGCTGCTCCAAGATGTTAATAGTATGGGGCAGACCTGCTGACCGGACCTGTTGAAGCTGGGCAGCATGACGCGAGACAGACTCAGACAGAGAGTGGCGTCGGACTCTTACGGGCATTGAGTCCAATGATATTGATGATGACCTAAACTACATCTGATTACACTTTGTCGATTCATGAACTATCTATGTGGAGGGCTTCCGATTGGTTTAAATTGAAGTCTCGCTATGCGAATATTCACTGCAGCCAGAGTAAACTCAGACTTTCTCGAAACAGAAATATGAAACCGAGCTGTTCTTTTGTAGATTGTTCTGCACGATCCATATGACGAACCTTTTGTGCCGGACCTTGGACTCAGAGTTGGAACGGGCGTTTCAACATCCGTCTCGTTTTCGCTCAGAAACGTAAGATAAAGTTAATGTCGCGAGCAAATTGCATCATTCTCGCTGCATTAACATTGTGGTCTAAAATCTATAATAATTATTTTATCTCACTATGTCTTAAGGTCGCCTCATGTATTACGACTGTGTACACAGAACAGTTTTCTGCAAAAATTTACATTTATTTCTTATTTTGAAACTGTCTAAAGCCTTAGTTTGAAGAATTTTTCGGGGTGCAATAATCAATATATTTTATTTGGAACTAAATATTATTCTGCACCAATTTGGATTTGTAAATAACGATGTTTGTTAATTTTTGTAGCTATCTATGTTGCCAGCGCCGTATGGTGATTGTCGTGACGGGAAAGACTACACGTACCAGAAGTGCATCATGCGTTGTGCCGACGATGTTCTATTTTCCAACTGTAAATGTCAAACTGAGCTCAACCGTGTGTAAAAGTTTCACAGTTTTTGAGTTTGTTAATTTGGCCGAAAGTAATTGTCATGTGCGTTCCTGTGAATTTATATAATTTAATTTATTTGCTAGCAATTTCATATAGCGACCCTACAAGGTGACTAGGGCCTGCTCGGGAACACTCCCAGTCCAATTACCCCAGTCGAATAAGACAGTGTCTTAAGAACAATGAGGAATGAAGCAGAAAGACCAATGGGTATTTGACGAAGAATAACAACTTTAATTGACTGAATTGCATAACTTGTAATGTACAGGGCATTGCGTTTGCAGGCGTTTCATTAAAGAACCGTCGTCGGTGCCCTATTCGTCAATCGTCACTCCGAACATTGGCGGTGTCACGAAATAAAGTCTCCCCCCGAAACAAAGTCTCCTCCCGAATCAGAGTATCCCCCTGGCTGAAAATCTGTATAGGAAGACATTTTTCTGGTGTAAAAGTATACACATGTTCGTATTAAATAATGTAGCAACGTAAACCAACGGTTTAATGCGCTGATCTATAAATGTTATGCGACTGAAGCCGATTTCACGCTGAACGGGGGAGACTTTGTTTCGTAGGTGGAGGAAATATTCTCTCCCCCCGGAGACTTTATTTCAGAATATAGTCTACGGGGGGGGCGAATTTATTCTAGAACAGATCCGCCGGGGGAGAATCTGTTTCGAAATAAAGTCTCCGGGGGAGACTTTTAGGGGGGAGACTCTGTCACGCGACAGCGGCATCATGCACAATTTTTATCGCAGAGATCCTTCTGCTGTGTTGCGCGCACCACTCGTTCCAACGACAGCCCCGTCCATTCCATCACGTCATCCATCGACATTCTTCTTTGTCTTCCTCTTGATCCCTCAGTTACACCGGTTATTATATCTTTTTCAAGGCAGTTTGTTGTTAGCTACCTCGGTAAGAGAGCTGGCTACCGCGCGTCTGTGGAAGAGAGCGTGCGGGCCGCGGTTCGATTCCCGAAGGTGGCTATTTCAGAGATTCAAAATCTCGGGCTAGCACGGTCCGTTCACGGGGACCTGAATGGCGTGGCGTCCATTCAAACGGGCGAGCGGTGGTGAAGGATCTCACCATAGGCGTACGAGGCGGGGGTCCAGGGGGGCAAATGCCCCCCCAAATTTCGGGCAAATGTGTTTTTCGGGCAAAAGAGGCACGGTCGGGGGAAAAAAATTCGGAATTTTTTTTCGGGCAAAACAGGTACGGGAGGAATTTTTCGGGCACGCAGGGGGGAAAAGGTCGTCAGATTTTTCGGACGGGAAAATCGTAAGAAAATTTTGGGCGGATGACTAAAAAAAAAGGTCGTCAGATATTTTGGACGGGAAAATCGTAAGAAAATTTTGGGCGGATGACTAAAAAAAAAAAGGTCGTCAGATTTTTCGGGCCAAAAATTTTTTTTGGCCCCCCTGCTGCCGAAATGTCCCGTACGCCTATGGATCTCACCCTCAGGGCCGAGGCCATAAGACAGCCGCTATATAAAAATCCGATTACATTTACATTTGTTTTCCGCATTATATGACCGAAACACTGCAATTGCCTTTTAACTATTGCATTCTAGAGCTGTTCTCCACCAACTTCTCTCAGTACCTCCTCGTTCCTATTCTTGGCTGCCCAAAGTATTCTCAGTATTCTTCTATATCAGTGGTTTTCAAAGTGGTGGTCCGCGGACCGGCACCGGCCCGCGGAGTAATGGGCACCGGTCTGTGTAACGGAGTTAAAATAAATTGTAATTGTAAATTTAGGCCTACATGTGAAATTGTGTAATTATTCAAATAGTTGTCCGTGACATCAAAATTTCTGTCGCAGTATTTTATGTTATTAAATAATTGCAAGCGTTTGATGTTCATCCATATGGCGCATTCAAACAATTTAAATTCATTCTGAATTTCCTACGTCTATAACTGCAGTCAGTTTCGTCACAGTATGGTTTCGTGCTTATTTTCTGTTAATCTATATGGTGAGCGCTAGTCAAGTAAACGCTGATCAAGCATTGCTACATGTAGATTAGTAAACTTTTTAAAATAATATAAATGTTGAAATATAAACAATGTGTTTGAAGCATTTCAAAGATGAACTAACGCAAACAGTTGTCCATGTTTCGCGTCGGCGTTTCGAACACCATGGACGCTGGACAGTTTTTTTTTACAAAAAGAGCGGCACAGAAAAAGCGACGAAAATCATGAAAATTCTGAATTGGTTAAACTTTGAGTTTAACTTTTTAAATTTGCAATTAAATAAGAATATTAAATTGAGAAATAAGTAAAATGCTATAATACAGATAATTTTCAATAATTGAAACATATTATGTTTCAATTATTGAAAGAAACCGCTAATTACAAATAGCCTTCTAATAGTCTTTGTGTTATAATTAGGCCTAGGTCGCTTTTTTGCGCTCGCCATTTCAGTTAGCGGTCCGCGAGGCATAGCGGTCCGCGAGCTTCAACAACAAATTATTGCCGGTCCGTGGCCTGCAGAAGTTTGAGAACCACTGTTGTATATGATGTTCTTTCAAATGACTGTATTCTTTTTTGTTCACTTTTTCTGTATGTCCATTGTCCATGCTTCTGAACCGTATGTTGATATCTGCCATTATCAGTGTTCGCAACAGTCTTAGCTTGGTCGGAGTAGTTATTTCTTTATTTTTCCATATCGCACCCATTCCGGAGAGTAGGCTACTTTTTCGCCATACCCAATCGTGTCTTTATATCCTCCTCATTTCCACCTTCTGCCGTGATTGTAGCCCCCCCCAAATATTGTTTAGCCTATGTAGTATGTTCTATAACTGTTATTCTTATTTGAGAAGGACAAAATTGTCTTTTGGACCATCGGAATAGCGGACCCTCGGAATAGTGGACCTCGGAATAGTGGACCCTCGGAATAGTGAACCCTCGGAATAGTGGACACTCGGAATAATGAACCCTCGGAATAGTGGACTCTCGGAATAGTGGACACTCGGAATAGTGGACCCTCGGAATAGTGGACACTCGGAATAGTGGACCCTCGGAATAGTGGACCCTCGGAATAGTGAACCCTCGGAATAGTGGATCGCAATCGACCTTAGCATTCGCGAACATAAAGTCAGCCAATACGAAATTCGTTCGATTGTTCGTCTTTGCATCAGCATGGTAGGCTACAATTTTAGATAAAACCTGTCTCTCAATTCATTTTTTGTGTTTGTTTGTAGAAACAAGTAGGCCGCTATGCTCTCTTGACAAGTTTTATTCCTGCGTGGCGAAAGTCGCAGTATGGGCGGTTCAATCCGACGTGTCTAGTGATTGTAATTGTCCACTTCAGTGCCATATACCCACCTATCCATACTCAATCTCTACAAGTCCTCTGTCAGAGCATTTCCTCAGATACATGTCGAAAAAGACTCAGTTCAAGGGACGAAATCTGACGATGTCTAAGCTGCGCAAGGAACTCGTCTACCTGGATGTCTTCTACTCTCAACTGAACTACATCGACATCCAGACGAATCCAGCCTACGATTTCCTAACGCTGGTTTGCGACATTGGCGGCGCATTGGGACTGATTCTTGGAGGCACACTACTTACCATTGTCGAAGTTTCCCAGTTCTTTGTCCTACTTCTGAATGAATTTGTTACTGCTGCAAGATTCGCTAAGATGCAACGTCGTTAAAAGGTTGTATTGATTCCTAAAGCACGGGGACAATGAGATGCAAACTTTCAGTCGTAGGCCTATTGATTAACTAGCTGTGGTACCCGGCGTTACCCGGGGATTTTTTCGCTCCACCCAGCGTTCCCCGGCAAAGGTGGCGTTGCTGCCCCGCCACACTCCTTTCCGTCTCCATGTGCTCATGTCTGCAGTCTCCCCATCGCCTATTCTAGCTACTCGTTGCATTTCGCCTTCGCTAGGTTTCTGCATTGAGACCGCCATTGAATAGGGCCATAGGCGCTTCATACAGTGGCGTAGCTACCGTGTGTGCAATGTGTGCAAAGCACACGGGCCCACGACCTCCAGGGACCCACGGAGATGGGTAAATTATTTATATATCTTCATTAGTAATTCACGTTATTTTTTTGATAAATGTAGTTTTTGTGAACACATTTGCATTACGTCTACTTTGTTTATTTTACTGACACCGTCATGTTAACCGCCGTGCATTGCTGTTAGCAGCAAAACAATACTGAGTCTCAACTCAAAATCAGGTAGAAACAAAATTGAGCTGCATGAGTGGATCAAGGTCCTAGGGAATTATGTAGCCTATTTGCATAGAGGATCAAGGTCCAAGGGAATTATGTAGCCTATTTGCATCTTATTGCACTAGGAGGAAATGCGTCTAAACTTAACTTAATTAATACGAAAAATTGATGATTGCGTCTTTTTTGTGTGCAAATTACAGATCATGGACTATGATCTGTAATTTGCGCACCGAAAAAGACACAATCATCGATTAGCAAACGATTGACAAATTTGCGGAACAAAAGGCTAGAAAGAAAATGATAATGCCATGACATCGTCTTAAGTAAAAAAATACTATAAATAATAATAGCCTACGTCTGCCACGTGATAGGTTTTAATTCACTTTTGAAATCACTCTGGCTCTAGCATGGTAATTTATCTCATTCTCACAGCAAAGCTGCAAAAAAATTTATTCTGTGAGTTGTATTGCATGTGTTAATAGCAAATATCATTGATTAGTTTTGGTGATGTTGATTGCAAGTGACGCCAAGAACGCGGAGCTGCCTTACAAGGACAAGAAGGGGCCCATGCGGGACCTTTGCACATGGACCTACGAAAAGCTAGCTACGCCACTGGCTTCATAGATACAGTGATGGGAAGTATTTAAAATACTAGTATTTAAAATAGTATTTTAAATACAATGTAAGTATTTTGTACTTGTATTTTAAATACTTTTGTGATCAAGTATTTATACTTTTACTTAAAATACTTTTTTGATAGTATTTTGTACTTAAAAATATGATTATGTCAAAATACTTTTTCAAAATACTTTTAAATCTCACCAGCTGCAATTAGCTATGCAATATTGCATTCTCATGCACTAGGCTGCTTCATTACACAAACAAAGGAATCCTTGTACACAGGTTTAAGTCACACAATACAGTGAAACAGGCTGACATTGATTAGTCATTGTTACGGATGACTGGGCACCGCTGACCACAGGGTGAGGAATGTTAATTACAGGTGTATTTGATGTATAGTGTATGGGAAGAGTACACCGTCTACACATAATGCCTATGAGGCATCAAAGACACGCATAATCTTATTAGGCTATAATTATTATGTTCGAAATCAGTTTGATGTTTGGCACCACAATGGACTTGTCTACGCTGATAGAATAGGACAGAGGCTAGATTTAACTATCTAGATGTTTATGAATAGGGCAAATAAGGGTGGCATTAGACGTGTCTATTGGCTGGTGGCAATTGGAACTTCTCTGACCTTGGAACGGGGTGCAGAGTTTCATTACATTGATCTCCATTAATGGATCACAGACTACACACTTGACGAATTACAGCATACAGGAAGACACCTATAACACTTAGTTGACCTGTGCTGGTGCAGTCTATTGTATTAGGCCTATTATCACAAGGGATAGGCCATTCAGCCCATTTCCATAGGCCTACCACAGATTTCGAAGACTTACTTTAAAAAGTACCCTAAAGGGTTTTGCCGATCGGCAGAATTATGATAGGACGTCTCAACATGGCAAATTTTATAAGGTAGGCTATGTACGTTGAATCTGTGTTCAGAAGTGTAACAACTTTTATCAATCTCATTGCGTCAGATTTCTGAACAAAATGTTATCTAACTTAATGTTTTTAAAGTTCAATTTGGATAAATTACATTGACCATTCTTTCTGCATAGGTAGTGGGCTATCGATATTTTTATATGCCATTAAATTTAGTGTTTCTGTTCATCTTGATGTTAATTGATTCTGACTCGAACTTGGACCCCCATCTCTAGCGTCTTAGACTCGGACTCGGACATCTTTAGACCCAGACTCAACTCTGCAGTTTAGATGGACTCGGGCATGACTTGGACTAAGCTCAGGTGGACTCGACTACATCACTGGAAAGCAGGAAATGGGCCAGAAGTGAGAAGTCACCATACTGCTGGGTGGCCCTTCAAGTGTTTAAGATGACAGTGATGATGGCATGGGCTAATTAATTCCATGAGACACATTAGACATGGACACAAAAATGCTGAAGAAAATGTTTGTGTTCAAAATTCTATGTATTTTTTGTCGCAATGTAATATGACTTCCTTAATTGTTATATAGTTTGGCAGTGAGTATTTTGTACTTAGTATTTTAAATACTTTTCGAAGTCAAGTATTTTATACTTGTATTTTAAATACTTTTGTAAAAAGTATTTTTACTTGTATTTTAAATACTTTTGTGACCAAGTATTTTTACTTATACTCAAAATACTTTTAAAAAGTATTTTCCCCATCACTGCATAGATATCGAGATACGATAATAATCATTTGTGGTTATTCTGGTTATTTCTTTTCGTACCTTGCGATCTTCAGTTCACATTGGACATCGTTATTTAATAATAATATTGTTGCATATCGGCTTGAGATGTGTTTATCGACTAGGGCTGCCAACTTTTGATTTTGCCATTCCGGGACGCCTTCGGGCACTCGATGTGCCATTACCAATTTATACAATCCATAGAAGCGCATAATGTAACAAATGTTTTGTCAACCCAATAAAGGATCCGCAATCCACTAAAAAAGTGCTTAATAATTTCAGATAAATCATCAAAAGACGAATAGCCAAAATAGACAAGAATCAACTTCAAGAAGACACCATTTCAAACTCCAGTCAGCTAGGCCTATCAGAGTAAGACTAAATTATGGGTCCAAATTGAGGAAGTCCGTAGGTATCGTATGCAAATAAGCCTGCGACCGGAGAGCAGAATAATTATCTTCAATTTATAAGCTTAGTCTACTTCTGTGCTTTAAGCAGTTCCAGAACACTGGGCACGACGTGACGTCCAGTGTTTAATCTAGTCCCCCTCCTCTGGGGGGGGGAATTGGAGTTTCTGGGGGGGGAGACATTTGAATGTCCGAAGGACGCTCGTGATGCCAGTAGCACTGAGACTGGGAGGGTGAGGGGTATGGGGAGGGGGATGCGCCCCTCCCCATCAGAAACTTTTTGAATTTCCACATTGCAATGGCAGGAAGGTGTCGTCTTAACAAAATAGCTGTACTTTTTTAGTGATCCATTAGAAAATTTTTGGATTTCGACATTGCAATGGCAGCATTTTAATATGTCGTCTTAACAAAATAGCTGTACTGTTTCAGTGACCCATTAGAAAATTTTTGGATTTCCACATTGCAATGGCAGCATTTTAAGGGGTCATCTTAACAAAATAGCTGTACTTTTTCAGTGACCCATTAGAAAAATTTTGGATTTCCACATTGCAATGGCAGCATTTTAAGGGGTCATCTTAACAAAATAGCTGTACTTTTTCAGTGACCCATTAGAAAAATTTTGGATTTCCACATTGCAATGGCAGCATTTTAAGGGGTCATCTTAACAAAATAGATGTATTTTTTCAGTGACCCATTAGAAACTTTTTGAATTTCCACATTGCAATGGCAGCATTTTAATATGTCATCTTAAGAAAATAGCTGTACTTTTCAGTGACCCATTAGAAACTTTTTGAATTTCCCCATTGCAATGGCAGCATTTTAAGGTGTCGTCTTAACAAAATAGGTGTACTTTTTCAGTGATCCATTAGAAATTTTTTGGATTTCCACATTGCAATGGCAGCATTTTAAGGGGTCATTTTAACAAAATAGCTGTATTGTTTCAGTGACCCATTAGAAACTTTTTGAATTTTCACATTGCAAGATTTCCACATTGCAATGGCAGCATTTTAAGGGGTCATCTTAGCAAAATAGCTGTACTTTTTCCCTGACCCATTAGAAACTTTTTGAATTTCCACATTGCAATGACAGCATTTTAAGGGGTAATCTTTACCAAATAGCTGTACTTTTTCAGTGACACTTTAGAAACTTTTTGAATTTCCACTTTGCAATGGCTGTATTTTAAGGGGTCATCTTAACATGATAGTATCATATATTATAGTAGTAAAATAATGTCATTATAATCATATAATAATAAATAATATCACGATATATTATAACACTTCATGTAAAACAATGATGAAAGCAGTAACTAAAAACCAATATCATTTCGTCAAATTTTTCTGGGGGGGGAAATGTCAATCCTGGGGGGGGAACTTTCCCCCCCCCAGAGACGTCTAGATTAAACACTGCGTGACGTCGACGTCGTAGAAATCAGCATAGGCTATATGCTAATATTTATATTAAGCACCATCAGTTCTGCTTTAATAAGGTCGGTGAACTCTCGGTGTTTGTATGTGCACTTGTTATAGCGCCCCTTCAATCTCGCTCCTCAGAGGCGCTCCCGACTGCAGAGCGGACACTGCATCGGAGTTTCACGCCGAAGCGCTGAGCAATTGTGAGTGAAGGACTTGCCCAAGGTCCCTACGCGGCGACTTGAGGTGGATTCGAACCTCGAACCTTCCGGCTTCAAGGCGACGACGCCACCACTACACCACCGCGCCCCACGCGCTCTCAGGTAATTGCGATTGTTGGACAGCACATCGTTCATAATGCTGAGCACTGTCTCGCAAAATCAATTAAAAATTGACAGAACTGTAGGCCTATGCAAAAGCGAAAACCGAGTGTCAGTGGTTTGTAAAGTTTTGAAAACTTCAACACGCGATGTTCAGCCAACAACGTAATGTATTGGTCTGATAGGGAGCACTCAGAACGCAAAAATCATCGTACAAATTATTGAGCTTTGTAAGCAAAATAACAGGAACAGCAATTGTGCTAAGTGGATCTCTAGACCAAATTCCGGGACAATTTGAGATCAATCCGGGACACGGGACGCACAGGGTCGATTCCGGGACTGTCCCGGCGAATCCGGGATGGTTGGCAGCCCTGTGAATAAGTCTGATTAAAATGTGCTTGCTACTACTTGAGACACGTTTCACTTTACCATTAACGAGTTTCAACGATTTTTGAGTTTGAATTGCGATGTCCATTTGATAGGCTAGTTGTCGAGCTTTCGGTCAACCGTTTGAAGACTTAAACTGACAGTGTCATACTGACTTTTCATTTCTTGAAACGATTCATTGAGAAGCTTATGAACGCCAAGAGTCTGCTTGATGCAGATAGCATGATCATCGGAACGTCGATTAACCTGTTGGAGACTTGTCATAACAATGTCGTGTTGACCTTTTGTTTCTTGAAAGGATTCATTAAGGAACTCGTGAATGCCTTGAACTTCCTTCATGCAGACATCAAGCCGTCGGTCAACCGCAAGAAAACTTGTCATAGCTGTATCATGCTGATTTTGAATTTCTTTTAATGATGCATTTAGAAGCTCGTGAATATTTCGAACTTGCTTGTTTTGCTGATCAAACAGGTCAACCCTGAGCTGTTGTATCTCTGCAACGATGCTGGCCAACGGGTCTCCATTGTCACAGCCCTGTAGGCCTACCGTGCACTGTCCTATAACCTCATGCGTTGTTAATATGACTACAAATGTTGCGAAACAATATGCCATTGCAAATCTCATGACTAGGCCTACCATAGAAAGCCTATAATTATGGCAAATTGTAACACGACAACAGACTGCTACTCTTGGCGTAAGTTCAATCACGTTTTAACTGAGCTAAACGAGGTCTCTTGACACGTGATAAACGATGCCTCTGTTGCACTCTAGTCTAGACTTTCGCATTAAGAGGAAATTACATGCTAATGGTCCTGCTGGGCCATGTGGACGGTTGTTAACCATTTGCTATAGGCTATAGGTTGTAACATATATGCGTGCATCTTTGAACAAGTCTTGCTAACTAGCCTACCCATGTCAGAAACTGTCGAGCTTCTGTGTGTAGGCTACTTCCGCTAAAACTAACCAATGAAGGTCCCGCCATGGAACAACTTTGACATCAGTTGACAATTATTTACACTGAGCCGAACGAGGTCTCTTGACACTAAGTATTGATAAACAACGCCCTCTCGCATTAAGATGAAGTTACAGGATTTACATCCTGATAGTCCTGCTAAATCAGAGGCGGTCAATAACCATTTGCTGTAGGCTATATCTGGTATCTCACCATATATATATATATATATAATTATGTATATATAATTATACATATATTTATATATATGTGTGTGCGTGTGCGTGTGCGTGTGTGTGTGTGTGTGTGTGTGTGTGTGTGTGTGTGTGTGTGTGTGTGTGTGTGTGTGTGTGTGTGTGTGTGTGTGTGTGTGTGTGTGTGTGTGTGTGTGTGTGTGTGTGTGTGTGTGTGTGTGTGTGTGTGTGTGTGTGTGTGTGTGTGTGTGTGTGTGTGTGTGTGTGTGTGTGTGTGTGTGTGTGTGTGTGTGTGTGTGTGTGTGTGTGTGTGTGTGTGTGTGAGCATTGGCCGTCAGACTATTTTGAAGTGCATGTTCCAGATGATGCCCCTCGTCCTATGAATTGGCTCATGTTTTCTTGAGCCGGAAAGTTCCAGAGAAGCATTTTGTATGCACAGAAAATAGTTCACAACACAAGTAGGCGTATCCATCACATGATTCGTGTCAAATGTTGGGTCTTTTCTGATTAGCAGTTTCATTTAGAAAGAAACGATCATACAGAAAACATTGACTGGCAATAATAGATTAGAAGAGCTGTAAGATTTAATACACGGTTAACAGTCAATGCTTCGTCGAGATGGATTGTCTTAGACAATACTATAAATATTAGTAGTGCTACGTCAAGTCAGAGTGTTGTCTTAGTAGAAATACGGGCTTAATACGAATGCTACGTCAAGTCAGAGTGTTGTCTTAGTAGAAATACGGGCTTAATACGAATGCTACGTCAAGTCAGAGTGTTGTCTTAGTAGAAATACGGGCTTAATACGAATGCTACGTCAAGGCAGAGGGTTGTCTTAGTAGAAATACGGGCTTAATACGAATGCTACGTCAAGTCAGAGGGTTGTCTTGGTAGAAATACGGGCTTAATACGAATGCTACGTCAAGTCAGAGGGTTGTCTTAGTAGAAATACGGGCTTAATACGAATGCTACGTCAAGTCAGAGGGTTGTCTTAGTAGAAATACGGGCTTAATACGAATGCTACGTCAAGTCAGAGGGTTGTCTTGGTAGAAATACGGGCTTAATACGAATGCTACGTCAAGTCAGAGGGTTGTCTTAGTAGAAATACGGGCTTAATACGAATGCTACGTCAAGTCAGAGGGTTGTCTTAGTAGAAATACGGGCTTAATACGAATGCTACGTCAAGTCAGAGGGTTGTCTTAGTAGAAATACGGGCTTGATACGAATGCTACGTCAAGTCAGAGTGTTGTCTTAGTAGAAATACGGGCTTAATACGAATGCTACGTCAAGGCAGAGGGTTGTCTTAGTAGAAATACGGGCTTAATACGAATGCTACGTCAAGTCAGAGGGTTGTCTTAGTAGAAATACGGGCTTAATACGAATGCTTCGTCAAGTCAGAGGGTTGTCTTGGTAGAAATACGGGCTTAATACGAATGCTACGTCAAGTCAGAGGGTTGTCTTAGTAGAAATACGGGCTTAATACGAATGCTACGTCAAGTCAGAGGGTTGTCTTAGTAGAAATACGGGCTTAATACGAATGCTACGTCAAGTCAGAGGGTTGTCTTAGTAGAAATACGGGCTTGATACGAATGCTACGTCAAGTCAGAGGGTTGTCTTAGTAGAAATACGGGCTTAATACGAATGCTACGTCAAGTCAGAGGGTTGTCTTAGTAGAAATACGGGCTTGATACGAATGCTACGTCAAGTCAGAGGGTTGTCTTAGTAGAAATACGGGCTTAATACGAATGCTACGTCAAGTCAGAGGGTTGTCTTAGTAGAAATACGGGCTTGATACGAATGCTACGTCAAGTCAGAGGGTTGTCTTAGTAGAAATACGGGCTTAATACGAATGCTACGTCAAGTCAGAGGGTTGTCTTAGTAGAAATACGGGCTTAATACGAATGCTACGTCAAGTCAGAGGGTTGTCTTAGTAGAAATACGGGCTTAATACGAATGCTACGTCAAGTCAGAGGGTTGTCTTAGTAGAAATACGGGCTTGATACGAATGCTACGACAAGTCAGAGGGTTGTCTTAGTAGAAATACGGGCTTAATACGAATGCTACGTCAAGTCAGAGGGTTGTCTTAGTAGAAATACGGGCTTAATACGAATGCTACATCAAGTCAGAGGGTTGTCTTAGTAGAAATACGGGCTTAATACGAATGCTACGTCAAGTCAGATGGTTGTCTTAGTAGAAATACGGGCTTGATACGAATGCTACGTCAAGTCAGAGTGTTGTCTTAGTAGAAATACGGGCTTAATACGAATGCTACGTCAAGTCAGAGGGTTGTCTTAGTAGAAATACGGGCTTAATACGAATGCTACGTCAAGTCAGAGGGTTGTCTTAGTAGAAATACGGGCTTAATACGAATGCTACGTCAAGTCAGAGGGTTGTCTTAGTAGAAATACGGGCTTGATACGAATGCTACGTCAAGTCAGAGGGTTGTCTTAGTAGAAATACGGCCTTAATACGAATGCTACGTCAAGTCAGAGGGTTGTCTTAGTAGAAATACGGGCTTAATACGAATGCTACGTCAAGTCAGAGGGTTGTCTTAGTAGAAATACGGGCTTAATACGAATGCTACGTCAAGTCAGAGGGTTGTCTTAGTAGAAATACGGGCTTGATACGAATGCTACGACAAGTCAGAGGGTTGTCTTAGTAGAAATACGGGCTTGATACGAATGCTACGTCAAGTCAGAGGGTTGTCTTAGTAGAAATACGGGCTTAATACGAATGCTACGTCAAGTCAGAGGGTTGTCTTAGTAGAAATACGGGCTTAATACGAAAGCTACGACAAGTCAGAGGGTTGTCTTAGTAGAAATACGGGCTTAATACGAATGCTACGTCAAGTCAGAGGGTTGTCTTAGTAGAAATACGGGCTTGATACGAATGCTACGTCAAGTCAGAGGGTTGTCTTAGTAGAAATACGGGCTTAATACGAATGCTACGTCAAGTCAGAGGGTTGTCTTAGTAGAAATACGGGCTTAATACGAATGCTACGTCAAGTCAGAGGGTTGTCTTAGTAGAAATACGGGCTTAATACGAATGCTACGTCAAGTCAGAGGGTTGTCTTAGTAGAAATACGGGCTTAATAGCAGTGATGTACCAAGTCAGATGGTTGAAGAATAAGCTCAATCACAATGCTGTATCAGGAAAAGATAGTGCGGAGGAATATGAAAAATTGTGCGATGGAAGAAGTAGTGCGAAGATGAGAGAATTTTATGTAGTGTCTTTAATATAAATTATTTCTAGAAAATATTAAAAATAATAAATACAAATGCTTACATTGCTTAGTCATCAAAAATATCGCTAGGTGGCGCTCTGAGCGGGTGGGTTGCCAGCCCCTCCTCCGGTCGGGTCCCGCATTTCCGGGTTCCGCATTTTCAGTTTCCGCATTTCCGGTTCTACATTTCCGATGCACGTTTTGCTAGGGTTAAGAATTAGAGCTAGGGTTAGGGTTAGAATTAGAGCTAGTGTTAGGGTTAGTGACCTCGAGTTCGACATATATCATTATGCAATAAACATGATTATGCAAGAACCATGACCTAATTATGTAATAACCATGACCTGATCCACTTGATTATGTCACCACTTGACCTTATTGCGTCACCACTTGATCTGATTACGTCACTACTTGTCCTGATTACGTCACCACGTGACCACTTGACCTAGATTGTCCTTAAACTCTCTGTATATACACTACTCCTGAGTCACCGATCTCTTTTTATACTCCACAACAGCTTAACATTCACTGGAAACATTCATGACCAGCTTTAATAAACCGATTCTGTCTCGAGTTTTCACACTCCCACACTTTCCGACAGACCACCAGCCTCTTTCGATAATAATATTGGTAACAGTTATAATAATTGACTACTGGTGTCGTACAAAATAATATGCGCCTATCATCAGTGTGCACAGATCCAAATCGCCAATATCTATTCAAATATGTACACGAGCAGCTAATTACAGTCGCTATTTGTCACAAAGGCAGTGCCGGCGCCAGGATTTCAGTCTGGGGGGCTGAGCCCCTCGGCGAAAATTTTCCATTTTCGCCGCCAAAATTTCTGACGACCTTTTTTTTTTAGTCATCGACCGAAATCTCATGAAAATTTTTAGTCATCGACCGGAAATCTTGGATATTTCATTGAAAAAAAATTCGGATGGCCCTTTTTTTAGGGGGGGCTGAACCTCTTGTAGGGGGGCTTAGCCCCCCAGCCCCCCTAGCGCCGCCACTGCACAAAGGTCTTACAGGTTAATTTTTACTAGCTGCTGCTGGCGAGTGCCTGGCCAGATAAACTGGGTCTTCGATTGATTGAGCCACAGTCGATTGTAAGGCATTAATTTCAATCTCCAAGCTTCGAAACATTATGCGGAACACGTTGGGAGCTGCCGATGATTGGCAGTGCAAATAGTCCTGCAAGGCATTCGCATAAGACTTGCTCAGGACAACGCAGCAACCAGCGGAGGACCTCAACCTGCAGTCAAAATGATATGCAGGAGAGGGTCTAAGACCGAGTCCTGAGATAAGCGAAAGGGAGAGAGAACCCGCCTAGTGGGACCATAGATCCAAGTGAAGGAACAGTCCTGCGGGAAGGAACCAAGCAAACAATGAACTGCAAGTATATATTTATGGCCTTCACGTTCTACCGTACTGGCGAAAACGCTTAAACACATTGGCTCATTTTGGCATTTTAAGGGCAGGCTAAGCTTACATAACCTACTGTTTAATTAAACAAGGTCCGCGAATCACTTTTGTCCAGCATACCCTAATGCGATGCAGAAAGTGTTTTGTATCATTTTCTCCTTGCAATGTATGGTTCTGGGTCAGATAGGTCTGAACGCCGATTACGATTCGAAACTGGTTAACGACTCCATCTTATCGGTGAGATAATAAATTATTATAAATGAGGCGTCGCTGCAGTCTGTGCATGATACACAATCAATTACGACTGACTGCTACATCCTTGTTTCACTGTTCCGAGGTTTAAAAATATCAAAACATACACTCGAAAAGATCTGCATAAACCGGGATACGATCGAGTCGATGCAGTAAAATTTACGACAGCACTGCGGATGCAGCTCCAGGTGAGTAGAAGAATATTGAGAGGCGTTAGGCTAAGGCAGGCAATTAGGCTAATAAAAATAATATTTGGTTACTTAATGCAGCTGCACGCTCAATTGTTTGTTAACTTTCCTCCCTGTACTCATATTTCAAGTTTTACTGTTGAACTTAATAACTATAATTAGGCCTACTCCAAACTGCTCGGTTTCAGTTTAGAAATTTTTCTTTTCGATATTGTACAAAACGCCAACAATTGTTTGCAATCCAAAATAACTCATGTTGTTAAAAAACGTGCGGTAAATGAAGAAGATTTGAATGGAATGAATTGTCTTTCCTGCAGGCTCTCACTAAGTTTCATAAGCAAAAGAGGATGGCAGAATATAAGCAGATCAACACAGACGAATCCGAGACGGAGTTCTCAGATTTTTTTCAACAGCTCTTATCACGAACACATCCTAAAGTGCTTCTATATACTGGCAGCTGTTTTGAACTTCCACTAATCTACTTCCTCGATAATATTACGGACGTTGACATTATCAGGTATAATAGAAACATCTGTGCCATAGCAAAGGGCGCAGTTGCCCCCCAAAACTTCAAAGGAATTGTACTCATTATTCACTTTGAACGTTCACATCAGGGATACGCGAAGTTGTACTTTGAAAAGAGCAATATTCCGTACATATTTGTAAAGCCTCCAGAAGAAAGACCGGCAGCAATTGAGATGTTACTAAAAAGAGCGGATTTTACTCCACAAATATTGGAGACGCCATATGGACCTACTGCAACAGATTTGTGTTCTGATTCCAGCTACACAAGTAAATGGTCAGACAATTTTCAGGGACTATCTCGAGACTTGGTTGATGCGATTTGGTGTCCATATTGGCCTGATGAGGCAAATGAATGGAAATTCCGTCACCGAACAAATGAATGGCCATCACCTAGCACTATGAGTAAAATAGTCAATAGTGGATGCCATTTAGTTGCTAAGCCTCACCAGAAAAGCCAAGTTATTGCAAACGAATGGCGATTCTCTTTCTCAAATGCGGAACACATTTTAGTCCACACTTGGAGTGATAGCCAGATGTATATCTACCATATTCTACGTCTGATCAAGAACGACGTTGTTAGAAGGTGTGGAGGAAAGAAGATGACTTTTCTCACTACGTATCACTTCAAAACTTTCATGTTCTGGGCATGTGAGGAAAGGCCCAAGGAATTCTGGTTGCCACACAATATAGAATCATCTGTAAAGGAAGTAATACTTGCCATGATTGAATGGTTGATAAGTAAGCAGTGTCGAAACTACTTCATGCCAGGCAACAACATGCTAGATCATTTGCCCGATGATCACAACTTTGAAAGAGAAGTGCAGTTTCTTACCGAATCCGCAAATGTAGTTGATGTGTATATTTCAAACACTATTCCTTTCACAGAGGATCCCAGGCATGACCTTCGAAAAGAGTTTTCTGTTCGCATTCCAACCAATTTGCTTTTGGCTGTGCACTTGAGAACAAGTTACTGGCATATTATTGATCTTCAAACGCCCGGTAGGCAGACGTATTCGCCTAGCAAAGCAATAGAGAAAAGTCGTTTATTCCGATATGATATGTTCAACTTGTTTCATTGCCTGACAATCCAGCGACGTCTTATTTTGGCCAAGGACCTGAAAACTAAAGTGAATGGGTTGCACGAAATCAATGAACGTTTCCAACTGGCCAACAAGAACCAAGTTGATGGATTCACGCGTGTGGATATTTCACCTATGGACAATTTCCACGCGATACTTACAAAGTTGTTACGAATGAACATAGATAGCAGCGATAATTGTGACAACCAGACAGCGTATTCCACCCTTCTACATCATCGTTCAGCGCGACGAGAATTATGCTACAGCAGAACTGAATTATTAAGACAACGATTTCACGTTGCAAGCGTTGCGGAATGGTTCTTCAATATGCTGAACGAACAGATACCGAAGCCATCTTGTTTTCACACTGCTGCATACGAAGCAAATTTTTACTGGACAATTTTTCGAGATGATAGAAAAGACATGCATGTCGAGAGTTGCAGACGGGCATTGAAGATTTGTGAGGAATGGCTTTCTTATGCAAAAAACATTCGTGGTAGATCTTCCTTTTTTATGTTCTATGGCGTAAAGGAGCTGCCAATAATAATTTCAAATCGGTGGTCAGTCATCTTTGACAAATACATTCAAATCGCTTTTGGCTTTATGTCGCTTTTCAAAGGAATAGTAAGCCGTGGAAGATTTCACTCGAATTATTCTAAGACGACAAATGCAGGTAACGATTTCGATCGTCTTCGTCTTCTCGTTTATCCAATAGATTTTCTGGGATATATAAGGTATCAGTGTAAAGTTTATTTGAGACAATTTTTAGTGTTGGACGACTCCTTCACGAGTGATATGCAGATTGACATTTCGAGGTTGCTTTTGTACACGGCCGCTAGTATGAGCACCTGGACCGACCACTCGGATTTCACTAGCAATGAATGCTATTGACTTTGACTGCTTAGTGTGTTCTATATAAAATACATGATGATGTCATGCCGGTTATAATGTGTCTGGTTTCAAGCAACGCTATAGATAGATAAGATAAGATAAGATAAGATAAGATAAGAAGAACATTCTTTATACTGACAAATTGTTGACGCCAATTTATTATAGGGATGTGACTGATGCCGTAGTGAGCAAACATGCAGCGAAAATTTAAAATGTCAATCAAAGTGATGTGTTACATTGTAATTGTTAAAGTAAAGCACTGTGTCCATTATCGCTGAATGAACTGCTGTCTTGTAGGTCTACATCTTCATTTCGTCTAGTCACCAATATTCTTTGGACAGACTTCTGCGCCTATAGCGTTAATAAATCGTGTATCGTTATTCGTTATTGCTCATTCTTTCCTCATTACGTCTACTGCAAACATTTATCAAAATAATTGAGCAAAGTTGTAGGACTACATTCTCGGTTGCTACTACTCGATGTTTGCATAATTGTAATTTTACGATGAAAACTATTTTTTAATAGATAAAGATTTATTGGCTAAAGCGATCAATGGTCAATTGCAGAAATGATGGTATGGCAATAAATGTCACAGAAATTTATTGTCATGGCCTTCTTGTAATTACACAGCTGCATATGAAGCAGATAATAAATCTCCTATACGTAGCAAATCAACGACACTGCAAAGCTTTTTAAAGGTACTGAAGATTTGTTGTAGGTGGATTTCCTGAGCCAAAATTAGCAAATGTCGCTTTTAAGTCTCAAGGTTTGATTCAATCGACAGAAACTACCAATGACAATTTCCAGTGACGGTCGAAAAGTGTTGACCATTAGGACTATATTCAGGTCGCTCGTTTTCCTTTCCTTTCTCAGTAGCCTTAATTTTAAATGAATCTGGATGTTCTTTTCAGATTCATGCGAAATTATGTTCTAGTAAATACAATGTCAATTTCAACTGGAGGGCAGTCTGCATTTGAACGACTCTTTTGCAAGCTATTGCCCTACACAATAAATGCTACACAACCGATCGTGTCAAAATCAACTTTCGTGTTAAAATACTGATCGCAAAAACTGATCGCATAATTATGTTCGTTTATAACTGTTTTCAATTAGACATCCTATGTTAAAATTGCAATTACTGCCTTCCGTTTTCGGCAGTAGGTCTAATTATGCAACTAAATGTTCATTAGGCTTATTCAAAATTAGTTTTGACGTTGTTTCGTATGGCGTCACTGCATCATAATAATATCGTGATTGTCGTTGCGGATGTTAGCATGCGATAGCGATCCCTTTATAATTATGTCAGATAATGTTGGGGAAGTCTATAATAGCTGCAAAAGTTAAAATTTAAAAAAATTAATTAATACTGACTTTGGGGAAGAGAACTAAGTTAAATTAAGGCTTGTAAAATTTATTTCTCATCTATGTAAATAAAAATGTAAAACGCTACCGTTCGACATGAAGGATCTCGGAAAGTTCTTCACCGATTGTTTTCAAAATTTTACCAAAACGTTCCATTCGAACATTAGCGGGTTTGTGTAATGCCTTTTGGGAAAAAGCGCAATCTTTACTACCCAAAAAACACAACTTTTATTTCCATTCGATATACGTCGATGGAGTCCAGCTATATCATTTGAACTTTGACGCATCCGTCCGGCGGCGTCCGCCCATTTTTCGGGCGCGTTTTAAAAGGTGTGTCTTCCTCTAGCGCAATATGTAACTGTCGCTTTTTTTACAAAATCGTCCATTTGCGGCTGTTTTCCGCGCGTCTTTCTAAAACGCATATTTCTAGGGATGGAGGAAGGGGAGGGACGGAGGGGAGGGAGGGGATGAAACGGGAGAGAGGGATGCAGGGAGGGAGAGAGGGAGGGAGAGACGGAGGGAGGGAGAGACGGAGGGAGAGAAGTCTGGACGGAGGGAGGAGAGGGGACGGGACGGGAAGGGAAGGGGAGGGGAAGGAGGGGAGGGAGGGAGGGAAGAAAGGGGAGGGAAGGAGAGGGGGAACGGGAGGGGAGGGGAAGGGGAAGGGGAGGGAGAAGGGGGGTTAGGGGAGGGGACATAGGAAGGGTGGGTTGGACAGTCTTTTCAGCCACAGCAACGCGTGGCCGGATACAGCTAGTTTAGCTAATAAATTATTGCATAGTGACAGTGTAGGCCTATGCAAGCCAATGCAAAGTAGACTTTACTATAATTGCTAGACTATGGCCTGCGTGTCACCAGCACTCAGACTCCGTTATCGCTGCCTGTCCACAAGCGCATCCTTAATAGGAAATGGCGTCTTTTCGATGTAGACGTCTCATTGAAAAATCAGTTGCGTTTCAATGGCTTTAGACAGCGATATATAGGCCAAAGACTCCATAGATCTGAAACGATACTCACAAATAATCGTTCTATATCTTTTACAATTATTATTGTTGGTGTTATTGTCTTTATTGGTATTGTTATTATGTAACTCGTCAGGATATCTTAGGATAGCCTAAACCTGTCCGAAGCCAGGCTAAAAGAGAAGGGTTTCTCTTGCAACACACCCGGGTGGAAAAAACTGCGCAGCAGAAGCAGCGCAACAAATTGACTCATGAAGTTGTCATTAGAAAACGAAGAATGCGGTGGATGGAGCGTCCATGTTGTTTGTATGGACGAGCATTATAGAAGAGCTGAACAGATGATATCCTGGAATGTTGGAAGAAGGAGGAAGAGAGGAAGACCACGAAGGAACTGGCAGGATGCTATCAAGGACGACTTGAGATGTCTGGTGAGGTCATGGGAGGAGGCTGAGAAATTGGCGATGGACAGGGACGAGTGGAGGAGATGCGTTGCCCGATGTGTGCGTGCGCGCGCGTGTGTGTGTGTGCGCGCGCGCGCGCGTGTGTGTGTGTGTGTAGACCTGCGCAAGTAGGACTAGGTAACTAAGTAAGTAATCATTATTATTATTATTATTATTATTATTATTATTATTATTTTTTATTTTATTTTATATTATTATTATTATTATTATTATTATTATTATCAATAATTATGAATATTTTCATCTGTAACTAAAATACCAATCGCCGCTGAAGTAACAATGGAGAAATGGCTTCGAGGCTATTATTTTTCTTTCGATCCAAAAATTGATAGGAAACCAAGAAGTGGGATGACGGATGAAAATCTTCAGACCAAAACAAGAAGCGGGATGATTCTTCTGATTTTTTAGTGCAATAAATGCGATGATTGATGCAAATCTAGTGTTGGGGGGGGGGTAATCTGAAACCGGTTTCAAGTTACCGGGGGGTAATGCTTAGGAGGGGGCCATTTGAAACCTTTACACCGGGACAGCTACTACACTACTACGGTCGTGTGTCCGTAAACAAGAATGACATTTTAACACCATAGCCTATATAGCTGAATTTCACTTCTCTTCAGCATTTGCATGATGTAAAGTTCCATTTTCGGTGCTGCATTTTAAACACTCATAACCTGGACAAACGCATGAATATTTCTATTCGGCGTTAGGAGTTGGTGGTATTATGGCTACTCTTGTTGGTTTAAACACTTCAAGCAGATACTATAATAGTTTTGACCGAGTTATAACACCTTTTGTTGGGGTATGCTTTCATCGAGACATTACGTCAGACATAATGATGATGATGATGATGATGATGATGATGATGATGATGATGATGATGATGATGATGATGATGATGACGACGACGATGATGATGGTGATGATGATGATGATGATGATGATGATGATGATGATGATGATGATGATGATGATGATGATGATGATGATGATGATGATGATGGTGGTGGTGGTGGTTCTCTGCCCGAAGGCAGGTTCATTGGCTTTACGCCCCTGGGGATGAGATGTGAGGTGGTTTCCCGTTGCCTTCCCCGCAGACAATGATGGGTAAGCAACTTGCCCAAGGTCGCTCCGCAGCAGCTTGCGCCCCTGCGTCCCACACGTGCTAGCCCGAGATATCTAAATCTCTGAATGTCAACTCCCAGCCCGGGGCTTGAACCGCAGTCCGTTACAACTAACAGACGTATGCCAAGATCTATCCACACACAGGTCGGGCCGCTGAGGGGGTCATGAATATGCGTAAATTGGAGTGGGGCGCCGTGACGTCACTGGACCCCTCGGCCAGCGCTGCTGGCATCTGGCAGATAATTTTGGGTAAAGGGACATTGAAACTATAGGGTTAGGCAAGGACTCCTATATTTACCTATATTTATCCAGACCTCCTTGGGTTAGGCTATCTAATGAAATCGATAAGAATGTCTGTCATAATATGCCAAAGAAATGTGTGCGGGAGTGCAACGGCCTTTGTTGTCACAAGCTGTCGTAAAGTTCGGGATCCAACATCTAGCAGCCCAGAGTTCCTATGAATAGCTTCGTCTATTCAATTGCAAGCATAATTCTAGATGTGAACGACATTGATGTCTTAAATGCAGACCTAAATGGCACTAGCAAATCCTAGCTTCACAAATAATTAATTGTGGATAAAGATAGGTTGAAGCACTGGCTCAATCCTTCCTCCATTCCCAGGCTCCACTCGGTCACCGCATCCATTGTCAACAATAAAAACACTTAAAAGAAACATTCAAGCGATTTAGTTTCTACATGGATAGTGTGCTTTCTTATTTTTATACGGGGGTGTAATGTTTATGCATACATATACACACACCCAAAAGTATATCCTTATACATAATTTATATACATGCACGTATAGACATGCATACATATATAGACATGCCCTTGCATATATATATATATATATATAATATATATATATATACCCATACACCACCACAGATGCATACGCATGTATACCTCATGTATACATGATACATGCATCCCTAAGCACGTGCCTCCAATACACCCACATACATACAATACCCCCTATACACATTGTAGCCATTAGCTGTCTACGGCCCTTCTTCTCTACCGTACTCTATCTTACTTGGGTCACGTAGGTGTAGAGGGATGGGCGTTGCCTATTTAAGGAACTGCTGGCGTGGGTCGTGGAGCAGTTGTGGTGTGTGAGGCGCGTGGTTGGTGTCTCTCGTTGAGCGTATTTCTTGGTGTGCGTTTCCCTCGTTGTTATGCGAGTTGACCTGCGGGTTCGTCTTCTACGTCGCCGTCTCGCCCTGTTGGTGGTCTGGCCGTTCATCCGTCTGCCTTTGGCTCCGTTAGCCGTTGTCTGCCGTGCTGTCTTCCGTACTGCGTCCTCTGGTCTGTTCGACTTCGTGTCTACTAGACGGTAACGTTGTTAATTTTGCTGTACATAATTGCTCTCTTGAATAAATCTATGTTATTTTATCAAATTGGGACCTTATTCTTATAGTCATACCCCGTAGACGGCCATTGAACTCAACAAATGGGGGCCCTCCGTTCTTTTGCTCGTTTTGGGCGTTTTTCGTGATTGTTCTTTTGCGTAGTTCCGTTGGGAAATTTCGGATATTTTTGGTCCGTGTAGTTCTCGGAATTTTGAGAGAATTTGCCGTTAATTGTCGGAAATTTTGCGGTGTCGCATTTCGTTTTGTGGGGGCCTGGGCTATTATTGATTTTGGAGGCAGAAATTTTGTGCGTTTTTCGCACTTGGTAGCATTGTGAATTTGGGAGAATTTTGGTCTCCGTGGTCTGCACAGTTAGACTATTATGGCGTCTACCGCGGAAGGTACTCTTCTGGACTGGGACGAGATAGTGGAGTTGCCGCTGGACGAATTGAGACAATATTGTGTGACGTTGGGTGAGGACGTTAAAGGTTTATCGAAACCTCAATTACAGAAGTTGGCCAGAAGAGCGTTGTCGCCTAAACAAGGAAGTGAGGAGTGGAAACTTCGGGCACAAGCTAAGAGAGAGGCCGTCGAATTGGAACGCTTGAAATTCAAGGAGGACCGAGAATTTGAGTGGGAAGTAGAGAAAGAGAAAATGAGAATGGCAGCTGATGCCGAGAAAGAGAAAATGAGAATGGCAGCTGAGGTAGAGAAAGAGAAAATGAGAATGGCAGCTGAGGCCGAGGAGAAGAAGATGGAGGCAGAGGAGAAGAAAATGAGAATGGCAGCTGAGGCAGAGCACGAGAAAATGAGAATGGCAGCTGAGGCAGAGCACGAGAAAATGAGAATGGCAGCTGAGGCAGAGGAGAGGAAAATGAAGATGGAGGCTGAGGTTGAGGAGACGAAAAGGAGATTTGACATAGAGGAGAAAAGGATGAATTTGGAGGTCGAAAGACAGAAATTGGATATGGAAATGAGGACAGTAGAATTAGGAGGTGTGGCAGAACGACCTGTGCAGAACAAGGAGGAATTTAGTTTTGGGGCGGCAATGAAATTCGGTCCTAAATTTGACCCCTCAGATATTGAACATTATTTTGCGGCGTTCGAACAGGCGATGGCTTTGCATAAAATTCCGATGGAAAAATGGTCATCCCTTTTGCAGCCACAACTGTCGGGTAAGGCGGCAAATGTATTTGCGTCTTTGTCTTTGGAGAATTGTGTGGATTATGCTGTTGTTAAAACTGCGCTCCTCACAGCTTATGAGCGGATACCTGAATTCTATCGGAAGAAATTTAGGGGGTTGAAAAAAGAACCACGGGAGACTTATGCAAATTATGCGTATCGCCTTCAGATTCCCTTTCGGCGTTGGATCGAAGGTACAAGTTCGTGGGATGATTTGGCTAAATTTAAAGAGGTCGTACAGATGGAGCAATTTGTACAGGCGTTACCACTAGAGGTACACAGGTGGCTTTTGGACAAGAGTCCTGAAACTGTAGCGAGTGCTGCACGTATGGCAGATGAATACGCTGTTTTGTATAAACAGGGGCCGAGTAATTATGCTGGGGGATTCCAAAGGAATTTTTCTGAGCGTACAAACCGATTCTCATCTGAAGATAGTGAGAAGAAAGATGTGTGGGAGCGTCAGGGCTCAGGGCACAAGGAAGGTGTGCGCCATGATTCGAAATGGGGTAAGCGTTCGCCTCAAAGAGGGACGTATGGGTTTAAACAGCCTGGTCGTCAATATGATGATGTTGATGGGTTTGTCGAGCAGGTCACGTGTTCGTATTGCAGATCTCCCGGGCACTTGAAGGCCCAATGCATGAATTTAAAACGAAAAGAGGGGGCTGACATTGAAAATTGGAGGGGTCCGAAACCAGTGGGTTTGGTACAAACTATGTCGGCACCTGTTAAAGAACAGAGTTTTCAGAAGCCTATTGAAACTGTCGATAAAATGTATGCTCCTTTCTGTGTGAATGGGTGTGTCATTAATGCGATGAATGAACGAAAGGATGGTACTTTTCTGCGAGACTCAGGTGCACTTCAATCTTTAGTGAATGGTGCATGGTTGGATGAACATGATTTTGTGCAGTTAAATGAAACCAGACTTCTGCGCGGTATTTCGGGTAAAATTATGGAGCGCCCACTTGTGAAATTGAATGTAGAGTGTGCATTTGTGAAAGGAGAAATTCTTTGTTGTGTAATGAATTCGCTTCCTATGAGCGGTGTGCACGTTGTGATTGGAAATGATGTAGCGCTTGCAGGTGATATTGTTGATGTTGCGATTACGACGAGGGTTAGGGCTCAACAATATGCAGAGGAACGAAGTGAGATAGTGAGCGCTGTGTGCAGTGAACCGACGCGCGTGGAGACGCCGAGTCTGGGTCATAGTGCAGAGTCGGTCGATCGGACTTTATTGACAGGTGATTTAATGGGCGTGTCAAATGACCCAGCGCTTTTAGAGCCAGGTGATTTAGCAGCATTATTTGCAGCGACTGAAAGTATTGACGAAGATTGGACGGAGATCTGTGTTCCGAGATCTGAATTTATAATGAGGCAAAGAAGTTGTCCAGATTTGGGTCCACTGTTCGCGCTGGCGGAAAATAAATCGACAGGCGCTGGCCTTGTACAACCGTATGCGTTGGTTGAAGGTGTGTTGGTGCGTCGGTGGGACGATAAATTAACACCATTTGAGATGGGTGTGTCACAAATTGTGGTTCCTCGTCAGTTGAGAAAGAAATTGTTGCACGTTGCACACGATATACCGGCTTCGGGTCATCTGGGAACACAGAAGACATTGGACAGACTGTTAAAACATTTCTGGTGGCCGCTTGTAAATAAGGATGTACGTGAGTATTGTCGGTCATGTGATGTTTGTCAGAGGTTGGGTAAAGGTAACAGGAATTATAGAGCGCCTATGGTGAGTGTGCCTGTTATGCAAGAAGTGTTTGAGCGTCTCGCGATGGACATTGTAGGTCCCTTAAGTGTTTGTGCCTTAACGGGTAACCGCTTTATACTTACAGTGATTGATTTGGCGTCGCATTTCCCATTTGCTTTTCCTTTGAAGACTCATACGGCTCAAGATGTGGCGAAATGTTTGTGTGAGGTGTTTACGATGTTCGGTTTTCCGAAAGAAACACTTTCTGATTGTGGCAGTGAGTTCATGTCTGATTTGATGCCAGTGTTTGTGCATGAATGTGGTATTGTACAATTGAAGACCAGTCCTTATAGACCACAGTCGAATGGCTCGTGTGAATGTTTTCATCGTACTATGAAAGATATGTTGAAGGCGTTGGCTGAAACATATCCGGGTTCGTGGGATGCAATGCTCCCTTGGATTTTGTTTGCTTATAGGGAAGTTCCTGTACAGGGTACTGGGTTTTCTGCCTTTGACTTGATGTATGGTAGAGATGTTCGGGGAATGCTTCAATTGATGAAAGAGGCATGGTTGTCAAAAGATGTTGTACATGAAGTGTCTGGAAAGAATGTGATTGAATATGTCTTGCAATTGCGTGAGCGTATGCGTGTTGGGGTGAAAATGGCCAGTGAGAATGCTGTTGTTGCTAAGACTAAGTCGAAGCAAATGTATGATAAGCATTCGAGGGCTGTGACTTTTGATGAAGGTGAAAAGGTGCTACTGTTGATTCCGTTGGTTGGTAAACCTTTGCAGGCCAAATATTGTGGACCTTATGTGATGTTGCTGTTTGATTATAGTGTTGCATCTTCAAGGATGTTTGATCATGCGATGATATGTGATGATGGTGTTGCATCCTCCAGGATGGTTGATCATGTGATGTTGCTGTTTGATTATAGTGTTGCACATTCAAGGATGTTTGATCATGTGATGATGGGTGATGATAGTGTTGCATCCTCAAGGATGGTTGATCATGTCATGATGTGTGATTATAGTGTTGCATCTTTAGGGATGTTTGATCGGCTGCTGCTGTTTGATGGTGTTGTTGTCTTATGGCGGATGGATAACAAGCGGTTGTGCAATGTTGTGGTTCCTTCACGGAGGATAGTTGCATACATGATGATGTGTAATCTTGTGGTAGATTGCGTGATAGTAATCGACAGTGTGATGATGGATATTGATGGTGCATCAGGTGGGTGCATTGATCACTTCATGTTGCTTCAAGTTGGTGTTGTGTTGTGGTTGTTGGTTGCGTCTGTGGTGGTACAGATCCGATGTACACTGGTCATTATGGTGTTATGCAACATGCGAAGTGTCGAAGTGGATGTACGTGTGGCATGGCTGCTTGGGTGGCGTCATACGGGGATGATATGCATTGTGTGTGCATTTGGTGTTACATTGTTGGCACATTATGGCTTTGCTTCGGTTAGTTGCCATGTAATGGATTTCACGAAAGCTCAGACTTGTGTGCAAGTTTATTTGCAGTGGTTCGCTGTTATGGAGTCGAGGATCGCTGATGGTGAATACGTCAGAGTGGAATCTTGGAAGCATGGACGGCGTCAAGTCGTGTTTCTGGGACTCATTTTGCTGACGTGGATGGTGGTGTCGACGATCGGTGACACATTGGGCACTGATCATGAGAAGACTGTTCGATTGGGTCAGTCGACAGAACGATCGTCAATGATGACGCTGGGCTGTCTTGACAGTCATGCTTGGCTGTATCACCGTGTGATCGTGGCGCAGTGGCAGTGGGCTACGATGGCTGCCATACTTCTTCAAGTGCACGGCGAAGTTGCACATGGACGTCGGAGTTTCGGGTGTGGGGACATGTCTCATCAATGTCTCGACGGGAATTCTGAACTGGGAGTCATCAGGAGTGACAGAGAAGCTCTCTGTTATAATCGTCGGTCAGATGTCATCGTCACTCAAATGAAATCGTCAGTCAGATGTCATCGTCACTCAAATGAAATCGTCACTCAAATGAATTCGTCACTCAAATGAAATCGTCACTCAGATGAAATCGTCAGTAAATGGAACGTTTTGCAATGAACACTTCAGTGAGTGTCTTGCGCGCGTCTGTCAGACACTTTCCAGAAAAAGTGGTGGCATCGTCAAAGTCTTGTTCCGGAAATGTTTAAGAGTTGAGGGTTCTTGTTGGGGTTCTGTGGTTAACACTGTTAACTTTAGTCTCATATGGCTTTGGCCAATGACACTTTCAATTTTGGTTCATTTTTAATACACGATGTGTGTCCAAATTTTTTCTTGTTTTGCAGATTTATATGATTCGAACTTTTGAATTACTTTGCATTGTATGAACTCTCAGTTGATTGCTTAGTATGATGCATTATTTAGTGTTTTTGTGCTGCTTTAGTTGTTGCGATGCATTGTGCGATGAATTGCTTAGTACGTTAACTTGTAATGATATAGTGCTTGGCGATTCTTTATGTTATGGACTTGTAGGCGTAGCGATTAATGCTCTGTTTCGTCGTCCCCTCAGGACTCCTCAAGCTTTTGGGAGGGGGATATGTAGCCATTAGCTGTCTACGGCCCTTCTTCTCTACCGTACTCTATCTTACTTGGGTCACGTAGGTGTAGAGGGATGGGCGTTGCCTATTTAAGGAACTGCTGGCGTGGGTCGTGGAGCAGTTGTGGTGTGTGAGGCGCGTGGTTGGTGTCTCTCGTTGAGCGTATTTCTTGGTGTGCGTTTCCCTCGTTGTTATGCGAGTTGACCTGCGGGTTCGTCTTCTACGTCGCCGTCTCGCCCTGTTGGTGGTCTGGCCGTTCATCCGTCTGCCTTTGGCTCCGTTAGCCGTTGTCTGCCGTGCTGTCTTCCGTACTGCGTCCTCTGGTCTGTTCGACTTCGTGTCTACTAGACGGTAACGTTGTTAATTTTGCTGTACATAATTGCTCTCTTAAATAAATCTATGTTATTTTTATCAAATTGGGACCTTGTTCTTATAGTCATACCCCGTAGACGGCCATTGAACTCAACAACATGTACGCATATGCATACATACATGCAAGCACGCATACATACATACATACATGCTTGCATGCATACGTATATACATACACACATGCATACATAGTATTACACACATACATACATACATGCATACATACATACATACATACATACATACATACATACATACATACATACATACATACATACATACATACATACATATGCACATGCATACTTACATAGAGTGTGTTAGTGCAGAGACTAATAAGTTTAGGGTAAGTGGTTGGTTAGTGCAGTTGATGATTAGGTTCAGTTTTTTAATAGTGGTTTAGGAGAAGAGTCTTTTATTAATGGCATAAGTGTGTATTAAGTTTAGGTTCAGTGTAGGGTTAGTGTAGATAACCTGAGAAGATTTCTAAGTTTATGGTCATTGTTAGAGTTAGTGTAGTGGATCTACAAGGAAGTGTCAAAATAGGTTCAGTTTGTTAGGAGTAATTTAGATGTAGGGTCAGTTTGTATAATTAGTTTAGCAGTGCATTAAGTTTTAGGGTCAGTGTTAGAGTTAGGGTAGTGGATCTAGAAGGAGGTGTGAAATTAGGTTCAGTTTAATTGGAATAATTTAGAATTAGGGTCAGTTTGTATAGCTATAGTGTAGAAGTGCATTAAGTTTAGGGTAAGTGCAGTTGATCTAGAAGGAAGTGTGAGATTAGGTTCAGTTTAATATAGGAGTGAGTAGCTTTGACGTAGGATAAGTTTGTATAGTTAGTGCATTAAGTTTAGGGTCAGTGTTTAGGGTTAATGTAGGCATAAGTTTACGGTCAATGTTAGGTTAGTGCAGTTGTTCTAGAAGGAGGTGTCAAAATAGGTTCAGTTTATTAGGAGTAAATTAGAAGTAGGGTCAGTTTGTATAGTTATTTATTTCTTGTCAATGCATTCGCCACACTGAATAAACTGCATGTAGGCTGCATGAGTTGGATCGAGGGGTCCAGTGACGTCAGAACTACTCAGCCCCGAGTTAATGAGGCAGCTGCCTAAGCCAGCGGGCCAGCCTGTTAATTCTAAGAACCTTGGACGTATGCCGCTCTCAATCACTGGTGTAGCTAACTAGGCCAGTCAGACATAATAATGATAACCTAATAATTATGACATCACTTTGATAACGAATTTCAATAAAAGTGACTGGGAAGTAATGCAGCTCGTCGTTAATATGTCTGACGACGTCTTCATAGCCATTTTCACAAAATTAATTCAGATTTATTTCAAAGTACTGGATATAGTCATGGCAATTCTTCTTGCATTCTTGTAAAGCCGAAAATAATTCGAGTCTATCAACGACCAGAAGGAAGCAACAAAAAGTTCATATCTCAGCCATGCCAGAATCTATCAGTTCGAAGTCGTTATATCACAAAAGTATGGTAATATATAAATTTATGCAAAAATTTATTGGTAGCAGCCTATTCCAACTCTAGAAAGTTGGGACGAAGTTGGCATCAGATTAATTCTGAACCGTACGTACATCATGCCATGCGACGCAGGTTGTGAACATTTCCGTTTACCGAGAATGCGCTTGTGTAGGCCTATAGAATCGATAAATATCGAAACATAGGCAAAAATAATGTCACAATTTCTGTTATGTTAAACAAAATGCATCGCAAAAAACACGACAATGGTGTTACATGCCACCTAACGTTCTACTTAACCGAAATGCTAACTTCTACTAAACTCTTGGATTATAAAGTCTCTAGGCTATTTTGAAATGATTGATTTTAACAATGTCATGGCTGTGAGACGGCAGGAAGCTCAAAACTCTGGATAAACATATTAAACGTGAAATCCTGCCACCTATACCAGATTGCATCACACGCCCTCATTCACTGCAGTTTTGACATCAGTGGTCCATCTCCTTCCCTCTGACAATCCTTGTTCATTCATTCATTCATTCATTCATTCATTCATAATTATTGAGCCCCCTAGTTCAAAAGTGGTTCAACGACAATTTTGCTGTTTTGAGAAAATCGACTTTGAAGTTTTGGCCTTCTCTAGTTGCCCTAGTTCAAATCGGAATGAAAACGTGTGGGGATGAAAGATTGATATTATAAGCTGTTATGATGCATATAATCGGCATGGATAATGCCGCCAGTAAAAATTAGTGAACTTTGGAGAAAATAGCATTTTTATAGCGTGGGCCAGTAATGAGTTGACAAGAATATTCGTAATTTTTACGTCAAAGTGAATCAACTTGACTTGATCCGTTTATGAACTGAATGTTTCTCAATTTACAATACTCAATATGCGAATCAACTCGAGATGATTCACTTGGGCTAATCGCTGAATAAATGTTTCAAAACACATACAAATTCAATCAGTTTTTAATTATTGTATCTTTGAAATACAACTATTGGAAAGCATAAATGCACAAAAATTATTCTAGGTTTATGGAACAAAACTTTTAACGTTACACTTCTTATTATAATTACGTAATCAACATTTTCCAAGCACACGCAGGTGTGACTGTCTTCTCTACAGTTTGTACTCGACGCTGCTGCTAGGTTCCATAAACCTAAAATTATATTGTGCAGCTCTGTCACACAAGTACAGCTCTGCCAATAAACAAGTACAGCTCTACCAAACAAGTACAGCTCTGCCACACAAGTACAGCTCGGTCACACAAGTATAGCTTTGCCATACAAGCACCTCACTCCCACACAGTACAGCTTTGCCACACAGGTACAGCTCTGCCACGCAAGTATTGCTCTGCCACATAAGTACAGCTCTGATACACAAGAATAGTTTTGCCAGACAGTACAGCTCTGCCACGCAAGTACAGCTCTGCCACGCAAGTACAGCTCTGCTACGCAAGTACAGCTCTGCCACACAGTACAGCTTTGCCATGCAAGTACAGCTCTGCCATGCAAGTACGGCTCTGCCACACAGTACAGCTCTACCACACAAGTACAGCTCTGACACACAAGTACAGCGCTGCCTCACAGGCACAGCTCTGCCACAGAAGTACAGCTTTGCCACACAGGTACAGCTCTGCCACGCAAGTATTGCTCTGCCACATAAGTACAGCTCTGATACACAAGAATAGTTTTGCCAGACAGTACAGCTCTGCCACGCAAGTACAGCTCTGCCACGCAAGTACAGCTCTGCTACGCAAGTACAGCTCTGCCACACAGTACAGCTCTACCACACAAGTACAGCTCTGACACACAAGTACAGCGCTGCCTCACAGGCACAGCTCTGCCACAGAAGTACAGCTCTGCCACACAGTACACCTTTGCCACGCAAGTACAGTTCTGCCACGAAATTATGGCTCTGCCACGCAGTACAGATCTGCCACACAAGTACAGCTCCGCCAAACAAGTACAGCTCTGCCACATAAGTACAGCTCTGATACACAAGAATGGTTTTGCCAGACAGTACAACTCTGCCACACAAGCACAGTTGTGCCACACAAGCACAGTTCTGAAACACAGTAACAGCTCTGCCACACGTAAAGCTCTGTCACACAAGTACAGCTCTGCCACGCAAGTACAGCCCTGCCACACAGTACAGATTTCTCATGCAAGTACAGCTTTGCCATGCAAGTAGGCCTACGACTCTGCCACACAGTGCAACTCTGCCACACAAGAACAGCTTTGCCATACAGTACAATTCTGCCACACAAGTACAGCTCCGCCACACAAGCACAGCTCTGAAAGACAGTAACAGCTCTGCCACACAGCACAGCTCTGTCACATAAGTACAGCTCTGCCACACAGGTACAGTTTTGCCACACAAGTACAGCTCTGACACATAGGTACAGCTCTGTCACGCAAGTACAGCTCTGCCAGACAAGTACAGCTCTGCCGCACAGGTACAGCTCTGCCACAGAAGTAAAGCTCCGCAACAGAAGTACTGCTCTGCCACACAGTACTGCTCTGCCATACAAGTAAAATATGTTAAGGTGTATATAGGCCTATTTGTATATTATGCATACAAATTATGCATCTAAGCCATAATAAGAATAAACTGTTAAGGTGTGAGTCATAATATTATTTGCATGTTGGACATTTAGACAATGCATCCAAAAGCAGCTACAGTCTAAGATTAGCTGTAATATTTTTTTAACTGTTTACATGGTGACAGTATCAATTTTTTACAATGACGCGTTTAATGCCTTACAAGTCGCCATTTTCTCAATAGGCCTATTGTTAATTATTAGCAACTTGACGAGGTTCCTATCAAAGTTTGCGAAAAATTAGAGAATATCATAACCCACTGAAAATAAATTTTCTAAAGAAGTTTTTTTGTACAGTGCTAATTCAATAGGAAGACCGTGACTGAAACGTCCAAAACCTTCGGTGGAAGAGTGAATCAAGTGTGAATGATCCACTATGCCTTGTCATAGATTGTCACTGAGTTAATAAATTTAAGCGCAAAAGTGAATCAAACCAACTTGAACCACTCTTGCACCAACTTGCAATCTAAGCGGTGAACATCAAGAATGAATTAAACAGACGTGATTCGCTAATGAAATTTTGCATGCGTTGATTATTTTCAGTTCTATAACCAATATATCATAAATACGCCATGATAGAGTCCTTTAGCGGCTTAGCTGAATTCACCATCGGAAAGAGCGCACTCGATTTAGTGGAAAAGTGGCTTAAAGTGAAAATCGCAAAAAATGGACTTGAACCACTTTAGAACTAGAGGGTCCTCATTCATTCATTCATTCATAGCATTTATATAGCGCCCCTTCAAGAAACTACTCAGAGGCGCTCCCAGCCCAACCACGAGCAAAGAAAACAGACTTGAGAGACTTGTAGAACCCAGCCGGATGGGCCACAAGTAGAGAGCGAAGCGTAACCGGGAGGTCGTTCCAGACTGTAGGCCCCACAACCGAGAAAGCACGGCTAAATGTTGAGCACACGCCTTTCGTAAGCGTCACAAGAATCATTGGGTATCCCAATATTATTCTCTGCAGGATTATTGGTAAGTTCAAAAATCAGAAAATCTTGGACACGGCCTAGTTTTATCGTTTTTTATGTGTACTTCAAGTAAGCAGATTCTCATTTTGTCAGTGGACTCTCATTGATATATTTTCACACCATTATGTTGGCCCGCAAAGTCCGATCATAATTAGAACCATAGTTACCATACAATTGGAAGGGATAGCGCTGCAAAGTGATGCTATTTGGAACATAGGCCAACATTAATGCAATGTTTTAACAAAGAAATTACATAAAAAATCAGTCTATGATCAGTTTCTCAACAACAGCTCTATAAAACTTTCTAATTGCAATTGCAACTACAGAAATTGGCAATGCAATTCGCGGATAATGATCATTATTCAACCATTCACTGATAAAGCAAGTTATCATTTGGATTCTGTCTGTAACAGAACAATATCCAAACATAGCAATGCTCTAAACCACCGGAACAAGTTTCATTTTGCTTCCCTTTAAAGGATGCTGCCAGATGTTGCGCCAATAATACCACTGAAACCCCATTTCCGAGTCTCCAGGAACTTTTGTGTAATGATATAGGCCATTAAGATGCGCGTAAGCGCAGAATGTGAACCACCACCCTTCGCCATACTTCTGGGCACAGTGTCTGTAATCAATGCCATCGTTGTCTGCATCGTAGGTGGAGAATTGTCGCCCATTGTTGTAATTCATACTCTCCCCTGCAATTTATAATGAAAACTTTCTGAGCGCGTAACTTTCACCCACGATTTGTGCTTTGATAAAACTATTCTACTGAACAATTTATTGTTATTGTGATAATATGCAACGGAATGTTTGACTGAATGTAAGTCGTGAATGATAATTATGGGCCTAAATATTTATAACGGATAAAATTTTTATGATAGAACATGCAAGCCATGAACCAGCAAGTATGTATGTATGTATATATATATATATGTATGTATGTATGTATGCATGTATGTATGTATGTATGTATGTGTGTATGTATGTATGTATGTATGCATGTATGTATGTATGTAACTATGTATGTATGTATGTATGTATGTATGTATGTATGTATGTATGTATGTATGTATGTATGTATGTATGTATGTATGTATGTATGTATGTGTGAGCTAATGTTGTATGGTCTATGTGGTCAGTTGATGTTTAGGCGTACGAATAGACCAGCTCAAGGTCAGCGTCTAGACAGTTAGGCCTGCAGGTGACAGACTGGCGGGAAAGTTGGCGCGGCTCGGCCGACCGTCGCCGGAGAGCGCGAGAGAGAGAGGGATAGGCAGACAGATAGAAGGACAGAGCGGCAAGGGGAAGAGTGTACGTCTAGACAGTGAGTTAAGTTGTAGAAGAAGGAGTTGGTAGTAGAGAGTAGAAGACGTTTTAGAGAACAGTGGAGTTAGATAATAATAGTTGCGTTGCTGTCGTTGAATTCAAGCGTTTGTCGTCGTTGATCCTTTGTTGTGTTATTTGCGTTGTTATGAAGAAAGAAGAAAATACCAGAAACAGAGCTTTGTTGTAATTGAACAAGTTAAGAACTTTAGAAACTTATACACTAGCTTTAGATACCGAAGTACAGTGTCTAGGTTAGGCGTAGGCTGCGCTACTGAACACGAGGAAAAAGGAAGAAAACTTTGAAGGTCAATTGGAGGTTGACATTTTGGTGGCAGCGGTGGGATACTGAATTCAAGCAAAGGATGTTGGGATAGCGAACTCATTTGGAGGAATATTTTCATTTGAAGGAATATTTTCAGTTGGAGGAATATTTTCAGTTGGAGGAATATTTTCATTTGGAGGAATATTTTCAATCGGAGGAATATTTTCAATTGGAGGAATATTTTCAATTGGAGGAATATTTTCATTTGGAGGAATATTTTCATTTGAAGGAATATTTTCAGTTGGAGGAATATTTTCATTTGGAGGAATATTTTCAATCGGAGGAATATTTTCAATTGGAGGAATATTTTCAATTGGAGGAATATTTTCAGTCGGAGGAATATTTTCAATTGGAGACGCATTTCGGAGTCTGGTGAGAAGATACAACGGGCATACGAACGACATTACGACAACGCAACGCCAGAGAGAGGTATACAAAACTTGCTTGTTTACCCAAGGAGCCAAAAGAATTAAAGTCAGCCAATCACAGATATTCATAGCCACTCCCTTGATTTCTTCACGGTAATCACTGAAGTAAAGAAGAAAGATGGAGAAACTTACAGAACAAAAGCAAGCCAGTATAAAGAAGATGTCTTCTGATCGATTAATAAAGTTATTAATTGAAGAGGGTCTAGACGTAGAAGAAGTCGAAGAGATGTCTAGAGAAAATTTGATGGGAGCATTAGCAGAGGTTTGGCTTAAAAAGGAAGCTGAAGAGAAAGGTGCTGTGGGTGGTGTTGAGGAGAAACCAATTGAAAAACCACCGGCACCGATGTCTATGGAGGCGTTGATGCAATTTATGATGATGAGGGAGGAGCAACGCAGACAAGAAGAAAAAGAAAAAGAGGAGCAACGGAGACAGGAAGAAAAAGAACGGAGACAAGAGGAGAAAGAACGGAAACAAGAAGAGGAACAACGGAGAAAAGAGGAGAAAGAGAAAGAAGAACAACGTAGACAAGAGGAGAAAGAACGGAAACAAGAAGAGAAAGAGAAAGAGGAGAAACGGAGACAGGAGGAGAAAGAGAAAGAGGAGCAACGGAGACGAGAGGAGAAAGAACAAAAACAAGAAGAGAAAGAGAAAGAGGAGAAACGGAGACAAGAAGAGAAAGAACGGAGACAAGAAGAGATTGAACGAACAGAAAAGCTTCGACTAGAGGAAAAAGCAAGAGCAGAACAAGCAGAAAGGATGAGACAAGAAGAGATACAGATGCAGAAGCAGCAGTTCCAACTTCAGCTAGAACAACTGAAAAGAGATCGTGACGAAGCTGAACGAAGAAGAATGGAATTGATGATAGAATACGAGAGAGCAAGGAAAAGTGATGAAGAAATACGAAAACAACAGATGGAAGAGCAAAAGATTCGTGAGGAAGACAAAGAAGCCATGCGTTTGGCAGAATTACAAAGAGCCGAAGAGATTCGACAGGAAGAATTAAAAATGGAGAAAGAAAATTTGGAAAAAGCGGAAAGAGAAAGGGAAGAACAATTAGAATTAGAACAAAAGAAAATCGCTCTTAAGGAAGCTCAGCTCCGAGAAATGGCTATAGAAAAGGAGGAACGCAGAAGGCAGTTAGAATTGTTGCAGCAGAAGATAGAACAAGAAGAACTGCGTAGGGTAGAAGATCAAAATAGACTGAGGGAACGAAATGAAGACGAAAGAAGAAGCCGTGAAGAGTCAGAACGAAACAGGATCAGAGAAAGTGAGACAATGGTGTCCAAGATTAAAAGGATAGGTGATGCAATGAAACACGTATTACCTAAGATGCCATATGATATGATGGAGGTGCCATTATATTTTGAGACAGTTGAGAATGCATTCAACAGTTTTACGGTGGAAAAGCAGTTTTGGGTCAAATTGCTGTTGCCACTAATGACGCCTAGAGCAAGAACGGTGTTGAACCGATTGTCTTTCGATGATCTGGATGATTACGACATAGTGAAAGAACATTTACTGAAAGAATTCAAATTGACAGCGAGAGAATATCGATCACGATTTGGAGATGCGAGGAAAACGGCAGAAGAAACATACACGATGTTTACAGCAAGATTGAAGAATCTGTTGAACTACTATGTCAGAAGTAGGCGAGTGGGCAAAAGCTACGAGAAGTTATTTGATCTGTTGGTGGCGGATAAATTGAAAGAATGTCTACCACCGGGTCCACTACAGTTCGTACTAGCAAAAGAGGGTACTGAATGCTTTGAAGCTAGTAATGTTGCAGAACTCGCAGACGTACACGTGAACAATCGAATTGGTCTAATGTTTCAAGACAAACCGAAATATGAAGCATGGGGAAATAGTTCGAAGCAACCCAGGTGGAATAGTAATAACAAAGAAACAGGAAACCAAGCCAGAAATAACGAAGCAAGGAATGATGGTGCTCCTGGAAGACAGTTTGGTCAAGATAGAAGAGAAGCAACGGGTGACAGACAAATGTACAGTCGAATTCCAGTGATGGGACGCCAAAGAGAAAACAATACAGCGTACAATTACAGGCGGGAGAGCACTGAACAGAGAGGGATTGTTAAGAAACGTTGCCATAATTGTCAGTCAGACCGACATCTGATAAAGGATTGCAAAGCACCACCCAGAATGACAAATCTGAGAAATAGATTTACTCGAAGTGCAGAAAATCTCAGAGTAAATCAGATACAAGTAATGAATGCACCGAATCAGTCTGAAGAACAAGACAACTGCGAAACGGAAGTGAAGTCAGTGATGAAGTGCACGCCTCAATTTGCTATACAGAGAGAAATAGTAAATTCTGCTCCAATTAAAGATACTGGTCGAGAAACAGAAAGCAAAGATGAATGTCAACGTACGAAGAAGTCTTTACTACAGCATGTCAATGTAGAGATACGTGGAAATGATGACAGTTGTCATCCCGTGCAAGTCAGAGCGCTGATTGACTCTGGTACTGAGATTCCAGTAATCAATGAGGAATTGTTGAAAGGAGCGACAGTGGAAGAAATTGGCAGAGTACATTTGCAATGTGTGGCTGGAGAACCCATTCCAGCTAAGTTGGTGAAAATCGAAGTGCGGATGAGTTGTCATAACGAAGGAGGAGATTTGAAAGACAAGGGAGTAAATATTGCGCCATATTTAACCTTGGTGTGTGCCAGCATTCCGGCAGTCTTGTGCAAAGATAACAAAGAAAAGTTCTTGCTGCATCCAGAGATAATCGTAGAACTGAAAGAGGTTCCACCAGTGAGTGTATTACAAGGAGAATTGCAAGCGAATGTGACTACAAGAGCACAGAGTCGGAGAAGAGAAGTGGAAGAAGGAGAAGAGGAAAAGTCAAATGAAAGTTTGTTAGATGAGGACACAGAAAGCGATGATGAACAAAGCGTTCAAGAAGAAGAAGAAGGAATAACATCCGGAAACAATGAAATTGAAGAAGAGATGGTTGCATGTGAACGTAATAATGATGATGATTCTGAGAGTGATGGTGAAATAGACACGAGTATGAGGGATTTGTTTGTCGAGAATACGAGTGATGAAAGACAATTGGCAGACGCAAAGAAATTTGAAGAGCAGCAGAGAAATGACGAGTCACTGAGGTCGTGGTGGAAGATAGCTGAAGACAAAGGATCAGAGTTTAGTGTGGTGAATGGGTTGATGTATAAGAAGCATCAAATGTTGGACCAGTTGGTGTATCAGTTGGTGTTGCCGAAGGAAAGAAGAATTCAGGTGATGGAATTGGCACATGAGTCAGTATTTGGCGGACACTTGGGAGAAGAGAAGACAAGGGAACGTATCAAGTTGTCCTTTGTGTGGCCAAGAATGCGTAGAGATGTGGTGAAGTTCTGCAAGTCCTGTGAGAAGTGTCAGTTGAAAGCACGAAGTTTGGTGATGGATCGAGTGCCGATTACACCAATACCAAGAGAGGATGTACCGTTCAGAAGAATGACCATGGACGTCGTAGGACCAATCGAACCGACTTCAGCAGCAGGGCATAAGTATTGTTTGTGCATCGTGGACTCATGTACAAGATGGCCGACAATATTCTTGATGAAGTCATTGACCGCTAAGGCTGTATGCGAAGCTTTGATGAAGCTGTTCATGGATGTGGGAGTTCCGTCAGTAATTACGAGCGATAGAGGGACGAATTTCACAGCCAGTCTAACAAGAGAATTTCTGAAACTGATGGGGTGTTGTCCTCGATTCGATTCGCCAGGACATCCAGAAGCGGCAGGATTGGTGGAGAGATGGAATCAAACGTTCAAGAAAATGATTCATCATGTCGTTGTGGAAAATCCGAGACAGTGGCATAAAATTATTCCATTTACAGTCTGGGCATTGAGAGAAGTGCCTAATGCAACTACAGGAGTGGCACCGTATTTGCTGGTCTATGGAAAGTTGCCGAGAGGGCCACTCACCATCCTTAAAGAAAGCTGGACCAAAGAAATAAATCTACCACCGAACATTGGAGTGCAACCGGCGAAGTACCTGAAGAATTTAAGAGCAGACATGGAAAAGGCCTTGACATTCGCCGAGAGCTGTGCTGAAGAAAAGCAAAAACAGTACGCCAGTCAATACAACAAAAGAGCAAAAGATAAAGAATTCGAGCCAGGAGAGAACGTCATCGTGCTGTATCCAACGTCAACCAATAAATTGATCTCCCGATGGCATGGTCCATGCACGGTCCTGCAAAGAAGATCCAAATATTCGTATCTGGTGGACATGAACGAAAACGGTCGACGGATTATTCATGCTAACAAGATGAGGAAGTTCATTACGAGAACATTGTCTTGTGGTCTGATCGTGGAAGAGGATGACGAATTTGGATCAGTGGTAGAAATACCGCTGAAGGAAGACTATTCAGAGACAAAACAGAAGTCACTTCAATTGGATTACGAACAAATTGGACATCTGACCAGCGAACAGCAGAAACAATTACTTGATGTACTGAATCGATATGCAGACAGATTTTCAGACCAACCTGGACTATGTACATTAGTAGAACACGAAGTAGTGCTGAGACCAGATTTTCGAGAAAAAGAATTCGTGGCATATCGAATACCATTAATATACCGAGCAGAAGTGGAAAAACAAATACAAGAGATGCTGAAAGAAAATATCATTCAACCATCGTCAAGCAGAATGGCAAGTCCACTTGTCATTGTCAAAAAGAAGAATGGATCCTTGAGATTGGCTTGTGACTACAGATACATTAACTCTTTTACTGAAAACTGCCGATATCCTATGCCAATCGTCAACGATGTCTTGAGCAAAGTTGGAAAATCCAAGTTCATTTCTGTTATGGACTGTCGCAGTGCCTATTGGACTTGTCCTGTGAAAAAGAGTGACCAATGGAAGACTGCGTTTGTTACACATAATGGACTGTATGAATTTACGCGTGTTCCGTTTGGAATGATTAACTCTGGACGGACTTTTGTAAAAGCGATAAATATGATCTTGCAACCGATTCATGATTTTACTGAACCTTATGTTGATGACATTGCAGTGCATTCGAATGATTGGGACATTCATTTAAGACATTTGGAATTATTCTTGAAACAAATAAGACTGCATAATGTAACATTGAACTTGAAGAAATGTGTGTTTGGTAAGAGTGAGGTGAAGTTCATCGGTCACCTCATAGGATCAGGGAAGAAGATGATGAATCCAGACAGGATTGACAGTTTAATTAATTTGAAGAAACCTGAAACCAGGAAGGAAGTGAAGCAAGTCTTAGGATTTTTTGGATTTTACAGACAGTTTATTTGTAATTTTGCTGAAATTGCTAAACCATTGACAGACTTGACTAGCAAGAAAGTACCTGATAACATTGTTTGGACTGATGCACATCAGAAATCTTTTGATTCCCTTAAACAGATTGTCTTATCAAATGTGATTCTATATATGTTTGAGGTTGGGAAACCATTTAATTTGTACTGTGATAGCAGTGATTTTGCTGTGGGAGCTGTACTGTCCCAGGTGGACGAGGAAGGGATTGAACGTCCCGTTTCATTTATCAGTCAGAAGCTGACAGATACTCAGAGGAGGTGGGCGACGATTGAGAAGGAAGCCTATGCAATCATATGGGCTTTAAACAAGTTGAAAGAAATTCTTATTGGTTCTAAAATCAATGTGTTCACAGACCATAATCCTTTAGTTTATTTGACTGAATCAATGTCGAAATCTGCTAAATTAGTCAGATGGTCTTTATCATTGCAAAATTTTGACATTCTGTTGAACTATAAGAAAGGTAAATTGAATGTAGTAGCTGATTGTCTGTCTAGATTGTAGTGTAAGATATTTTATGATGTATTATGTTATAGACTAATTGCATTGTTTAGTTAAGGTACGTTCGCTAATTTTTATAGATAATTAGCTCTCTTTAAAAGAAAGGAGGGAGGTAATGTGAGCTAATGTTGTATGGTCTATGTGGTCAGTTGATGTTTAGGCGTACGAATAGACCAGCTCAAGGTCAGCGTCTAGACAGTTAGGCCTGCAGGTGACAGACTGGCGGGAAAGTTGGCGCGGCTCGGCCGACCGTCGCCGGAGAGCGCGAGAGAGAGAGGGATAGGCAGACAGATAGAAGGACAGAGCGGCAAGGGGAAGAGTGTACGTCTAGACAGTGAGTTAAGTTGTAGAAGAAGGAGTTGGTAGTAGAGAGTAGAAGACGTTTTAGAGAACAGTGGAGTTAGATAATAATAGTTGCGTTGCTGTCGTTGAATTCAAGCGTTTGTCGTCGTTGATCCTTTGTTGTGTTATTTGCGTTGTTATGAAGAAAGAAGAAAATACCAGAAACAGAGCTTTGTTGTAATTGAACAAGTTAAGAACTTTAGAAACTTATACACTAGCTTTAGATACCGAAGTACAGTGTCTAGGTTAGGCGTAGGCTGCGCTACTGAACACGAGGAAAAAGGAAGAAAACTTTGAAGGTCAATTGGAGGTTGACAGTATGCATGTATGTATGTATGTATGTATGTATGTATGTATGTATGTATGTATGTATGTATGCATGTATGTATGTATGTATGTATGTATGTATGTATGTATGTATGTATGACATTATGTATATTTCTATGTGTGTATTTATGAGTATTGCTGCGCACTCACGCAAACGCGAACATCACTGGAAAGATAATAAAGTGAAAAATTGCAACTGAAAAGTGAAATATTAGTCACTTATAGAATTCGGATTAATAATAATTATTTATCTGTTCAAACAGTGCGTCAAAAGGCAGCAATGTCCGTTTATGTCTCAACATCTGCGGTAGGCCTATGATCCATTATGTGTATGTACTATAATGTGAGAGATATAAAAATTAATAAACTTTGAGATTATGATACTCAGAGCCAAATATGCCGGCCTAGGTCTCTTGCAGATTGTCAAGGAAAAACTCAGTTGTACATGCCGCTTGTAAATGAAGATGCAATTCATTCGGTTACACATCATTCTACAGTCAGCCTCAGCCAGGCTGCAGACCTTTAAACCCATCAACTAGAGCATTAAAAATGCCTGATGTCATAAAATGAGAATAATTATATAAATATTAAACATTAAATAAAACAGACTCTCTTTTCTCCATGGAAGACCTTCGTCAGTTGTTGTTGTGTTCGACATCGAAGTCGTGTGAGCTCGACCCACCGCAGACATTTCCCATCAAGGACTTTGTGGACGATCTACTAGCCTACCTTTTCTGTTGTTACTTTGCAATACTGCATTGAAGGAAGAGGGATGAGGCACTTGCTGCTGTTCAGAAGAGGGCCATAGTTTGCCTCCGCTTAAGAACCATGGTCTTGATGTCAGTGACATAGCAGCCCATATCCTATCGATAAGGCGACTCCGAAAGAGCGACCATCAGAAGAGCGACCACAAAAGGGCGCCGATTTTAAAGGCGACTGATTGAAAGAGCGCCGATCATAAGGGCGACCGAACTAAAGAGCGACCATTAAAAGGGCGACCTATAGGCTGAAATCTCACCATATCGATCCTGAATGTTAATGTCATTTATGAAACAACCAAATTAAATAATCACAATTTATAATGTTTTAAAACATAGTTATTAGACTAAATTAAACACTTATGATTCTAAACGTAACTAAAATCTCTGCTCACAGCGTAGGCCTGCATAAGCCTGTTTGCGCATTTCTCTTTCATGTAGGCCGACCGCTTTAATTGAACTAAAGACTAAATAGTAAATACCCACCACTGACCACTCATAGTTATGACAGATGCCATTATAGGAATAGGCTACCTTACCCTCAGTCGGTATTTCTCTTTCATCTAGACCTACCGTCTTTCATCAACCGTTTTCATTTATGTTAACCCTTTAGATTGCCAGAAAAGAGTAGGCCTAAGCAATTAAACAATCTGTTTGCGTATTTCTCTTTGATCTTTCATCAACCGTTTTCATGGAAACAATCAGATCGTACACAGCGCGAACGTTCGATGTTCGTCCTTTTGATGGTCGCTCTTAAGTTCGGTTGCCATTTTGATGGGCGCTCTTTCGATCAGTCGCCTTTAAAATCGGCGCCCTTTTGTGATCGCTCTTCTCATGGTCGCCCTTTCGGAGTCGCCTCATCGATAGTGAACCGACATAGCCAATTTATCTTCCTTTCAAGCCTTATCTTCATGTTCTTCTCCTTATCCCCCTTTTTCTTCCTCCCTTTCTTTATCGTCTTCCTTTTGCTATCACGCTGTACAACGTTGTTGAATAGTTGAAAATGTTACCTGCATTTCCAGAATATCCGCTGACCGTGAGTCTGTATTTATCGACCGATGAATTGATGGAAAACGTCGAATATTCCGCAAAACTCGTATTTCTGTCAAAGTCTTCCAACTCAACGCGCAGTTTGTAGTTCCGCTTTGATGTCAGACGATAAAGCATTTCGTTACCTACAAAAGGTGTTCCCTGCTCAAGGCCAACAAGAGCCAAAATTCACGCGATAGGCTAATATTTTAGGCCTTTTTATACTCCCTCTTTCCACCTTTTAAGTCGAAAAACTATATTGCGCTTTTTAAATATAATTTGCCAAAGATACCGGAATTGAGTTCAATAATTAAAGCATATTGCTATTATAGCTCTAGGCCTGATAGTCAAATCTGCACATTCTGTAACTAGATAGGCTACGTACCATTTTATTATCGGCTTAGCCAGCATTCAACAACTCTCTATCTCACAACCATAATCGAAGTTCACAATTTGATGACCCTGTTCTAATTTATTTTTTTGAAGATGTCAGGTATCATAGGCCTACAGCCCTACAAGGCCCCTACATGTTTGCATTTTTATAACTACAATCAATTAACGGCGCAATAAATTACAGGATTAAGAAGTTATTTAACAGATTATCAGTTGAAAAATGCTGATAAGCTCCTAAAAATAAAATTTCCTCAGTTTTACCTTAGTAATTAGGCCTACTTTGAATGCGATTTCTAAATTTGCCAAAATAATTGCAAATGTTCCTCAGGTGGACTTTTAGACAAGCAAGCTGAAAACAAACCGAGAGCATTTCCTTAAACCTTACCAAGCCAGAATTCGCCGTCTGGATTTCCAAATCCTTCTCTATACTCAGTCCACGATCTGTTAAAATTGACACTGCCATCTTTGCGTCTCTGAAAAACCTGTCAACAGTGGATGGAATACTATCTATTGCTGCTAATGCTTCACACTTGAAATAAATCGAGGAGGAGAACAACGGAGGCTTTTATTTTAATGTCAGCCTAAAGTATAGGCTACTTTGTCTTGCTCTGTTCCAACAATAAAATAGCGAATCCTCAAACGGGTAGAAATAATTCCTCGGTTGTTCTTCTTAAGACAGCATCTTATAAAGAACAGGCCAAGAATGCAACCGTTGTCAAATCATATGTAGTTTGATCTTTCCTTTTGAAATGGGTAAAGACGGAGAAAGTAACTTGACGCAACAGCGGTTAGTAGACAAGCTGAGACAAATCAGCTTATCTTTAGTTCTAATGCATCAAAATTTCTGTTTTGAAATTCAACCTTTTGGACCAGACATGCAGAGCTCAACACTGTTCTCATTGTGGAGCGCGGTGGTGTAGTGGTGGGGTCGCTGCCTTGATGCCGGAAGGTTCGAGGTTCGAATCCAACTCGCCGCGCAGGGACCTTGGGCAAGTCCTTCACTCGCAATTGCTCATAAATTACAGCCAGCTTCTCGAGGTAGACTGAATTGGAATGAAATATAGGCCTGCATCGTGGAATCGTGAAAGGTCAAGTAGACCATAGGTCTATAGGCTAGCCTATAGCCTAAGCCAACGATAAGAAGAAGTTTTTAGTTTTTAAAATTTGAGAACAAATTAACAGCCATTTAGAAGCAAAAGCTGGTGTTAGAGCACAATCATATTGCATTAATATTGACTGGAGAGCGCCTCTGAGAGGGCTTCTTGTAGAGGCGTTATGTAACTTATTGAAATGCACACACATTAATTTATATCTCCTAATTTCAGCTTTGTTGTTTATTAGTTAAGCTTTAGTTAAGCTTTAGTTAAGACCTATATCCATATATTATTCATACTGTATAATATTATGTACTATAGGCTACTATAGCGTCTGTTCTCTCCCCATCTGATCATACCCTCACCATCTTGTTTAACTTAATCATGGTAGGCTATATAGAGTCTAGGCCCCTACTAAGCGGAACTTGTCCCTTCTGGATGGCCTATTGTTCTATTATTGCAATAGGCCATCCAGAAGGGACAATGAATTCGGTAGAGAAAAATGTCTTGCATTATTTTCTGTTTGTTATGTTTTATTGTGGGATCAATAAATGATTTTTGATTTTGATTTGATTTTGAATTATTTGAGATGAGAAACAAATCGTGTTTTTGTTGCTTTAATGAATGAAGGCAGAGCCTGCGAGAGCTAAAATGCGAATGACGTTAGCAATGAGTGCCAATGACATCATTTAAAAAATAAACAGGGAAATGTTAGGACACTATAGCCTAGTACCAATCTTTCCGACGATAATAAATTGTGAACTTTCCAAGAAAAAATATTCTAGCATTGTTGTAGGCTACTTCTTTTAATTTTCTTGATTTTATGTTCTATCCGACGGCGATCATTACTTTTTAAGCCAGCTCATGGGGACGGTTGAGCGCTATAATAGGCTACTGCTGACATGTCGATGGTTTAGCTCTAGGCCTGCATGTAGGCTATATACGCCACTCACTTACAAAGAAATGAAATATTCATAAATAGGTCATTGCATAAATTATTCCCCACTAACCAGTCGGTTAATACGCAATGCACATAAACTGAGACAGTTACACGTAATATTATAGGCCCTATGGACCCCACGGTATTTCTTATTGGTGTCCCATGGACATTTAATTGTGCGTCCATCCACAACTTCAGTGCGTCCATGGACGCACCGCCTTTATTTTTGTGCGTCCGGCGTCAAAATTTGTGCGTCCGGGACGCACGGACGCACGTTAACGGAATCACTGATCCCACTAGTCACAATTAGTCCAGATGGCGATGAGACCAGATATTCAACGACTAACAATTCCGTGAAATTATTTTGCGAAAAAATTAGTGGGTGACTAAGTGGCCTTGACTGCCACTCACGTAGGGAGTCCAGACAAAGCATCTCCGCCACCCAAGTGCATCCCGTTCGCTCGGTGAAATGCAGAGATGTCTTACAGCTAAAAATTGAAGGTATTAAATTTTCACACAGCTTTAGTCAAGTTTCATTGAGAGCAAAAGCATGACTGAAAGAATGATTGGATAAAACTGTCACCCTGTCATCTTGCTGTAAATGGTTCATCATTATGTGACACTATAAATTAGTGCAATGTATGCTAATACTAAATTTCAATTTTGAAACACAAACCAGCGATGCACGATTGGCAGTCTCCATATCGCAAAAAGCAGAAGTACAAGTTCGACTGGGTTGTTGTCCAACGCACACCTCGTAGATGCCACTTCGAGTATGGCCGCGTGCTTTTATGTCAGAACAATCACACACCTCAGACGAAGAATCGCAGCTGCCTAGAATAGAACAGGTTTGCACGTTCATTGCTACAGATATTACTTTATCTACAGTACAAAATGCAAATGAACCAGAGCCCTAAAGCGTATGCTCGTTGGAATCATATCTGGCCCCTAATTTTCAAAACTTTTTCCATCAGTGACACGTTACACCCAACAAACAGCCCAATTAACGTGGATTTGTAATAAAACAAACGTAGGTGTTGAACCCAACAGATGTTGAATTCCAATGAATAGATAATTATAGATTTATTTTATCACCAATTAGCTGAGCAGCAACGATTAAATTGGGTTGAATTTGGTAAACCGACAATCAATCAATCAAACATTTCATAGCGTTTCTTCAAGTCTCTAGAATCAGATCAGCATAAGTTGGTGAATCTAGTAATAGCCTGCAAGGTGTCGTATAGGCCTAATAGCCATCGGAAGTCCGTTTTAAGTTGTTTGAAATAATAGGCCTATAAACGCGAAGGCAATTCAGAAACGTTACAGTGTAGTTGCTGACCATAATTATTTCTAATGGAACACATACATGGATTTTAGACTCAGAACAGTTTACAGCAAGTTCAATTTTTGTAACTAAAAGAATGATAGCAGCCATGATTATCGACATGCTTCCTTTTACCATTTGCGAACTCCCGCTGGTCCCGAGTTTGGTTCCTGATACAGATTTCGTGTTCCTCGATGGGGTTCTGAGTTTGGTTCCTGGTGGAGATGTCGTGCTCCTCGAGACGCCGGTCAATCGCTCGAAGACTTGTCAAAATGACGTCATGCTGACTTGTCAGTTTTTGAAATGATTCATTAAAGATCTCATGCTGACTCTTCGTTTCTTGAAGCGAAGCATTAAGAAGCTCGTGAATACCCTGAACCTGTTTGTTTAGCTTATCAAACAGCTCTGCTCTTAGCTGCAGCTCAGCAACGATGCTGTTCAATGGATCTCCATTGTCGCAACCCTCAACAGTGCACTGTCCTCTCACTGGTGTGATTATATCGTGCGTTATCAGTATGACTACCAACGTTGCGAAATAATATGTCATGACAAAACTCATGACTACATTTGCTTAAACACAGCTATACACTGAAGACTCGATCAACAGCAAATTCTGCACGGCAATCGGCTCCTACTCTTTGGCAAAAATTGCATCAGGTAGGCCTAAAACAAATTATATAAGCTTAGATGATGAACTGAACGAGACCTTGATAAACATGATCGGTAATTACTTAGCCTCAACATCCGCATTGAGATAAATTACATCCTGATTGTACTGCTGGGTTATATGGCCCATCAACATTGTATAATTGCACCTTGAACATGAGCAAATCAAAGCGCAGTTCATGCATAGTGAATAAGGATGGATATTAAGTAAACTAAACTAACTAGTATAATTATAATTATATTTTGCTACGGAATTCATTTGATGAGTCAACTTCGGGGTCGCTCAAAAACCAAACCGCGATTAGGTCCATATTCAGAGGATGAACCAACAAAGACAAAAAGAGACAGCCTATATGGGGGATTTTCTAGGTCATCTTTCCCTGTTCTGTTTGTGTTGAAAATAGAATCTTCTGAGTAAACTAATTCAACATTAATTTTTGCTGCGCTACTGGCAAGTTAAATAGGGGCTTATGCAGAAGTTGCGGTCCTCATTATAGAGAGGATGATTGATTGATTGATTCCAAACATTTATATAGCGCTTCTTCAAGAAAGTCACTCAGAAGCGCTCTCTGCGCTGGCCTACTTGATGTTTAGTGTAAGAACATAATCAGCTAGTAAACAATGATAAAGCAGTTGTTGCATTCTCCTAATATGTGAACCTCATATTTTATGTTGTCCTTGGAGATGTATTGAACTGTTTGGATGATCCATCTTCCGGAACCGAAATGCATTTATTCAAGACATTCTAATCTGCCAAAATGTTTGTATCATAGCGGTGAGATGCCATTTTATTGGTGCCGGCTGCCGGGATGCAAAATTAGGCAGTAATAAAGGGATGAGCCACATAGCATAAAGGCAGATGCATAAAGACAGAAAGATGCAGAGATTCCTGGTAATCACGCAAAGTCCAGAATAACCAGATACGACAATAAATTGGGGAATAATTTGTGTGATTTGATCTCGTCGGAATTAATTAACGCGGATTTCTATTTCGTCACTGGATACATAGGCTTGAAAATTGAACCGCACCGTAGCAACATAGCAGCTGCAGATCTCGATGTGGAGTTCAGACATAAATCTGATATCCTGTAGGACGGGATAGGCTACACAATACACATACTTCCGCGTAATTACTGTAGAAACTCACGAGTGTCCTTATAGCCTAAATATGCGTTTGGAAATCATGTGGTAGGCAATTATGCTGGCCGCTATACTAAGAAAAAGGGCATCATGCCTGGATAAAAATGAACAGATAATAATGTCATAGTAAACTGCAATCCTACGTCAGCAAATCATTAGATAGACGATCACAAGGTTCAGTCTACTAGCAGGCATAGGCCTATCGAGTTATCACGGGCAAAAGTATTTACCAGGCACATTTAAACATCGAGAGAAGTCACAAGCTTCACGATAATGTAGTGAGGTTGTCACAAGGAGTAATTTGATTACAGGAGACGGCGTGATTCGACGACCATACATTTCTGTCAAAGACGGCATAAAAGCGGGTTTTGCTAGCAGAATGGACGTAGATATGCACAATTGTACAATGTACAAGGCTACTGTTTGCAGATCCTGCATTTCTTTTAAGGGTTCCAAGTTATGAGCAGAAAAGTCACTGCAGAAGGGGCAGGGCCGCGATTTGAACCATGCGTTGAATAGGAACCCACCTCATTATCGCCAAACAATACCGTGATCTTGCCGAAGCGCATAAGGATGCTCAGATACATCTGTAGGTCTATTCGTGATTTTTGCCTTGAACTGATTCACGATGTTATGGCAGGGAGCATGTTTTAGTGGTTGGAAGCTCTCCATTTCTTGTTCATACTTTTCTTATTGCAACTTATTTTTCTTGTAAACAATTCGAAAATTGTCGAGTAAATTCTTCCACATTTTGAATCAGCGATTATTTCTTTAAAGACCAACTGTCTACTTATGGGCCTACAAGAAGTTACAAGTTTATTTGCTCACTCGTTGCGCTTTGGCTAAAGTAAGTTTCTTCTAAATCCGATCGTATGAAGACAATTTCAACTGTCACACATTTTTAGAGCTATGTGCCTAAATTTACCAATTCTTCACTAAAAGTTTAATAACAACTTTCGAATGCGATCGAATTAGCGCTGTCTTCAAGTTTAAAACTAACAGTGCATTGAGTAGTCGTAGGCCTATATTATAGGCTATATAGCCTAGCTGAATTTCACTTCTTTTCAGCATTTGCATGTGGAAAGATTCATCTTGGGTGCTGCGCTTTAAAACACTCATGACCTTTGCAAACTCATGTATATTTATCTAATCTAATCGGCGTTAGGAGTTGGTGGTAATTAATATTAGTAGCCATATTATGGCTACTCTTGTCGGTTTAAACATTTCAGGCAGATAGACTACTAAAAGTTTTGACCGAGCTATAGCACTTTTTGTTGGGGTCTAGGCCTACTTTCATCGGGAAACAGTGTACGTCACACATGATGATGATACCCTAATAATTATGACATCACTTTGATAACGAATTTTTTATAAAAGCGACTGGGAAGTAATGCAGCTCGTCGTTAAAATGATAAAGACTGTCTTCATAGTCTTCATAGTAATTTTCACAAAATTAATTCAGATTTTTTCAAAGTACTGGATATAGTCATGGCAATTCTTCTTGCATTCTTGTAAAGCCGCAAATAATTCCAGTCTATCAACGACCAGAAGGAAGTAACAAAAAGTTCATATCTCAGCCATCCATGCCAGAATCTATCAGTTCGAAGTCGTTATATCCCAAAAGTATGGTAATATATAAATTTAAGCAAAAATTTATTGGTAAAAGCCTATTCCAACTCTAGAAAGTTGGAACGAAATGGGCATTAGATTAATTCTAAACCTTACATCCTGCCATGCGACGCAGGTTGTGAACATTTCCGTTTAGGGGCCTACCGAGAATGCGCGTGTGTACAGTGTAGGCCTATAGAATCGATAAATATCGAAACATAGGCAACAATAATGTCACAATTTCTGTTATGTTAAACAAAATGCATTGCAAAAACTTCGACAATAGTGTTACATGCCACCTAACGTTCTACTTAACCGAAATGCTAACTTCTACTAAACTCTTGGATTATAACTATTTTGAAATGATTGGTTTTAACATGGCAGTGAGACGACAGGAAGCGCAAAACTCTGAACAAACATAAACCTGAAATCCTGTCGCCTAAGCTTATACCAGATTGCATTACACACGCCGTCGTTCGCAGTTTCGGCATCAGTGGTCCATCTTCCTCCCTGTGCTCACCTTACGTAAGCATCACAGGAATCATCGCGTGTCCTAATAATTCTCTGCAGGTTTATAATTGGTAAGTTCAACATCCAGGAAATCATGGACACGGCCTAGTTTTATGTGTACTTCCACGTAAGCAGATTCTCATTTTGTCAATGGGCTCACATTGATATAATTATTATTATGTTCACACCTTTATGATAGCCCGCAAAGTATGATCATAATTAGAACCACAGTTACCATACAATTGGAAGGGATAGCGCTGCAAAGTGATGCTGTGTGGAACGTAGGCCAACATTAACGCAATATTTTAATAAAGAAATTATTTCAAAAATCAGCCTATGATATGATTAGTTTCTCAACAACAGCTCTATAAAATTTTCTAATTGTAATTGCAACTACAAAAATTGACAAGGCAACACGTGGAGAATGATCATTATTCAACCATTCACTGATAAAGCAAGATATCATTTGGGTTCTGTTTGTAACAGAACAATATCCGTATATAGCATTGTTCTAAACCACCGGAACAAGTTTCATTTTGCTTCCCTTTAATGGATATTGCCAGGTGTTGCGCCATTTATACCACTGAAACCCCAGTTCTGAGTCTCCAGCACCTTTTGTGTAATGATATGGTCCATTAAGATGCGCGTAGGCGCAGTTTCCGTACCACCACCCTCCGCCATACTGCTGGGCACAGTTCCTGGACTCAGTACCATCGTTGTCTGCATCGTGGGTGGAGAATTGATGTCCATTGTTGTAAATCATACTCTCCCCTGAAATTTATAATGAAAACTTTCTGAACGCGTAACTTTCACCCACGATTTGTGCTTTAATAAAACTATTCTACTGAATAATTTATTGTTATTATGATATATGCAACGGAATGTTTGACTGACTGTAAGTCGTAGATGATATGGGCCTAATTATTTATATCTGATAAAAAATTTACGATAGAACATGCATGTCATGAACCAGCATGTGTGTATGGGTGCATGTATGCATGTTTGTATGTATGTATGTATGTATGTATGTATGTATGTATGTATGTATGTATGTATGTATGTATGTATGTATGTATGTATGTATGTATGTATTTATGTATTTATGTAACTACGTATGTATGTATGTATGTATGTATGTAATACTGTATGTAGGCCTATATATGTATTTATGAGCACTGCTGCGCACTCACGCAAACTCGAGCAGCGCTGGAAAGATAATAAATTGAAAAATTGCAACTGAAAAGTGAAATATTAGTAACTTTTAGAATTCGGATGAATAATTATTTATCTTTTCAAACACTGCGTCAAAAAGGCAACAATGCCCGTTTATGTCTCACCATCTGCAGTATGCTCCACTATGTGTATGTACTATAATGTGAGAGATATAAAAATTAATCAACTTTGAGATTATGATACTCAGAGCCAAATATGTCGGTCTAGGTCTCTTGCAGATTGCCAAGGGAACTTTCAGTTGTACAATGTACATTGTACACGCCGCTTTTAAATGAAGATGCAATTCACTCGGACACACATTCAGGCTCCTGACCTTTAAGTTTAACCCCCTCAGCTTAAGCATTAAAAATGCCTGATCTCATAATATGAGAATATGTCAATATTAAACATTAAATAAAACAGAGTCTCTTTTTCTCCATGGAAGACCTTTGGCGATAACGTTGTTGCTGTCCTCGACATCGAAGTCGTGTGAGCTCGACCCACTGCAGCTATTTCTCATCAAGGACTTTGTGGATGATCTACTAGCCTACCTTTTCTGTTGTTACTTTGCAATACTGCATTGGAGGGAGAGGGATGAGGTACTTGCTGCTGTTCAGAAGAGGGCCAGAGTTTGCCTCCGCATAAGAACCATGGTCTTGATGTCAGTGACATAGCCAATTAATCTTCCTTTCAAGCCTCATCTTCATGTTCTTCTTCTTATCCTCCTTCTTTTCTTCCTCCCTTTCTTTTTCATCTACCTTTTGCTATCACGCTGTAGGCTACAACGTTGTTGAATAGTTGAAAATATTACCTGCATTTCCAGAATATCCGCTGACCGTTAGTATGTACTTCACGGCCGATGAACCGATGGAAAACGTTGAATATTCCGCAAAACTCTTATTTCCGTCAAAGTCTTCCAACTCAATCCGCAGTTTGTAGTTCCGCTTTGATGTCAGAAGATAAAGCATTTCGTTACATACAAAAGGTGTTCCCTGCTCAAGACCAACAAGAGTCAAAAATCACGCGATAATATTTTAGGCCTTTTTATATTATACTCCCTCTTTCCACCTTTTAAGTCGAAAAACTATATTGCGCTTTTTAAACATAATTTGCCAAAGATACCGGAATTGAGTTCAATAATTAAAGCATCTTGCTAAGTTGGTATAGCTGTACAGTAGGCTTTATAGTCAAATCTGCAAATTCTGTAACTAAGTACGTACCATTTTATTATAGGTTTAGTCAGCATTCAACGACTCTCTATCTCACAGCCATAGTCGAAGTTCACAATTTGATGACACTGTTCTAATTAATTTTTTGAAGATGTCAGATATCATAGGCCTACATGTCTGCATTTTTATAACTACAATCAATTAATAGCGCATTTTTATAACTACAATCAATTAATAGCGCAATAAATTACAGGATTAAAAAGCTATTTAACCAATTATCCATTGAAAAAATGCTGATAAGCTCCTAATTTTTCTCAGTTTTACCTTAGTAATTACTTTGAATATTACTTTGAATGCGATTTCTAAATTTTCAAAAATAATTGTTAAAGCTCCTCAGGTGGACTTTTAGACTAGCAAGCTACAAACGATCCTATGGCATTTCCATAAACCTTACCAAGCCAGAATTCGCCGTCTGGATTTCCAAATCCTTTTCTATACTCAGTCCACGTTCTGTTAAAACTGACACTGCCATCTTTGCGTCTCTGAAAAACCTGTCAACAGTTGATGGAATACTATCTATTGCGGCTAATAATTATTGTTTCCCACTTGAAATAAATCGAAGAGGAGAACAACATAGACTTTTATTTTAATGTCAGCCGAAAGTACACTTTGTCTTGTTCTGTTCCAACAATAAAATAGTGAATCCTCAAAAGGGTAAAAATAATTCCTCGTTTGTTCTTCTTAAGACAACATCTTATAAGAACAAGCCAAGAATTTTACCGTTGTTGAATCATAATAGGCCTACGTAGTTTAACCATTCCTGTGGAAATGGGTAAAGACAGAGAAAGTAACTTGACGCAACAGCGGTTAGTAGACAAGCTGAGACAAATCAGCTTATCTTTAGTTATAATGCATCAAAATTTGTGTTTTGAAACTCAACCTTTTGGACCAGACATGCAAAGCTCAACACTGTTCTCGTACATGTCCAATGACTTTCAAGGAAGACTGTACGTTGTTCGATAGCAAATATTAATCTGATAGAATTGAGATAATTTAAGTGTTTTGCTTAGCGGGGGAACAACTAGCCTACATAGTCTTGAGAGCTATGCATATTGCATAAGGACTCATTTAATGAGTGAATTGAGTGAATTAACATATAGTGCAAGAGGGATCGGACTTGCACAAGGAACCTTTTTGCAGAGTACTGTTGATGTCAAAATTCATTCATCCACGTATCTAGGATATGAGTTGATTTCGCGTTTTAAATTATGTTACCGGCGTCCGGCGACATGTCTGCTGCTTAATTTTTACCTAGATTGCCTTTGCGTTTACGGATGTCACTAGACGCAATTAGTCCAGAAGGAGATGAGACCAGATATTCAACAATTAACAATTACGTGAAAATTATTTTGTGAACAAATTAGTGGGTGACTAAGTGGCGTTGACTGACATTCACATCGAGAGTTAAAACAAAGCATCTCCGCCACCCAAGTGCAAGACCGTAGCCAGGATTTGATTTGGGGGGGGGTGTTTCTTCAGTTTCCCGTCCGAAAAAAAAACTGGTGGCCTTTTTTCAGTCATCCGACAGAAATATTCACAAAATGTCACTAATTTCCATTTTTCCACATTAATTTTTTTCCATTTCGGGGGTGTTTTCATGGTTTTATTTCATGTTATTTACATCATGTGCTAGTAATTGCATTATATTAGTTTTTAAATTTTCCATTTCGGGGGGGGGGTGTTCAAACACCCAAAACACCCCCCTAGCTACGGCCTTGCCCAAGTTGCATCCCGTTCGCTCGGTGAAATGCAGAGATGTCTTACAACAAAAAATTGAATGTATAAAATTTCGCACAGCTTTAGTCAAGTTTCATTGAGAGCAAAAGCATAACTGAAAGAATGAATGGATAAAACTGTCACTCTGTCATCTTGCTGTAAATGGTTGATCATAATGTGACACTATAAAATAGTGCAATGTATGTTAATGCCAAATTTCAACGATGAAGCACAAACCAGCGATGCACGATTGTCAGTCTCCATATCACAAAACGCAGAAGTACAAGTTCGATTGAGTTGATGTCCGACGCACACTTCGTAGACGCCACTTTGAGTATGACCGCGTGCTTTTATGTCAGAACAATCACACACATCAGACGCAGAATCGCAGCTGCCTAGAATAGAACAGGTTTGCACGTTCATTGTTACGAATTATTACTCTATCTGCAGTACAAAATTTGAATCAACCAGAACCCTAATACCAATGATCATTGGGATCATGTCTTGCCCCGAATTGGCCAATGTTTTCGATCAGTGGCACATTAGTGACATTACACGCAGCAAACAGCATAATTACTGTGGATTTGCAGGAAAACAAACGTAGGTGTTGAACACAACGGATTTTGAATTCCAATGAATAGATGTACAGGGTGCGCCAAAAAAGTAATCCCCTACGGCTTTTTGTCAATATCTTGGTCAAAAATAGGAATTTTTCAAATCAAGTTTTACGGGCTTGAAGGTAATTCATATCTACGTACAATAGCCAAATTTCATCGCCATATGTGAGACAGAACAAAAGTTATATCACTTTTAGTGAGGCCACCCACCGTTTTTTGACGATTCAAAAACGCGACGCAACAAAAAGTAAGAAAAAACCAATTTAATTATTCTGGCCAATATCTTGGCCGGAAGTAAGAATTTCGAAATGAAATTTTACAGGCTTAAAGACAATTCATATTTGCACATGATGGCCAGATTTCAGCTAAATATTTCAAACAGAATAAAAGTTATGGCACTTTTAAAGAGGCCACCCACCGTTTTTTGACGATTCAAAGACGTAACGCAGCAAAAAGGTAACAAAACACGATTTTATTTAGTCTCATCTCAAATAATTGTTATCAGATAGCCTTGATATTGCCAGATGATCATTATTATAACTATTGAAAAAAGGAACAGAGCGCCAGCGTAGCTGCACGTCACTAAGAAGTCACTTAGCAAGATGACAATAAAATCGGTAAATAAGGAATCTGTCAGCTTAATCAACAGCTCCATCAAGAACTTTGCAAAGAGACTCAAAAGAAGTTTTGGCACTGGTGGTGGGCACATTGAGCACAAGTTGTGAAGCACTACCAAGTTCATTTTACAACAGTTATTTGAGATGAGACCTAATAAAAGCGTGTTTTTGTTACTTTTTGTTGCGTTTCGTTTTTGAATCGTCAAAAACGGTGGGTGGCCTCACTAAAAGTGGTATAACTTTTGTCCTGTTTGAAATATTTTGATAAAATCTGGCCATCATGTGCAGATAATAATAATATTATGAATTGTCTTTAACCCTTATAGGGTCACCGGGGGGTAAAAAAATACCCCCATCTCGGTTTTTCACGGAAATTTTAATCCCTGAAAATAGTTGAAGAAATCGCTTCTATGACTTTTCCTAAATATGTTTTATGCATAGAATGCATCCAGTTTCATTAGTTATTCATGCACCCAAATCAGCTATAAAGTACGAAAATGTACCACCTCCTAGCTATTTTACTCAGGAATTTTTAAACATAGCATTATGCATGCTTTACACATGAGTGTATTGCTGTTAAATTGTCTCCTTATCAGTATCTGGAAATTATAATAGAAATCGTTTTGGTTTAATAAAATTAAGATGAATAAATGACATTGTCTACTACAGCAAATCATGCGAAGTTAACAAGTGTAGCATCAAGCCCTTTGGTTCCATCGCATTTCTTGACCTCGAAAATGCTGATTTAGACCTTGAGATCATGTTTCCATTGCACAAATGACTTCACTAATAGCCATTTTAATATTCTGGCCGCCATTTTGTCCGCCATTTTGATTTTCGTGCTGTGCCACATATGTGACATTGGTTCCATTGCATTCCTTGACCTCGAAAATGCTGATTTAGACTCTGAAATCATGTTTCCATTACATACATAACTTCACTTATAGCCATTTAAGATTCTGGCCGCCATTTTGTCCGCCATTTTGATTTTCCTGCAGTGCTGCATGTTACTTTGGTACCAGCGCATTCCGCGAACCTTCTATAAATAACTTCTTTTAGTTTTATACTTGAAAATCGGAGTTTATCATAGGAATCATGCGAAACACAGTGGGGGTATTTTTTTACCCCCCGGTGACCAAAATCGGTTGGGAAAAATCGTGACCCTATGAGGGTTAAGCGTGTAAAATTTCATTTCGATCTTCTTACTTTTGGCCAAGATATTGGCCAAAAACCTAATTTTTGTTGCGCTTCGTTTTTGAATCGTCAAAAAACGTTGGGTGGCCTCACTAAAAGTGATATAACTTTTGTTCTGTTTTAAATATTTTTTTGTACTTCATAACGTTTCTTGAAGTCCCTAGAATCAGGTCAGCAGTTGGTGAAACTAAGAATAGCCTGCAAGGTGTCGTATAGCCATCGGAAGCCCGTTTTAAGTTGTTTGAAATAAAGTAAACGTGAAGGCAATTCTGAAAGTTGCAGTGTAGTTGCTGACCACATTTTTTATGGAACACATGCATGGATTTTAGACTCAGAACAGTTTAGAGCAAGCTCAATTTTTGTAAATAAAAGAATGATAGCAGCCATGTTTGTATGTGCACTTGTATGTGCACTTGTTATAGCGCCCCTTCAAGCTCTTTCTACTCAGAGGCGCTCCCGAATGCAGAGCGGACACTGCATCGGAGTTTCACGCCGAAGCGCTGAGCAATTGTGAGTGAAGGACTTGCCCAAGGTCCTTACGCGGCAAGGTAGATTCGAACCTCGAACCTTCCGGCCTCAAGGCAACGACGCCACCACTACACCACCGCGCCCCATTGCCATGTTACACTTTACCATTTGCTAATATCCTTGGGTTCTGAGTTTGGTTCCTGATGGATATGTCGTTTTCCTTGAGAGAGTTCCAAGTTTGGTTCCTGATGGAGATTTCGTGTTCCTCGAGAAGCCGGTCAACCGCTTGAAGACTTGTCAAAATGACGTCATGCTGACTTGTCAGTTTTTGAAATGATTCATTAAAAATCTTTTGCTGACTTTTCATTTCTCGAAGCGAAGCATTAAGAAGCTCGTGAATACCCTGAACCTGTTTGTTTAGTTTATCAAACAGCTCTACTCTTAGCTGCATCTCAGCAACGATGCTGTTCGGTGAATCTCCATTGTCGCCTCCCTGTACAGTGCACTGTACTCTCACAGGCGAGATTGCTTCATGAGTTATCAGTATTGCCACCAACGTTACGAAATAATATGTCATGACAAAGCTCATGACTACATTTGCTTAAACACAGCTATACACTGAAGACTTGATCAACAGCAAAATCTGCACGGCAATCGACTATTATCAGCTCTTTGGCAAGATTGCATCAGGTGAAACATATTATATACCCGGTAGATCACGAACTGAACGAGGCCTTCATAGCACATGATAGGCAACTCCCTGGTATCTACATACGCATTAAGATAAAATACATGCTGATCGTACTACTGGGCTATATGGCCTATGAACAATCCTCTGCTGTATAGGCTGTGGCTTGCTGCATATAGACCTATATGGCTGCACAATTTAAATGCATAATAATATCAATTTTTAAATCAATTTTTAAATTAATTCATTCTACGAATTTTTTCACTTACATTCTACGGAATTATAATATAATAGCGATCCTTCAAGTGACTTAATCAGGAGCTCTCCCAGTGTAGGAGAAAGAAGAGTGATTTATAAAATAAAGTTTGATTGGTCAGATATAGCATGCGTATTTCCGAAGGATCTCATTCCTGATGAAGCACCCTGCATCCGAGAAGTCTCGGCAATGCTTAGCAGATAAGCGAACCCGTGGAATTAGATGCTCTCTCTTTGTGGCAGGGGGGAAGATTCAGTCGCACTACAACGTCGGACACAGGACGGCAGAAATCGCGCCGGTAAGATGGAGCGCAACCAAGGATGCAGCGTGAAACCAGGAGTGCGTGCATATTTGCATTTTATAGATGTTAACATGCGTGATTCATAATAAAACGTCACCCTACATATTTTCCTTTATCCAGACTTGGGACTGGCACTGCCAGAGTGCAAACAGTGGCGGAGTTAAAATTAGGAGTTAAAATTAGGAGTTAAATTTAGGAGTTAAATTTAGGAGTTAAAATTAGGAGTTAAAATTAGGAGTTAAAAATAGGAGTTAAAATTAGGAGTTAAAATAGGAGTTAAAATTAGGAGTTAAAAATTAGGAGTTAAAATTAGGAGTTAAAATTAGGAGTTAAAATTAGGAGTTCAAATAAGGAGTTAAAATTAGGAGTTAAATTTAGGAGTTAAAATTAGGAGTTAAAATTAGGAGTTACAATTAGGAGTTAAAATTAGGAGTTAAAATTAGGAGTTCAAATTAGGAGTTCAAATTAGGAGTTAAAATTAGGAGTTCAAATTAGGAGTTCAAATTAGGAGTTCAAATAAGGAGTTCAAATTAGGAGTTAAATTTAGGAGTTAAATTTAGGAGTTAAAATTAGGAGTTAAAATTAGGAGTTAAAATTAGGAGTTAAAATTAGGAGTTAAAATTAGGAGTTAAAATTAGGAGTTAAAATTAGGAGTTCAAATTAGGAGTTCAAATTAGGAGTTCAAATTAGAAGTTCAAATTAGGAGTTCAAATAAGGAGTTCAAATAAGGAGTTCAAATTAGGAGTGCGTGCATATTTGCATTTTATAGATTGTTAACATGCGTGTATACATGTAATTGCACCTTGAACAGAAGCAAATCAAAGAGCAGTTCATGTACAGTGATAGATATTATGTAAACTAACTAGTATATAATTATATTTTGCTACGGTAGGCCTATTCAATTCATGAGTCAATTTCGGAGGCGCTCAAAAACCAAACCGCGATTCAGAGGATAAACCAACTAACACAAAAAGAGACAGCCTATTTGGAGGATTTTCTAGGCCATCTTTTCTCTGTTCTGTTTGTGTTGAAAATAGAATTTCCTGAGTAAACTAGTTCTACATTTTGCTGCGCTACTGACAAGAGAGATCAATTCCTGATAATCACCAAAGTCTTGAATGACCAGATACGACAATGAATAACTGTGAAAGACGGTAATTTCGGAACATCGGGCGACAACTTCGCCCTTGTGTACCGGATTGGCAGCCTCTTGTCGTTTCTGTAGCGGTAGTTGGGTTTTACAGGGATGGAGTTGCCAACCCCATGCCCTAACCCTCCTCCTTTTTCAACCGGGCTTGAGACTGGCTTTGGCGGAGTTACACATTACAAATACAAGCCTTAAAATTCTAAAACTGTAGGACCAGTGCTCAAAACACTGTCAGAGAACAACTGCAGTTTCGCTCTATTTCGCCGACAACAGTTTACTGTCCGTCCATCTGACAGATGGACAGAATATTGAAAAGCGAAAATATACCGTCAACTGGGGTTACTTTGATACACCCGGGGTAACTTTGATAAGTTTTATGTAAGCGCTAGAAACGGGCACAGAACAGCTCAGCAGTAGCTGTTTCAGAATACGTGATTGATTGAAAGTGTTTACAGCGGACATGCATACATACATACATACATACTTACATACGCGCATACATACATGCATACTTACATACGCACATACATACGTACATACATGCAAACATATATACATACACATACATACATGCATGTGCATACATAATACATACATACATACATACATACATACATACATACATACATACATACATACATACATACATACATACATACATACATACATACATACATACATACATACATACATACATACATACATACATACATACATACATGCATACATACATACATACATACATACATACATACATACATACATACATACATACATACATACATACATACATATATGCATACTGATCTCAGTAACAGTGATAAAACTTTACCTGGAACAAGCAAGGTACTGCCGGTACTGGTACCAGTACCAGCAAAACGACGTAAGGTTCAAGAGGTAGAACCATCCTCTGATTCTGAAAGTGGTTGATCAGTGTAATACCAAGATAGTAGTACAGGTACTCCCCGTACTTCGTATGATTCGGTATGGGTGACAGTGAATCACCAGTGGCCTCCATAAAGTCCCAGTATGGACCTGACCAATGGATTGTTGTGAAGTACGGGATGAAGGAAAGAAAGGTTATCTCAACTACATTGGCAAAATTCTTGATCTTAAACCAAGGAGAAGACTTTTGAAAGTGCAATTTGTTATGAAACAACCAGGAAGAAATTATTTCAAATTTACCGACAAAGAAGCTGAATAAGTTGACCCTGCAGTTCCATATAATGCAGTTGTTTAAGAACTACAGACAGGGCCGGATTTAAACAGAGTGAGGCCCTAAGCAATTTCAATTATGAGGCCCCACTTAAGGATAAAAAAAGACAAAATGCATATTGCTAGATCTAAGTATATTCCTAATGCATATTGCGCCAGTGATCCATGTTTGATCAACTATAGGCCTGCTGTTTAGTCTTTATAACGAGTACGTCGAATTGTAATAATATTGATACACTCGTTTTATTCCAGTTTTTTATGGCATATACTAAAAATCACAATGAAGTTTTACATAAACTTCCTGCATTTCTGCATCGCATAATCTGCGAAAATGTCATCAAAAGGAATTTTGCCTAGATGTTTGCATTCGATGCAAAGCAAGCTCAATTAGCAGGTCGAGTTTATTCTGGTGAATCGTGGAGCGAAGTTCCCTCTTTTATGCGCTGGAGCTGCGAGAACGATCGCTAGCCAGTGCAATTTGTTAGGCCTACCATTAGACTCAGAAACATACGAAGCACCACTTCAAGGTTAGGAAAAGCGCTTTTGATGCCGTCCCTGACAATGATGTCATAAAAATCTTGATGACTGTATTTCCTTATAGATCTATTCACCATTTCTCCAGTTTGATTGGAAGCTTTTGTTTAGCAGGAATAATTTTTCATCAATATCACTTCTGTTTTAATAATAGAAATTACTATCTATGAGTCCAACTTCGATTTCAGCGAGATTGTTTTAATTAGACCTAATCCCATTTCTATTTCAGTAAAAATTATTTTTATGAATCCGACTTCTATGTTGCAAGAATTATTTTTGTCAATCCGACATGTATCTGATAAACACTGAAACGGGAAAAACCGTGAAACCCATGCAATGGCGAATAATTAAATAGGGCTACGCTAAAATTTACTTTTACCATCGATCAAACATTCAAAAAACGTGTTCTTCCTCACTTTCCGCATTGAACAATAATGTATCGGTTGTCGCAGGTTCTTACCAGACGAAATATAAATATCGATGAGACGCAAGCGTTCAACCTAATAATTAAAGCACTGAGACTAAAGCAAGACTTGTGTTCGATCTTACGCATTGGCCGCATCAATTCCTACAAAAAAGTAAGATAAAATGATTGATTATAATCAATCGTGAACTAAAGAAAAAAATCAGTGGCTTATAATTTATAAGTTATAATTTATAAGCCACTGAGCTTTTTTTAGTTCACTATTGGAGGCCCCCCAGATGCCAGAGGCCCTAAGCAGTTGCTTAGTTGGATTACATGTAAATACGGCCCTGACTACAGAAGCCTACAGAAAACAACAGACAGCAATTCCAGTTCAAAAATGTCACCAGTAAAGTTATAAATAAAAAGAAACTGGTAAAAACGTTTGAAATACGTTGTCCCTTTGGCAATAGAAAAGAATTTTTTTGATATCCTCCCAATGGTCAGTTATCCAGTTATGAACTTTTTGGAACACCAGATGATAGGAGATACCACTTGTTTCCTTTTCAAAACTGAATAAAATTATCAATGTAGCCCCTATTAGGTCCTTATTTTGATAACACATTGAAAGCTGAAAAAGGCCGTCCGTCCGTCCGTTGTCCGTCCGTCCGTCCGTAACATTGATAACTCTTTGGGCTTTTAAAAACTATACTAGGTATAGGGCCTACTAGAAAAAGATAAAATTGAGTTTCATCGTAATCACAAGACATCATTTGGTACAATAAAGCCAAAAAACGGGAAAATATTTTAAAGAAGTTTCGTTTATGGAACCAAATAATTTTATGCAAAAAACTATCAAAGTAACCCCAGTTGACGGTATGCTCTGTTCTGGATCCGTGTAATGGATAAGTTGTGTAAAAATATAATTATCCTTCCTCAAGTTTAGGGCCTACTGTGAAATTTTTCCCTTGTTTAAGTCCTGAGCGCATGGAAAGATGTAAAACGCGTAGGCAGCAGGGCCGGATTAACAAATGTGGGGGCCCTGTTCGGTAAAACTGTGGGGGCCCAAATCTTACAGACGCATGAGAAAATGACTCACAAAACGTGTTAGGCTATATTCAACGAATCAACATTCGTCTATTATTAATTCATTACTTATATTATTTTTAACACTGATTATCAGCAGGTCTTTCAATGACCTATATAAGTATATATCTTTTACGGTTTAAGAATTTTAGGTTAAAGTGATTCATGGTCAGTCATTCTCCTGACCAGCGCACAGCACTCGTACAAGCAAACAGTGCAGAAGCGATTTTATGCCCCAAATAAATTCTTGACTATGAAAATTTCTGGCAGACCTGCGGCAGGGCAAACGGTTTTACCAGGGCATTTGGCCTAATTTGCCCTGCTGTGCATGGCCCCACACTGTTTACAAACTAAAATATATTTTCGCGGTTATGCCAGTAGTAGACCCTGGATCAAGCTCCATCCTGCTTATGTGAGCTTTCACCCCGGTGTATGTCTCTCTGGACAGCCGTTCACTGCGCTCAGCTGCTCGTGGAGAATTCCTTGTTCTTTTTTCGAGTATTGTGACCATGCAACGACAAGCATTCTCGGTAGTGGGCACAGTTTTCTGGAATAGCCTCCCCGTGGCTCTCTCGCTTCCCGTGACTCTGCCGACTCTTTCTTTCGTCTTCTCAACTTTTCTTTTTGACAACGCCTGCGTTGGGAGTGCCTCCGAGTAAAAATCTCAAGGGGCTCTATATAAATTTATGAGATTGATTGAATTCGTAAAAATAGAGTGCGTATACTGCATGTAGAGTTGCAGACCTACTCAATGTTATTATCACGCCATCTCATAATGCGTAGCATAGCACTGGAGTTCCGATCAGGTGATTTATATTAAGTGTTTAAACAAGCAAAAAAACGTATAACTCCTACAAGCATTTCTGACTGATTTTAAGATCAATCTGCCTGGCAATGAAAACTGCAATAAGGGCCCCCACAATTTTTAAATAAGTTAAAAAGGTATGACTCTTACTAGCATTTCTGACTGATTTTAAGATCAATCTGCCTGGCAATGAAAACTGCAATCAGGGCCCCCACAATTTTTAAATAAGCTAAAAATATTTTCTTATCAGCATTTCTGACTGATTTTAAAATCAATCTGCCTGGCAATGAAAACTGCAATAAGGGCCCCCACATGTGCAAAAGTTGCATAATGCTAAAGTCACTAGTTCTTGAATAATTTGACAATTTTTTCATATATTTTAAACTCAGATTACTATTATAATTAGCAATGATGAAAAATTCCTATTTCATGTGTGGGGGCCCCCTAAAGTGTGGGGGCCCCTGTTCGGCCGAACATGTCGAACATGCCTTAATCCGGCCCTGGTAGGCAGACACATAACGATTCGTCTTCAACATAAAAGAATCATTCGGGGGCTCAACCGTCATGAGCGTGGTGATTTACACGAGACTATAATGGGGCCGATCGAGGGACTTCAGGTTGTTTGGGGAGTTTCAGCTTCGTTTGCTGGTTACGTCGCTGCAACTGAAAAGTGCTTCTGTAACAGGAATCACACATCTGATTCTTTTTCACGCACTTTATGTAATTTTTCCGAGAAGCAGATAACGAGTATTATAGGCCTCAGTGGTGGCGCCAGGATAATTTGCGGGGAGAAACTTCCGTTTTCAGTCGCAAAAATAAATTTCTGATGACGAACTTTTTTTAGTCATAGGCCAAAATCTGAAGAAAATTTTCCGTTTTCAGCCGTCAAAATTTATGACGACCTTTTTTTTAGTCAGTTGGTCGAAATCTTGGGAAAAATGAAGAATGGTCTTTTTCGTATCCGCCAAACTGTTTGGCCAACCTCATGCGTACCCCTTTACGGTTTCTTTGAGAGGGGGGCTAAAGGGGGGTTAATCGTGCAAATATTTCATTTTTATATGGGAATAAAATGGATGGCCTTTTTTAGGGGATTTAGCCCCCTAACCGCCCTAGCGCCGCCACTGGTAGGCCTATAATTATACCTACAACCCTGTCCGTTACAGATTCTAAAGCTAGCTAGACTTAAGGCTTAGTCTTTCATTTGCAAAATTTCGAATAATTATCCGCTAGGCCTACCTCTGGATGAGATATTTAATCAGTAGCTTTCAAAATGAACGGATGAAAAGAGGAATAGACCAAACAAGTCGATCGTCTAGTGCTCAGCTGATTCTGTTTGTTCAGAACAGTGCAAAATAATAGTTTAAAACCAGTGTTAAAAATGCTTTGTTTGTGATTGTCCGACTGGATTGATGGAAACGCACCAGACCGAATGGTTTAAAACCAGTGATAATAAATGCTTTGTTTGTGATTGTCCGACATGATAGATGGAAACGTCCCGCACCGTATTAATAATCTATATGCCTAAGCTTATAAGCATATTGATTCCCATAATGATGCACCTGCCTTCCGAATAACAAGTTATGAACTATATCTATGTAAATAAAGAGAAGATTCTGTCTGCCTGTCTGTCTGTCTGTCTGTCTGTGTGCCTATCTGTTTGACCGGGATGCATTTCCACAGTTTTTGAGCTTTTCACTCCAAACCTTCACTACTGTGTAGGTCTCGGCATGAGACACCCCAACTGTAACACCATGGGGGCCAGGGTGGGGGCAAAACCCCCAAAATTTGTTTAATAAAACGCTGCTATTGATCTGAAACTTTCTGCCTAGACAGAGGACCATCAAACCACCCGGTGGAGGGGTTGGCGAATCTCCCCCACCATTGGGGTCAGGTTGGGAGAGAAAAACCAAAACTTTTGCAATATCCCTTCCGTCGCCATAATTTCACAGTTATTCACCTGAAACGTTCCAGCTACACCGAATGCCACCAGCTCAGCTTGCCTCCACCCAACACACACCTCGCCCCGCAGGGGCCAGGTGGGGCCAGGATATTATTGGGGGAAAAATTTTTGGCAGAAAACGCAGCTATTGATCTCAAACTTTCTACCTAGACAGAGGGCCATCAGAACCACCCGGTGGAGGGTTGGCGAATCTCTACCACCATGGGGCCATGGTGGGGGAGGGCGGCGAAAACCCTAATTTTTGCTATAAATTTCCATTCTCTTGCCATAGTCTCACAGTTTTTCACCTGAAACGTTGTTGCAGCTACACAGATTTTTACACGGGACACCTCGCCTCCACCCAGGACACGCCTGGGCTTGAAGGGGCCGAGTGGAGTAGGGGGTGGGGGCTGGGTGGGGGTGGGGGCGGTGGGGGGACAAAATTCTCCCGAAACCCCAAATTTCACGGGTTGCGTACCGGTGGACCATGGGGCCATGGTCGGAGTGTGGTGGGTGGGGTGGGGGTGGGGGTGGGGGTGGAAGGGGTGGAGGAATTTCTCCAGAAACCTAAATTTCTCGGGTGGCGTACCGGTGGATGTTGAGAGGAAGGGACGGTGGAAGAGAGGGTGAGAAGGATGGTGGGATGGACGGAGGGACGGAGGAAGGATTGGCGAGGAACGGTCCGAATCCTAAAATTCCCGGGCAACGCCGGATACCCAGCTATTATATAGGATGCGGGGTGGGGAAGGGGTGGGTGTAGGGTGGGACGGGGGTGGTGGAGTGGAGAGGAAGTGGAGGGGTAGGGGTGGAGGGGTGGGGTGGGGGTGGTGGAGTGGGTATTGGGGTGGGGTGGAGGGGTGGGGTAATGGTGGTGGGTGGTGGAGTGGGTGGGGTGGAGGTTGAGGTGGGGGTGGGTGGTGGTGGGGTGGGAGGTCGAGGGGATGGGGGTGGGGTTGGGGGTTGGGGTGGAGGTGGGAGTGGAGAGGGGGCTGGGATGAGAATTTTTTCCGAGAACCCAGATTTCTTGGGTGGAGGTCGGAGTGTGGTGGGGTGTGTGTGGTTTTGGCCGGAGCGGGTCTAATCCTAAATTTCCCGGGCAACACCGGGTACTCCAGCTAGTAACATAATAAAGATATCATACTTATAGAAAACAATAATGCATCGCGTAATAATGTTATTTTAAGCAAGAATGACTGAAAGGTGTGAAAGAATCTATTCGTTGCTAATAACCTAGGCCTACTTTTGCGATTTCAGTTTTTGTCACAAAATTTCCATCAAACTGCCGCGGAACCCCTAGCCGACGCCCGCGGAACCCTTAGGTTCCGCGGAGCCCCAGTTGAAAATCACTGGAGTAGGCGATAATTATGATCTCTGCTCTGGTTCGCCAATATCAGCTTGGTGATGATCCAGACTACCTGCCTTAGTTATGTTGCTCAACGGTTATCCAAGGACAACTAACAACTTACGCCCCTTCGCTCCTGATTTCATTCACACAAACTGCGACTGTGCAGGATCGAGCCTTTTCCGTGGTGGTCAAGCGGTCTGGAATGAACTCCCAAAGGAGCTTACGTCTGCTTCTTGCCACCTTTACTATGCAAAAATTTGCTATATTATGCGGTCATATCTTGTACATTGTTGTTGGGAACAATAAATTTGATTTGATTTACAGAAGCATTTAGGCAACTCAAAACTGCACTTTTCCACGCTAGAGATGGGAGCACTGCTGAGTAGTAGGCTACCCTTAAAGGGGCGCTGTATAAATTCTTCAATGGATCGATGAATGAACATAGGCCAACAATAGCGATTGTTTTCTGTTGGGTTTAGTTGCAGGCATGCGTCAAAACAGAGTCTACCACGCTTCCTCTCTTGAATGACCCTGCATGTTGATTTGGTGTCAGCCGCAGTTGGAAGTACATGCAGGTCGTTCCAAATGTTTGCAAATTGCAGTACAACTTTGGAATACGTACCAGATGTTCACAGCATTGCAGTGTCGGACTATGACGTATGAGAAGGAAACTCTAGGTATAAAAAGACAGTGAAAGAGTGTGTAACAAGAACGAAGGTGGCGAATGTGTAATGTCGGAATAAATTATATGTGAAACGTTTTAAACTAATTGTATGTGTCAATAATTCAGGGCCGGATTAACAAATGTGGGGGCCCTGTTCGGTAAAACTGTGGGGGCCCAAATCTTACAGACGCATGAGAAAATGACTCACAAAACGTGTTAGGCTATATTCAACGAATCAACATTCGTCTATTATTAATTCATTACTTATATTATTTTTAACACTGATTATCAGCAGGTCTTTCAATAGTGACCTATATAAGTATATATCTTTTACGGTTTAAGAATTTTAGGCTAAAGTGATTCATGGTCAGTCATTCTCCTGACCAGCGCACAGCACTCGTACAAGCAAACAGTGCAGAAGCGATTTTATGCCCCAAATAAATTCTTGACTATGAAAATTTCTGGCAGACCTGCGGCAGGGCAAACGGTTTTACCAGGGCATTTGGCCTAATTTGCCCTGCTGTGCATGGCCCCACACTGTTTACAAACTAAAATATATTTTCGCGGTTATGCCAGTAGTAGACCCTGGATCAAGCTCCATCCTGCTTATGTGAGCTTTCACCCCGGTGTATGTCTCTCTGGACAGCCGTTCACTGCGCTCAGCTGCTCGTGGAGAATTCCTTGTTCTTTTTTCGAGTATTGTGACCATGTAACGACAAGCATTCTCGGTAGTGGGCACAGTTTTCTGGAATAGCCTCCCCGTGGCTCTCTCGCTTCCCGTGACTCTGACGACTCTTTCTTTCGTCTTCTCAACTTTTCTTTTTGACAACGCCTGCGTTGGGAGTGCCTCCGAGTAAAAATCTCAAGGGGCTCTATATAAATTTATGAGATTGATTGAATTCGTAAAAATAGAGTGCGTATACTGCATGTAGAGTTGCAGACCTACTCAATGTTATTATCACGCCATCTCATAATGCGTAGCATAGCACTGGAGTTCCGATCAGGTGATTTATATTAAGTGTTTAAACAAGCAAAAAAACGTATCACTCCTACAAGCATTTCTGACTGATTTTAAGATCAATCTGCCTGGCAATGAAAACTGCAATAAGGGCCCCCACAATTTTTAAATAAGTTAAAAAGGTATGACTCTTACTAGCATTTCTGACTGATTTTAAGATCAATCTGCCTGGCAATGAAAACTGCAATCAGGGCCCCCACAATTTTTAAATAAGCTAAAAATATTTTCTTATCAGCATTTCTGACTGATTTTAAAATCAATCTGCCTGGCAATGAAAACTGCAATAAGGGCCCCCACATGTGCAAAAGTTGCATAATGCTAAAGTCACTAGTTCTTGAATAATTTGACAATTTTTTCATATATTTTAAACTCAGATTACTATTATAATTAGCAATGATGAAAAATTCCTATTTCATGTGTGGGGGCCCCCTAAAGTGTGGGGCCCCTGTTCGGCCGAACATGTCGAACATGCCTTAATCCGGCCCTGCAATAATTGTTTAAGCATGTGACGACAAGTAATTTTATAGCCAGGGATGAGTCAAGTTTGGATTTCGTGACTCTAGAAAAACTAATCTAAAAAAGCCAGTGATGTGTGCAGGGCTTTTTAGCGAATATTTTAGAACTGCACAACCGGCAATTTGAACCGACTAAAATTTCTGATGACCTTCTTTAGCCGTTTGTTAAAATGTTTTCCCGAAAATGCACTGCACAGTGCACAACCCGTTCGTTCCCTTCATTCTTTTCATACTAAACCGCATGCACTTACCCTTTTCTAATGGTTATCACTGCACGAGATTGCTTTTACAACTGCACAAATTCATTTACAACTCCACATTTTGTGTAGAACTGCACGTTAGAAAAGTCCTGTGTGTATGTACATGTAGGCAGGGGTTATTTTAAGGAAATTTCTCAACTGCACATAATTATCAGAATAGCATCCTACATCGGGTAGATTGGTCATTATTGAGACTAAGGCCTAATTATTATTGTTCTTCTTCTTCTTCTTCTTCTTCTTATTATTATTATTATTAATTTATTTTATTATTATTATTTTATTATTATTATTATTATTATTATTATTATTATTATTATTATTATTATTATTATTATTATTATTATTATTATTATTATTATTATTATTATTATTATTATCATTATCATGTGACTGGCTAAGCTTATAAACCTACATCTCCAAAGAGTAAGACTACATTTAAAATTTTTGTGTTAGCCGATCGGTCAGCATAATGTACTGAAAAATGAGAAATGCCGCTCTACTGCTGGTAAGAGGTCGCTGCTTCCGAGAAAATGAAATATTATCCCGGCCACTGTACATAGCACGTGTGCCACGTGACAGTGACACGGTCCAAGTTTCTAGGGTTTGCGTCTTTTGCCTTTTTCGCTAGTCGAGTTCCTTGACCAACGCTTTGATGTGGATGCTCAACTAATGCGTACTGCAAAGTCCTTTGCCACTCTACAGTCTACAACCTTCACAAATTTGGAAGGAGTTCACAGCATGCTCTGTCCTGATCTGGCTTTGTCCGAGCTATCTCTTGAGTTTTGGGAGTTGCTTGAAATGGACAATATTGAAGCTCTTACATAGACTTATGACACTGGCACAAAAAGTTCGCTTTCTTGCATCATCTGATACATACAGAAGTGTGACAACGGTCTTGGCCCGTCTTCTGGCTGCTAAACCTCACAGCGCAGACGTTGAACGTTTTATCAGCACAAGTTCCGCTTTAAAATCTATCGGCAGAAGCAGTGTATAGGCTATATATATGTCGGTCAACTCCGAAAATGAATACTTGTACATTTATCACAACATGCCGCCATTGATAGAATGGGATTCTAGGGCGTCCGTGCTTCTGTGGCTGCAAAAGCGAGCCCGTAGAACGAGGGACACACCAAAAGCATCAAAACAACGTTGGTTTAAGGGAATATTTACAGTTTCTGCAAGCGAACAGACAGAATGCGATTACTCTTTTAGTCAAGATATCACCTCTGATGCTGCAAAACCAAAAGTATTTTGAATTTTTGATCATACCAGACAGGCCAACTCTTACCATATGCCTTACGCCCACACCAATATCCGTCGCTTCTCTGTTAAATACAACGGGGCTCAAACATGGAATGAAATTCCGCTTCCCATCAGACTGCAACCCAATCTTTGTCTCTTTAAGCTAAGATTGAAAGCCCTGATACTCGATAAAAGCCAATAAATTATCTTAACACACCTTCATTGTTGCTAGCCACTTAGTCGTTAAATAGTTTAACTATTAAATTACCTCCCTTCACTCTTTCTAAATTAATTTGGTGAAGACTTAGGTTATATCCATTTTCAACCTAGTGTGCAGTATTCTGACCATTCAGTAAATTTTCTGCCTCAAATTTTTTCTTCTATAGGCCCTATGACCTTCGAATGTGTAACCGTGCTATTAGTTAAGGTGTTTACTGTTTAGTTAAGGTTTTTCTGAACATTTTCTTTCTCAATGTTGTTTTGTCTCGTTATATCATATATTGAGACCACTTTATGGCAACCTAATGGCCTTCTTCATCATGGTATTTCCGCCCAGGGGCCCACCTAGCGGGGTTGCAAGACCCCTTCCGAGTCCCCTGTGCAACCAATTGTAAACTATCAGCATCATTACTTAAGCACTGTTTTATTTTATTTTGTTAACTTTGTTTCTCTGATGTTTCATCTGATCTATTTTGTTGCTTTGGTTGCCATATAAATTGATTTGATTTGATTTTATCTCTAAAGTAAGTGTACGTGACCCGCCAAGGCTTGTTATGCGTGGAATAGCTGAATTGGGGGAATTTTGATACGGTGTAAGATTATTTGCGATCCTTCATGTTTATATGCTTTCATGTCTATTGTTTAAAATGGTTGAAGTTGTAAACAAAAAAGCAGAGAAGCCCTGTGCTCCGCTTGGCTTTCGTTTTTAACTCATTATTTTGTTACAAACTGGGAATCTTGAATTTGATTTCGTTTCACTAAGCGTTATTTGGCTTGCATCAGACAGCTTGTTTGAATATGCCATGTCTTTATCTCTAGACTACTTTTCTTGTATTTTATGCCAATAGAGTTGTCAGTAGAAATTTAAAGTTAAATTCACGGCAAAAAGTCTTTTAATCTTGTTTGTTACAATTAGTTTAATTAAAATATATTAGCTACTTACATTGTTTATGCGATTGTGTGTAAAAAAGTAACTGCACAAAACCTGATTTTCAACTGCACAAATTTGTTTTCCAACTACACATTTTGTGTCCAGCTGCACGTTAAAATAACCCCTGCATGTAGGTCATGATTATTATTGAGTAGGCGAATCCAACAATGCTCTTAGCAAACGACATTGAACAGCACAAACCATTTTTGATTATTAGCTCCAGTTCAGCTTGCTGTGACAAGGCAGATGTTCAATGCTGCTTGGCTTGTCTTATCCTGATTCTGATCTGGCACCGAAAAGAAAAATGGGACCCCTCGTCATTGAAGAATTTAGGTGATAGGCCTGATTATAATAGCCCTGCTGTCTAGCCTAGTTAGTCTCCATGGCATGACTTTAGTGGTCGCTGAGAAATTCCCAAAGATTTGCATTACTGCACAATTGTTCGAACATAAGTAATAACGCCTTCTAGTAAGGGCTGCTGGGTTCTTGCAACAAATGGCTGAAGAATTAAGTTGGCTGTGATGTCAGTTTGCGGATTAGGCCTACTATAGGGTCAATATTTGTAAAAATAAAAAAACAGCACTCATCTTGAATTTTAGCAAACAGATTTTAAGTAGGCTAGAAGGCATTTATATTATAATTGATGTAAATATTAATATTGAGATTTAAATTTTCAAAACTAGTTCAATTACCCTATTCGCTGCGTCAGAAAGGAGCAAGTTCCTTTGATAGAGTTATTCAAGTTACCACAGATGGACCACTGCAGTTTGAATGGTGCGTTGGTGCTAGATCGCAAACATTTGAGTTGGCTACAAGAACCACAAAGATCATAGAAACTAAGGCCACAAATCTGAATTCGATATAATGTCACTCGTAGGCTACACATGAAGCAGACTACAGTAGGATGCAGATGTCTAATAATTAGTGATTAAACATTGTATACGTATAGGCCGATAAAAATTTGTGTTCTGTATGCTTGCTTTTCAGCATTATATTTAAATGTCCGTTTATTACCTGCCGCAGATTAAGAGAGATAAGCTTTATCTATTTACTGAATATGGATAGCGAGGAGTTAAATTGGTATATTTGAAAACAATAGGCCTTAGTTATAAGCCTGTGCCGATGGAATGGTTCTTTTCAGATTATTCTACTCAAATGAATTGCGCGCAAAGTTGAACAAAGAAGACATGAGCCTGTTGTCAGTATAGGCCTTCCATATGCTCAGATGCTCAATATATACCCGGTACTCATTATCTACAACTCATCATTATTTTCTCATCAGACTACGACATTACTTTAACATATTCATAACGCAACTCTAATTAAAACGACTATAAAATGATGCAGTAGGCATAGGCCTACACTCACAGCATTTTTATGACCTTTTTTCACAATTTTGACTGAATTTAAATTGCTGAATATAGTTCTAGTCATAAATTTTATAGCAACCTCAGGTTAATTTTACTGTTGAATCGAGGCTTTAGTTTTAAAGCGTAATAATAGAAATGGAATATTAAACTGAAAGAGAGGAAAATAGTCACTCTGGCTAGTTCACAAAATAATGGCGCCATGACACTTTCTCGTAGCAAATATAAGTAGGGCCCACAAGAATCAGACATGCAATACACAGAGATATAATATTTATGCATACACATCCGTGTTTTTGTCGTGTCATGCAAGAGAAGGCAGGTATATAATTGATTGGATATTGTTTTTCCTTCTATACGATGTACAGTAAAAGGCAACTTAAGCCACCGGAACAAGTTTCATTTCGGTTGCTTTTAACGAATAACGAAAGCTGTCGTGCCAATGATACCAATGAATCCCCGATTGAATTCTAACACCTTCATTACGGTGATAATAGATGCCATTAAGAGTAGCGTAAGCACAACAACCGTGCCACCACGCTCCACCATAAGTCAGAGCACAGTTGTGGCCACAGGAATCGTTGTCTATATCGATGGTGGAGAATTGCCTTCCACTGCTGTAAGCCATACTGTCTCCTACAATTTATAGCGGAAAGTTTCCAATACAGCACTTTTAGCCACCGCCGTCTTCATATACCTTGTAATCATCATCATAAGCATCAGCATCCTTATCGTCGTCGTCATCGTCGTCGTCATCGTCATCGTCATCGTCATCGTCATGGCCATCGTCATCGTCATCATCATCAACATCATCATCATCGCCGTCGTCGTCGTCATCGTCAGCATCAGCATCAGCATCATTGCCATTGCTATCAGCGTCATCATCATCATAATCATAATCATCATCGTCGTCGTAATAACCGCCATCACCACAATACCACCATCATCATCGACAGCAGCAGCAGCATCATCACCACCACCAGCATCACCATCATCGTCATATTCTTCTTCTTTTCCTTTCTTTTCTTTTGTCTTATTTTTTTCCTCATGCACTAAAACGCTGTTGAAAAGTTTACCTGCATTTCCAGAATATCCGCCAGCTGTTAGTCTGTATTTATTGGCCGATGAATTGATGGAAAATGTCGAATATTCTGCGTAGCGTTTCGCTCCTTCCCAGTCTTCCAAGTCAATACGCAGTTTGTAGTATCGTTTTGATGTCAGACGATAAAGCATTTCGTTACCTGCAAAACGTATTTATCTGGTCAAAATGAACAATAGTGAAAGATTCATGCCAAGGGCGGATACATAAATTTTCAAAGGGGGGAGGGCAAACAATTTCGGTCTTGGGGAAAAATGTTCGTCTTTGCCGCCGAAAAATCTGATGACCCTTTCTTAATCATTTTTCTCGAATTCCCAAGAAAAAAAGATACCATTTCATCCGCCAAAATAGTTGATGACCTTTTTTAGTCATTTGTCTGGAATTCCCAATTCTGTTTGAAGGACTAATCAGTGGCGGCATGACAGCAGGCAAATCAGGGCAAATACCCTGGTAAAAACCCTGGTCGTTAACAATCATTGTCTTGCCTCAAGACTGCCAGAATTTGTTCCGTGGCATTTGCCAAGAATTTATTTAGAGCATAAATCGCTTCTGCGTCGTTTAGACTATAATAGGCTATATCAAACGCGTTTTTGCACCCGTATTCGGGACATCATTTTGTTTCAAAAACCTTACAGGGGAGTCTGATTGAAGAGTGACAGCTGTTTCACCACGTGATCATCGACCAGACCATCAGACAGTGACGTCTGCGTCGACGGTCGTGTGTACGTGAAAAGAAGGGCATTTTGAACACCAGCTATAGCTGAATTTCACTTTCAGCCTGTGCATGTTGGAAATTTCCATTTTTCGGCGCTCCATCTCAAACGCTCACAACTTTAACAAACTCGCGAACATTTCTAATCGGCGTATCGATTTGGTGGTAATATGGCTACCGTTGCTGTTTTTAAAATATCAGACAAAATTAATGCTAAAAGGTTTGAACGAATTATAATACTTTTTTGTTTGGGTCTTGTCTTCTTTTCAACCCATAGAACCCAAAATGCGCTCGATTTGGCATCAAATGCTGAAATTTACGTCGGTTTCTGGGGCTCTGCCCAGACCACGCTGGGGAGCTTGCAATACTCTCTCATACTCCCTAGTCGTTAGGGGCTTCTTGCCTTCTGCGTTCGCGGTATAGCGCTCCCAATTATTACACTTACTCAGAATGTCCATTTGGTTTCTCCCAACTTTTAGGACGTGGTTGCGCCTATGGAATACGTCATAGGCTGTATCAAACATGTTTTAACTTTTACAACCACACTCAATTAATTTCTAAATAAATGACAGGACTAGAACAGTTACTGAACAGATAATATTCATAAAAATACTGGAATCCCAATTTTGTAAGGTTAACCTTAGTGGTTAGGCCTACTTTGTGTGTGATTTCTATTTTTCAAATAATTGCTAGAATTCCTCAGGTTGACTCTATGAAGCTACACAAGAATCAAAATTATGACATTTTCATAATTCTTACCAAGCCAGAATTCGCCAACTGGATTTCCAAATCCTTCTCTATACTCAGTCCACGTTCTGTTAAAGCTGACATTGCCATCTTTGCGTCTCTGAAAAACCTGTTAACAATTGATTGAATTTTATGCTACAGGCCTATATATTGTATAAACCGTGGTTTTAAAAAGTAAGCCAAACTGTTTTGCATACATCTCCAACGCCTGATTATTAATCATTCTAATCGGTTTCAATACCTGTAAAACTCGTCGCTGTTTTTCTCAACATCACTGATGCAGTAGCAATGACCGAATAATAATTATGTCGTTTTGTGCGGCAAGCATCTGGAATATCACGTGGGGGAAAACCACAACCGACATCCATTCACACAAGACGCTGTCATCGAGAGTTCAGAGCTGCTATAGGGATTTAAAATGTCTTCAGTGTAGGTCAATGGTTCCCAAACTTTTTTGACTCTGGGGCCACTTGTTCTAAGTTGGAGGACACGAGGGCCCCTTTTTCTTAGTTGAATGACATTAAGGGGCCATAAGGCCAAAATTTAATTAACTAAAAGCATATAAAACTGTTGCAATTGATTCAAAAGAGAATGTTTGATGATATATTAATTTTATAGATGTCAAAATAGAATAATTTTTAATAGAAAATAATTATGTGTTCTATTCTGTCCAAATGTTCAAATTTTTCATATACTTTTGTCAATTCTTTGAGAGACGAGGGCCATTTTTGAAACCTGGCGGGCCACTTTTGGCCCGCGGGCCACGGGTTGGGAACCGCTGGTGTAGGTGATGGCAGGTGACACACTTTTCGGCGCGATCTTTGAATCAAAACAACTCCGACACAAAGACTCTCCCGTTCACTGGATGAAATGTAGGGTGTCTTACCGCTAAAATGAATGAAGGTGTATCGCGCAGTTTGAGCCAAGTTTCACTGATCATTTGCGGTGAGAATGAGAGAAGGAATAAATAAATAAAACTGTAACTCTTTCATCTTGCTGGAAAACTGTTCTTTCTGTGCATTCTGGAGCCCATACGAGTAGTTTTCTTGAAGAGGTGCTATGTAAATGCTTGAATGAGCTAATGAATGAAAAACAGTGTTATTGCAGTCATCTTGCTTTAAGAGGTACACCATAATGCGAGTCCATAAATTAGTGCAATGTAGGAATGCCATGGAATGCAATGTTTAAACACAAACCAGCAATGCACGATTGGCAGTCTCCATATCACAAAACGCAGAAGTACAAGTTCGACTGAGTTGCTGTCCAACGCACACCTCGTAGACGCCACTTCTAGTTTGCCCACTTGCTTTTATATCAGAACAGTCACACAGTTGAGATGCAGGATCGCAGCTGCCTAGAATAGAACAAGTTTTACTTTAATTACTTTAATTATTTTGGATATTATTTCATCTGCAATGCAAATAATTTAATATATTTCTCTTTCTCTGCAACTCCTGCATCCTTTCCTGTCACCCACCATCACCGTCCTTGTGCCCCCTCTATCCATCGCCTCTCGGGATTTCCATTCAAAACTAAAGTCTCACCTCATAAGGTACTCTTTCCCCGATTCACAGGATCTTCCACCTTCCACTTCTCGAACTCAACGACTCCTTCCTTAACAGCTACTCTTACACATTTGGAAATCGGACTACGACCTCCTTCGGACTACTCTTTTGGACAACCCTTCTAACTAGAATCAGCGCTCTCGAATAAGCTGGTGCCCTTGCGCTTGGCTTTCGAGTGGCGCTCAAGGAATTTGGAGACTACGATTACGATTAGCTTAATTATTTTGGATATTATTTAATCTGCAATGCAAAGAAATCAGAACCTTTATAATAATCCTCAATTGCTCATTGGGATCATGTCTGGCCCCTAATTGGCCAACATTTTTCATCAGTGGCACATTAGAGGAGAGTGGGGCAAGAGCGGTCTGCGGGGCAACAGTAACCGGAATGTTATCATAGAGCATTGCGCATGCGTAGAGATTAACCTACGCCGCGTTGAAAGACATTTGGGCGTATTGGCCGCATCGAACGACATAAGATTAATTTTTGTTAAATTCACTTCAAAACTCTATGAGTAAAACCTAATTATTCGTTTTTCCTAAAATCATTATAAATCGGAATAGTTAAGAATAATTTTCTATAAAATCAAAGTGTAGATGCTAAATTCTTCGATAATTTTATGTTGCGAGGACATAAAAACGCTTCGATTGCGCCCATTAGATCGAATGAATTCTTAAAGATGTCACTAGTAGGCTAATTAGTAAAAAAGGTGATTGCAGTGTCATCTTATTCTACAAAAGTAATTGTTCGCGTAGACCTGAGAAGCTTTGTTGCATTAATACTGCATGGGGCAAAACTGACCGTTCATCCCACACTTGCTCCACCGGTGGGGTAAGAGTGGCTTTCAAAGGGTATGCATAAAAAGTTTAATACCAGAAAAATTAGATAATTTTTCTGAAATAGTACGTGTGGGCTTTCCATGCAGAGCCAGATGGCTGGTCAGTGACAGGATGTAGTCGATTGCTTCAATACTGTCATCTGCTCAAAGATATTTTGATGAAATGCTTAAGCAACCGCTCTTGCCCCACTCTCCACTACACGCCACAAAGAGCACAGTAAACGTTGCTCTGTAAGATAACAAGCTAAGACATGGATTGTAGAGCACAGCGTTTGTTGAACTCAAATGAATAGATTTAGATTCATTTTCTCACTGTTTTGCTGAGCCGCAGCGATTAAACTGGATTGAATTTGGTAAACGGACTATGAATCAATCGATCAATCAAAATTGATATAGGCTAACGCTCCTCCACGTCCCTACATAGAGGCGATCCCGAACCAGGGCAGCAAAATGGGGAAACTAAGAATAGCCTTGAAGGTTCGAATAGCCACCGGAAACCAATTTTAGGTTGTTGGAAATAATGTAAACGCGAAGGCAACTCTGAGATGTTATAGTGTGGTTGACGACCGCATTTTTAATGGAACACATGCTCAGGACAGTTTAGAGTAAGCTCAATTTGTTTTATTAAAGAATGATAGCAGCCAGGATGCTTGACATGTTTCACTTTACCATTTGCGGACGTCCGCGAGTTCTGAGTTTGGTTCCTGGTGATGTTTTGTTCCTCGAGGGAGTTCTGAGTTAGGTTCTTGGTGGAGATGTCGTGTTCCGCGAGACGCAGGTCAATCGCTTGAAGACTTGTCACAATGGCGTCATGCTGACTTGTTGTTTGTTGAAATGATTCATTGAGAAGTTCATAATTACTTTGACCTTGCTTGATACAGATGCCTTGCTCCAGAAGACGTCGGTCAATCGCTTGAAGACTCAAATTAACAGCGTTTAGCTGACTTTTCACTTCTTGAAACGATGCCATAAGAAGCTCGTTATTAATTTGAGCTTGCTTGTTCAACTGATCAAGCAACTCGACTCTCAGTTGTTGAATCTCATCAACGATACTCATAGATGGGTCTCTATTGCCGCAGCCCTGTACGGTGCACTGGCCGTCAACTTTAAAGATTGCTTCATGAGTTATAAATAGTATGCCTACTGCAAACATTACCGAATAATATCCCATGACAAAACTATGAAGTGAAGCCTCAACTAGCAAAGAAATCTGCACGACAGTCAATTACTATACTCTTTGGCAAATAATATATGGCATCAGGTCTTCATAGATAGATAATTCCCTGTTTGCGTTCTGGCTTCAACATCCGCATTCAGATAAAGTGCATCCTGGTTTAACGGTTGGGAAATTATGGGGTGATCAACAATCATTATTTCGCTGCCTGCTGGCTGGGGCTTGTTTCATAGGACCATTATAGATTTGCCCAATTTTTTATTACATGCGTGTATGTATGTTCATTCAGTCATTATTATCATGGACTTATTATCGTCCCTTCAAGTAACTATAGTCATAGCGCTCGAAGCCCCAGTCACGGTGATCTAAAAATATGAGCGATTTGTAAAACAACGTTTCATTGGTCAGAAGTCATGTGCCCATCTCCGAAAAGGGATCATTCTATGATGACCTGCATCCGAGAAAGTTAGGCGCTGCCTAGCAGTCAAACGAGTCCGTGGAACCAAGAGCTCCTTTTCTTTGCCGAGCAAAAAACAAGTCTCGCTTCAACGTCGGACACAGAGCGGCAGAGCAAGTATACGATGGAGCCAACCTATAGGATGCAGCGCGAAACCAGGAGTGCGTGGATGTATGTTTGCGTCAGTGTTTGCATTGTATAGACTGTTAACATGCATGCACCTTAAACTATAAGCAATCAAATGCAGCTTATGCAAAGTGTTAGATAGCAGACGTAAGTGAGTTAAGATGGATAAGTAGTTTAAAAAAATAGCGATTATATTGCTTTTCCATTCAATTCACAAGTCAACTTCGGAGTGCACAAAAACTAAGATGCAATATTATGTAGATCAATTATTTTAAAGCGAGAGTCAACCAACTTAGACAAGGAGAGACAACCTATTTGGTGGAATGTCTAGGACACAGTCTGGTTCTTGTTCTGTTTGTGTTGAAAGTAGAATCTCATGGAAAGTGAAAGGCCTTCTCCGGTGCAGTGACTGAAGAGCGACCGAGCAATCAAGCCGTGAGTCTGCAGTATGGTGAAGCGACATGAAACTGCTTCAACCAATTTTCTTCATCATGAAGTTATCAGCGGCGGCGTGAGGTGCACTGACAGTGTAGGCTGCATTGTGCAATGTGCAGTAGCGTACTCCAACTTGGTCGATCATACATGTAGCTAATAAAGTCTCTAAGTAAAAGCTACCTGATTCTGCGAAAGAAACGGACAAAGAATTGAGTTGACGGTGATATCAGCTTTGTCAATATTATTATTAGGGTTGATATTTATAAAAAAAAATGCAAACAACTTTCATCTTGAACTTTAGTAGCCTAAGCACATCTTTGAGCTTGCTAGAAGGCGTTTGCCATCAACATAAAAATCAATAGGGCCTATTTAAGACAAAATTAAAACGAATAAAATATTTTGTTTGTGTCAGTAAACAGCAAGTACTTTTAAACTGTTTGATCGACAATTCGAGTTCCTGTAGACTGACCAGAGTGAAACCTGCTATCGTCAACACTTTAGTCGGTTAAAAGAGCAACAAAAGACCATAAAATTATGACAAAAATGGTCACGAACCCGACTTTCTTTACGCATATTTTGTGCGTAAACAGGAAGCAGATTAAAATAAAATATACAGATATCGAATAAGTGATTGAACGTTTTCATTGATAGGTTTCTGTATAGGCCTGTAAATTTTTGTTTATTTTGATCAGCAGGTTGAGAGATGCATGGTCACACGCAGAAACTATAGGCACGAACACACCAGGCGTTAAATTGTCCATTCTAAAAGCAACGACGTTATTGACAATATTTAATATTCGATAAGATTCCATTCGAATGAATTAAGCGCAAAGTTGAGAAAACAGGACATAAACCAGAGACTGTTGATTACGAAATGTTCAATATAGGCTATATTCATCAAACATTTTGACATCACGTTCACACTTTGACGACGAGATTGTAATTGGCAAGGCAATGCCGCTCATCACTAAAGTGCTAAAGACATTACGACAATAACAATATTCAGCCCGTTTCTACGAATTACGACTGCGTTCAAACTTCTGGATACAGTCTGTCAATAATTTAGCAAAGAGTTTAAGGTTAATTTCCGTGAAAATGTTTTAAAATTAATGTATTTCTAAATATATTTATTGTAGCAGAGAAAGAAAATATAACATAAGAACAGATGATAGCGGATATAGAGCAATCAATGCGAAACAGGAAGCCCGGAAAATCTAGAAGCTAATATCAACTTGACCTCAACTTGACCTAGTAGGCCTACACAAGCAACATTTGAGTCGACGTTCCAATGCCACGCAGTAGGCTACTGTTCTAATCAACGATGCGGTGTATTGCCAAAGAAATGTTTATGCTGAAAAAATTAATCGTTTGAAAAGCAAAATAATCAGAGCAAAACTATATAACCTATAGGCCTACCTGCAGATTAAATTGAATGACGAGCGCAATATAAAAGGCCTATAGCAAAAAGCAGAATAAGAAAACAAATTAATAAAACAGTAAACAACAATTTATAATAATTGATAATCAATGTATACGTAATAAGCAAAATAAACCGTAAAAACCAAGCTCCTAATCTATCTTGACCTAATGTGCATTCAATCAGCATTTCCGAATACTAATAACTGACCATAGGCCGATGCAATTATTCCGAACAGAAAAGCGGAATAATATTTGCAGCCACCGTCTAACAAAGCGAACTCGTGTCTAGCGTTTCTTCGAATGAAACGGAGTCTATAATTATAGTCCTTCTGATAGGCAACAAAGTGAGAGTACAATTTTATTACAGCATACACTAGTCTTGACAACTCTGCGAAACAGCTGCGCTTTGGCAAAAGACAGTTATTTCAGCGAAACAAAGGAAACTAATAACCAGGCTACGAATAGTTTACCAAATCGGCGCTATATAACTCTTAATAGGCTACACTACAGGAACAGGAGCTGATGACGGCATGCGGTGAGGGAAGGAGAAGACGCGGAAGACCAAGAAAGAGATGGATGGACGAGGTACAGGAAAAGTCTGGCATGAGCCTGGAGGAGCTAAGAGAGGCGACAAGAGAGAGGAGACACTGGAGAGGATACATCATGACTGTCGCCAGAGCTCCAAGAGCTGACGGCACCAGGTGACCAGGTGTGACAGGAACAGAAAACGAATTGCACAAATTGAAAGTGCAAAACACAGAAGATGATGATCCGTGTTAGGCAGCATGTGTTCTATGCCACCGGAACAAGTTTCATTTCGGCTGCCTTTAATGAATAAGTCCAGCTACTTCGCCAATGATACCAATGAATCCCCTTAGAATTGGCTACAGTGTCATATCGCTGACGGTAGACGCCATTAAGATTTGCCATAAAACAGCCACTACCATACCACCACCCTCCGCTAAACTGCCGAGCGCAGTTATCCCTATATTCATCGTTGTCTCGGTCGATAGTGGTGAATGGTTTTTCGTTGCTGTAATCCAGACCGTCGCCTGCAAGTCACATTGGAAACTTTCAAATACTCATCTGTACTGCAACCCCTATAATGGCCGATGCCGCATTTTGCGATTATACATAGATCGAAGCATGAAAATAATACCTGAGCAGTTTGAGCACGCTTTGCTCAGTTGACAGTCAGAGATGGAGTGTGAACAAACTATATCTAGAGTCGCCACCAAATCAGATTATGCTTGCAAAGTGCATGCTGTGCTTATAAATATTGCGGGCGCGGTGGAGTAGTGGTGGCCACTGTTGGGTGGCTTGGAGCTGAAGGGTTAAAGGTTCGAACCCATTTCAAGTCGTCGCGTGGAGACCCTGAGCAAGTCATTTACTTTCAACTGCTCGTGCGCTTTGGCATGAAACTACCAAGCAGTGGCCGCACTGTAGTAGCAGGGAGCGCTTCTGAGTAGTGAGCTTGAAGGGGTGCTATGACAAAAATTTTTAAAGATCGAATTTAATTCGATCAAATAAAAAAATACATGAATTAATCTGAAAAAGAGCGACTCACGAAATTGACTTAGACGGGATAGAATCGTTATTGTGGAGATCAGTTCCCAGTAATTATGATTCAAGACATTTAACCAACTTAAGCAATTTTTGGGAGGGATATATTTTTCATTTAAATTATTCTGATACTTTCCTTCTTCCACTTTATCTTTATCACCATTATCATCGCCTTCATTTTAATAATTCATATCATCATTATAGCCGTCAACATCATCATTATCACCATAATATAATCAGCTATTATACTGACGAGACTAGGGGCAGGCCTACTTACTCCATCCTTATAATTATCCCTTTCTTGTTAAACAACTCATTATTCATCATCATCATCATCATCATCATCATCATCATCATCATCATCATCATCATCATCATCCACCACCACCACCCACCACCACCCACCACTACCACCACCAGCATCATCATCATCATCGTCTTCGTCGTCGTCGTCATCATCATCATCATCATCATCATCATCCACCATCACCACCCACCACTACCACCACCAGCATCATCATCATCATCGTCTTCGTCGTCGTCGTCGTCATCATCATCATCATCATCATCATCATCATCATCATCATCATCATATTCTTCTCCTCATCCTCTTTATTTGTTTTTCACCTTTTCTTCTTCATCGATCCTTTTTGTCGCATCTAAAGAGGTGTGAAGAAATTGAAAAATTTACCTGCATTTCCAGAATATCCGCTGACTGTAAGTTTGTAATTATCGGCGGAAGAACTGATGGAAAATGTCGAATATTCTGCATAGCTTTTCTCTCCTTCCCAATCTTCCAAGTCAACGCGCAGTTTGTAGTTCCGTTTTGATGTCAGAAGATAAAGCATCTCGTTACCTACAAATAGGTATTCGTTGCTCACAGCCAATTGAATTGAAAGATTCACGCTATGCCATGCCTATTCCAATTTAATATCCCTGCTTTCCCCTTTGTAAAACGCAAACTCATATCGTAGCCTAAGCTTTCTCTTTTAAAACTAATTTGCCCAGAATTCCAGAACTAAGTTCAATTGAAGCATTCTAGATAATAAATAATTATGGGTCTGTAGACTATCTTGTATAACTAGAAGTATCTATCGGTGAAGTGAAAATATGTTTGAAGAGTGCAGTTGCTACTCTGAGGACCCACTCCATTATTGTTATGTAGGTCTACTACATCCTGAAATATAGTGTTTTGGCACAGAATGTTTTCGACGGTGTCACGACAACTGGTCTACAGACAATTCGTCTAACGACAAGTGGTCCCCAGACAATTCGTCTAACGACAACTGGTCCACAGACAACTGGTCCAGCGCTTGAGAAATGGAAGCTGGATGAAAGTTTTTACAGGTTAAATGGAGGTTGGATTGATGATAAACGCAAGAGAAATGGAAGCTTGATTAGGGTATATCTGAAATAGAAGCTGGATTGAAGAAAATAACGAGCGAGAAATAGAAGGTATAATTATCTAGATCCGAAGTAGAAGTTGGATGCATGTTGAAATACACGAATGAAAATAAAGCATCAATCCAGACTCCATTTAAGCTAGAAAACCATTTAACTTTTTTCATAAATCCAGCTTCTATATCATCAATACGAATCGTCTACATGTAGACCAGTTGTCGTTAGACGAATTGTCTGGGGACCAATTGTCGTGGAACCGTTTTCGACATACCCTACTGCCACTTGAGCAATAGAACATAATTTAGGCACATACCAATTGGCTCGTCATGACATGTTATTTGAAATGATTGTGTAGCTATATGTTCTCGTCTATGCAATAGTTACAACTTGAGACGGGTCTGCGTATGGCAGATAGAAGTTGAGCCATGTTACCGTTTTCACTGGTTAAGTAAGTAGGCTATGCCAAATCTCCAGTTATTTAGGCCTATCTATGAGGCTTCCTTAAACTATTTTTTAATTCGACGTCTAATAGCCAGTTCCGTTTGTTTAACGACTGCAGATATGAAATCTTTAATTTTGTGTCCGATAATAAAATTTCATTTATTGTAAACCATCAGTGTAGGAAATTAGGATACACCTTTCTATCTCGCAAACAAGAAGACAGTTCACAATAATTTAAAAACATTAAGCTTAGGCTACTAATTTTGACTCACCTCTTTCAGAAGACGTCCGAATATTTTTGCAATTTACAACAGCAATCAATTCATTTCTCAATAAATGCGTGGACTGGAAAAGTAATTTTAGTTCCAGAAATTCATAAAATGCTGAAAATGAAGTCAAAAACTCAGGTAAACCATGGCGAGCTAAATGCTTAGAATTTTTTAAAGTCTCACCGAGCCAGAATTCGCCATATCGATATCCAAATCCTCGTATATACTCTGCCCATGTTCGGTTGAAATTGACACTGCCATCTTTGCGTCTATGAAAAACCTGTTAATAATCGACGGAATGTTACATTTTGTTCCAAACTGCTTTACAGTTAAAATTAATCACAAACGATTTTTGATAGAACATGTTGACATGCCGCAGAAAGTTTCATTATAGAAAGTCAGTACAAAATATGTAGGCCTACCGGGTACAATACAGGCATCTTCTTCTTCTTCTTCTTCTTTAGGCCTGCTGCCTCTCGGTCCAGATGCCCAACGACGCCACTCTTCTCGGTGTTGTGCTTTTTCTTTGAGTTTTCCATATCCATCCTCAGGGCTTAAAGTGTGCCGGGACGGTCATGGACGGCGTCTCGGCACTTATTTTCGAGGCGGGACGCCGTCTTATGAATTAATTTGTTCAGCACTGCCAGGACGGTCGTCCATGACTGCAGGGACGTCGTCCCTGCACTTACGCGGACGGTCGTCCATGATGGCTGAATTGGTATCTTTTCTCCGGAAAAAGGTCCCTTTTCCTGTTTTGCCCGAAAATTTTGGCGGATGACTAAAAAAAGGTCATCAACTTTTTTGGCGGCGGAATCGGTATCTTTTTCTCTTTTTCCTGTTTTCCCCGAAAATTTTGGTGGATGACTTAAAAAAAAGGTCGTCGATTTTTTTGGGCGGCTGACATTTTTTCCGCAAGCCGACAAGCAACCGAATCAACTGACTAAGGGACTTTGGAGGATGATTTAATCTATTATAAAATGTCACATGGATCAAGAACATCAAAATGAAATTCCCATAGTCCTTACATCATGAATGTCTTAGTAAATGCATTGGAGTGGGACGTGGGGTGTTCAAACACCCAAGACACCCTCCTAGCTACGGTCTTGCTTCCGTATTAAGCTGCGCCTGTAATCTAAGTCACTCTGTGACATAATATAATTATTATAAGCACGTGGAAACTTTTTTCTTGGTCACGTGCTGGAGTCGGGAACACCTACTGCTGAGTGCTTTCCATAAAGAGGTGCTATGTAAAAACTTGAATGAATGAATTAATAAAGCTGTTACTCAGTCATCATGAAGCAAGAGGCTCATCATAATGTGACACCCATAAATAATTAATCAGTGCAATGCAATGCTAAATTTCAACTTCTTCCTTTCCTTCTGGCTTGGATTAATCTAAATGTAATGCTTAATTTTAATGATGAAACACAAACCAGCGATGCACGATTGTCAGCCTCCATATCACAAAACGCAGAAGAACAAATTCTATCGAGTTGATATCCGAAGCACACCTCGTAGACGCCACTTTGATTATGCCCACTTGCTTTTATATCAGAACAGTCGCACACTTCAGATGCAGGACCACAGTTGTTCCCTAGAATAGCACAGGCAACGCACGTTCGTTACTCCATGAAATCAACCCAGATACCGGTACCTAGCAACTATGCTCATTGGGTTCATGTCTGCATCCTAATATCGAATAGCACAACTAACGTGACTGTGTAAAAAAACCTTAGATGTTGAGCACAATGGATGTCGAATTCCAATGATTATAATTTAGATTTATCACCGTTTAGCTGAGCCGCAACGCTTTAGGCCTATCATCAGTCTACCAAGTTTTGTTGCGACATCGGTTAGCCAAGTCATGATTTTATGTTTGATTTTAATGTAGCCTATCTTGTAAAGTACAGCAATTATTTCAGCATTAATTACTAAGCAAAATGGTACATGTTGTTTTAAAATATATAAATGCATCTCGAAATCACGAAATTTTGAAATGAGAACTGGCATACACAAATGAATTGTAAGATTCTTTAGCTGCTTATAAACGATTAACCTACCCAGAAATAATCGGTTTTCGTTGTGATGCAAACATTTCCCCGCATTTTAATTTATTATGATTACTTTCGGTTATCAAAGCGTGTTATTAGTACGCATGGAAATATAACCCCCACATTTCGCTCTATGGCATTTCATGGAAATGGAATTAAAATGGCATATCGTCCACAATAAAGTATGGATGCGATAAACTAGGGATGGTGGTTATCCACCCCTTGGCCTCGGCTATTCGAGCATATCCTTTGAATAATGTAAGATTTATTGTATTGTATTGTATCTGACCATTTGTAAAGCGCTTCTTGCAGCAAGAGCTTTTCAGAAGCGCTCCCAGTGCGTGCAACACCGAGAGAAAAGACAGGTTTTTAGTCAAGGGAAAGATGACGAAAGACTGCCAGAGAGGATGACATAGCGAACGGATTGGGGAAGACCATTCCATTGAGAGGGTCCTGTGCAGGCAAATGATCCTAATTGAGCCATAGGGGTCCTGACGCGAGGAACAAAGAGGTCAAGTCGATCAGAGGACCTAAGACGACGCAGCGAAGTGGCCGAAATGGGGCGAAGTACAAGATCACAGAGATACTTCGGAGCGAGACCCAGCTGAGACTTGAGAACCAAAATGAGAGCTTTAAATTGTATACGAGCTGAGAGTGGAAGCCAGTGAAGTTGTTCAGCCATGAATGTATAAAATTTAAATATGTGAGAATCGAGGAAGACGGGCAATGAACCTAGCAGCAGCATTGAGTACGGACTGTAGGGGAGTTAGCCGAACCTTAGGGAGGCCAACAAGGACAGAATTACAATAGTCAATCTGAGAGCAGACGAAGGCGTGAACAATAGAGGTGAAGGTCGAAGATGAGACAGATTTGCGAATAGCCCTCAGACGCCTTAACTGGAAGTAGGAAGAGCGCGTATGTTTGACCATGTGCTAAGATATCATCACACTTCGTACCTGTGTGTAAATGATCCCCGACAACTACCTAAAATGTCGACAATTTTGATTCCATATGAAACAAGTTTGTGATTACAAAAGCATTAAGGTGTTAAACACGCCTCCCTTGGTAGTCAGATTCGAAGTTGGTCAATCAACCAATAAGCATTAGCATTTATATAGCGCCACTTTAAGCTCACTTTACTCAAAGGCACGCTTGACACAGCCCAGTAGGTTAGTTGGTGAAACAGAGAGGAGCTTGGAAGGTGTCTTAATAGTCACCGGAAGTCTGCTCAAGGTTGTTGGAAGTATTATAAACGCGCGGGCAATTCTGGAATGTTAAATCGTTGTTCATAACCACGGTTTCACTGTAACACAGACATAGATTTTATAACAGCTTAGAGTAAGCTCAGTTTTTTCCTAAAAGACTTATAGTAACCAGAATGCTTGAAATGTTTTACTTTACCATTTGCGAACGTCCGCGAGTTCTGAGTTTGGTTCCTGATGGAGATATCATGTTCCACGAGACGCCGGTCAATCACTTGAAGACTCGTTACAATGGCGTCATGCTGACTTTTCATTTCTTGAAATGATTCATTAAAAACCTTATGCATACTTTGAAATTGTTGCTCCCTGCAGATATTCTGCTCTAAGGGACATCTGTCAACCGCCTGACAACTCATATTAAGAGTGTCAAGCTGACTTTTCATTTCTTGAAATGATTCATTAAGAAGCTCTTGAATACTTTGACCTTGCTTCATGTAGACTTGACGCTCCTGGAGACATCTGTCAATTGCTTGAAAACTCATATTGAGGGTGGTGTGGTCACTTTTCATTTCTTGAAACGATGCATTAAGAAGCGCGTGAATACTTTTAACCTGCAAGATGCCGACATTATGTTCCTGGAAACGTTGGTCAACCGCCTCTAGACTTTTCATAGCAGCACCATGCTGACTTTTCATTTCTTGAAATGATTCGTTAAGAAACTCGTGAATATATTGACCTTGTTTGATGCAGACGCTCTGCTCCATAAGACGTCGATCAACCGTCTGAAGAGTCGTATTAATGGTGTCAGCATGACTTTTCATTGCCAGAAACGATGTATTAAGAAGCTCATAAATACTGTGGCTTTGCTTTATGTAGATATCTTGCTCCAGGACCAGCAGACGTCTGTCAACCGCTTGAAGACTCATATTTATAGAGTGATGCTGGCTTTTCAGCTCTTGTAACGACGCACTAAGAAGTTCGTGAATACTTTGAACTTGTTTGTTTAGCTGATCAAACAACTCTACTCTCGGCTGTTGTATCTCAGCAACGATGCTCGTCAATGGATCTCCGTTGTCGCAGCCCTGCACAGTGCACTGTCCGTTCACTGGAAAGATTGCTTCATGAGTTATCAGTAGGCCTAAAACTGCAAACGTTATGGAATAATATGCCATGACGGTGCTTATGACTACATGCACTCTTTACACAACTATGCACTGAAGACTCAACTTTGGAAAAGAAACCTGTACGGCAATTTACTATTACACTCCTCGGTAACTTGGACTTCAGGTCAAACATAATTTTATATAGATGCCGAACTAAACTGGGCCTTCTTTCACATGATAGGCAATCCCCTGAATGTGTTCTAGTGTCCGCTTCCGCAATAAGATAAATTACGTCCTGATTGTAGGCCCTACTTCCACAATCATTTGCTGTATTATACAGTATGGCTCGACATCACTATGTGGCCTACTTGTTCTGCTTGTCTTTAAAATAGGGAATCTCGTGAGTAAATTGGTTCCTAATGATTACAGCATTTATAGGGGCCGCATGACCCATGATATACCGTTCGTCAGGCCGCAAATACGCGAAATTCTTAGCTTTTTCAAATAAATTATATTCTTTGAAATAAAACACAGCTGCTTCTCAATCAATAATGCTTGGCTGATTGAAGTGTGCTCTGGTTTTTTTCTAAATAGGCCTACATCAATGTCAAGTTTTGTCAACATTCAGTTGACGCAGCAAGTGATTTATTCTAGTCATTTTCAGTGAAGCTAGACAACACTATGTCTATATAGACCTAGGCCTATCTTAAATAGCAGCAATAAATAAGAAGCCTGCGTTTTGACTTCATTCTGTTAAAAAGATCTCAAGGTGTGGCCATGAAACTTTGTAGGTCTACTATATAACGCACTGGAATGAAGAACCGGCGCAAAATTATTGCACATCAGATGGAAACATTTTCTACTTGCGTTCGTCGTAGTAGTTCATAAAGATTGTTTAGGCCTACTGTTGTTCTAGATCTCTCGGCCGTCTGAGATATTGTAGTGCTTACCAATTCTAACACATCTACCAAACAAAAGTGGCACATAATAAAATTTTAATGTGCTCACATTGCCATAATTATTTTGCAGAGGATCAGTGGCTACACTGCACTTCGACAGCTATTGTGTAATTGCAAAGCTGTCTGTTCTGTTAGTAGTTAAGTTTAATTAAGATTACTGTAGGCTATAACTTGTAAATGTAAAATGCAGTGCGTTTGCAGGTGTTGAATTAAAGAAAAGATATTAATATTATTATCAACAACAGTACTATAGACGAAAACGTAAAGGTGTAGTGAAATAATGTCTTTCAACGCTGCTGTCGAGTAGATTTTGTGCTTCAGTTAAAGCTTGAGTCCTCATTGAAGAGAAGATAAAAAAAGCAGCTGTTGCTGCTGTTACTTTTTATAAACCTTGTTGATCAATCTTCAGGAACATAGATAGGTCTGTAGGTTTTCATCACATCCCAAAGTGCATCACCATTCTGCTCAAATGCCAGTAACTTAATAGTTATTATTAGTGAGAGGCCAGTTTATTAATGCGGCTTACAAGAATAGAGGATTAGGCGCATTGAATGAACCCCATAACATAATGTCGCTTGTGCAGAGACAACAAAATTAATTCCGGTAGTAACCAAGGTCCTGATTAACCAGATGCGAAAATAGGTCATAGAATAATTGGTCTCAAGGGAATTAACGCGGATTTCTATTTTATGACTAGAGACAGACGATTGAAAATGTAACCACATGGGTACATCATAGCCGTTGCATATGGCGCAGTGCAATTCAGACAGTAAACTGACATCCTTTTGGACGGAATTATAGGCCAATACCTACTTCCGCGTAATTGCTGTAGCAAAAGACAGATGTCTTTAGAAATTCACGTTTGCAAGTCATGGGTTAAACAATTAAACTGACCACAACTAAGAAAACAAATTCATGCCTGCATGAAAACAAACAGATGCTATTGAAATAGGCCTATTAAACTGTACGTCAGTAAATCATTGTAGCCTATTTGGCTATGCCGAGATTTAGTCTAGTAACACGCATAACAAGTATAGGAATAATCATGGACAAAAGTAGGTCTATTTAGAAGGCGCAGTTAGGCATTAAGATAAGTGGCCTGATCACAAGCTTCGAAAAGTGCAGTGAAGAACTCACAATAGGTAATTTTAATTAGGCTATAGGATAGCGCGTGTTTCTAAGCTCACACATTTATGCCATAGGCGGCATAGAAGAGGGTTTAAATGGAGAGCGGTACAGTATATACTTTTAGCAGATCCTCGCTGGACGTTGGCTACGAATGCATTTCTTCAAATGGTTCTCAGTAATGCTTTTGGAGGCATGGTGGATTCATTTGTGCTCACACATTCTGACAAAGAGATTAGTTTATTGCGACAGATATTTCTGCTGAAAGGCCATGACAGAAAGGACATTATCACGATATGGACAATGTCTATAGAATATGAACCCTTTTTTAGCATCGACGACATCTTAGCTCACCTGATCAAACCATACCATTTGCTTAGGAAAGCGATTCAGCCAAATGAAAACGTTAAGCCGGAATGATTAGTTTCTTGTTCTCAACTTGAAACTGTAGCCCACTGATATTCTTTATTATCGTTCACACATTATAACGCCATTTTACAATTTGGCCGTAGACGAAAAACACTAGTTAAACTAAGTCTAGTAGTTTTTCCTGTCAACAGCACGCTGGATGTCGGGCGTCAGTATAGCGATAAAGTAATGCAACTGTATTCACAGCAGCTACACCTGCGGGGCGCGGTGGCGTAGTGGTGGCGTCGTTGCCTTGAAGCCGGAAGGTTCGAGGTTCGAATCCACCTTAAGTCGCCGCGTAGGGACCTTGGGCAAGTCCTTCACTCGCAATTGCTCCGCGCTTCGGCGTGAAACTCCGATGCAGTGTCCGCTCTGCAGTCGGGAGCGCCTCTGAGTAGTGTGCTTGAAGGGGCGCTATAACAAGTGCACATACAAACAAACAAAATAATGTGAATTGCTAATTACGATAGATTAATCAATTAACAATCAATGTGGGCCCCTGGAGATCGTGGCCTGTTTACCTTGCACACACTGCACAGTGCGCACATGATAGCTACGCTACTGCCATAGTTTCTGTCTTGATCAAGTCATCAAACGGGATGACTGCAGGTCAATCGCAGTCACATTGTTTGTTTGTTTGTATGTGCACTTGCCATAGCGCCCCTTCAAGCATCCTACTCAGGCGCTCCCGACAGCAGAGCGAACACTGCATCGGAGTTTCACGCCGAAGCGCTGAGCAATTGCGAGTGAAGGACTTGCCCAAGGTTCTTACGCGGCGACTTGAGGTAGATTCGAACCTTGAACCTTCCTGCTTCAAGGCAACGACGCCACCACTACACCACCGCGCCCCACATTGATCACAGATGTAGGCCTACCACATGAGCCGGATAAACCGGGATGCTCGTGGGCAGGTCTAGTTATAATCCTTGTCATCACAGCCACAATCGACCTTTTCGAAACAACTCTCCATCATCGACGAGATACTCTCGATGGAGTCAGCGACCATCATTATAAGCAATGCTGAGGGTCCTTCCGCGGTGGCATGGCTTGGTGCGAACTGCATTCGCTAAAGAAAATAAGAAGCAATGTTCTCTCTCTCTCCTCGGTTTAATGCTGAGTGCAGAGCGATGCGCCGAACGGTCAGGAGATCTTGGCGTCGATATGGAGTAATTATTTGCTAGCCAGATGTTTTAAACTCTTATGGCTTACTGTTCAGCTGAGAAAAGAATTTTATTATATTGTGATAGGTTATTATTTGATTGGAAGACAATAGGATAATACCGAGTTTTGAATAGACTCAGGGTCGGTCGGTGTCACGAAATAGAGCATCCCCCGTTTTAATCGTATCCCCCAGATGAAGAAAAGTCGAAAAAATCCTCTTCCGCGTGTATTTATTTTTGCAAATTAATTTTCATCTGATTTGTTTTGAACGATGATACTAACATGTATATATATATATATATTAGAGTGGTCCAAAAAAATTAACATTGAAATATTTGAAAGGCATGTTGTTTTTTCTGTACATCTGGTACAAAAAACCCACAGTGCAAAATATTAAAACACTGTGACTCTATCTTCAGGTCACTCAATGCTGTCAAAGTTTTAACATACTAACTACGTTGCAAACACTGCAATGTAACTGGCAGGCCTCCAGTCAACGAGCACTGAACCTTCCAGTTTAGCTGTTATCAATATTATTGAATTGCCAGCATGAAAAGCAGCTGCAATTAGTGTTTAATTGACTTCCAGTGCCTAATAAAAACAATCCAAGAATGCTGTCAGCATGTCACAATGTCGGTTCAGAAAGTCGAATTTGACCATGAAGATTACGATGAAGCTTCGCCACTTAGAGTAATGCTTAGTGTCTTCGCTCTTCGTCAGTGAGTCATTGAAGGTGCTGATTGCTGCAACTAATCTCAGAAATCTCTCTGCCCCATCATTCACAACTTGGTCTGTATGCCTACTTAGGAGAAAGATCCAACAACGTTTCCTTGATACAAAGAGATTTCATAAACCTCCGGCTCTCTGTTATTTCCTCTCCTTTTTTCCCTTAGAAACCTACCTCTTGCATTCTAGGTTCTTCTTCTTTACTTGTGTCTTGACTCTTGATTAGGCCTATCTATTTTCTCGTTCATTAACTGCTTCTTGGATAAAAATAAGAACCCAGCAAGATCAATTCCTAAATAACAGAAATGACGTATGAAAGTAGTAAATGCGCCTTAGTGATCTTCTCATTTACAGTGTTGTGCTGGTCATCCAGGAGAGCCCAGTCATTCACAGCAGCATCGCAAGCTCTTGGAGCCATTACCATGCAGGTAATAGATTATATCAGGTAAATGAAAACAGCCACTTCTCAGATCGAGAATAGCTTCCAAGATCCTGGCTGGTTTCATTTGCTCACAAAACATCACGAATTTGAGTATACGTAAATGAACTTTGTCATCTGTCGTTCATGGTGGAGTGTGAAGATCCCCTGCTAGAAAATAAGCATACATAGGCACAGTTCTGCAAGTCTTCATGACCACGATGGCTGCATCTTGGCACTTCCTGCAGTCGGTTATCTTAGAGCCTGAAATGCACGGACTAGCGGACTATTATGATGCAAGACCACTGTTGGTGATAACGTTTGAATAGCTGGATATCGGGTCCAGAAGTTGCAGCCATCACAACTGTGAAGACTGTATCCAATAATTATGGACTCTGCTGCGAGATGTCTGTACAAGCAAAATGCGACATAAGCCAACAAAATACAACACCGAACAGTTAGCAACATCCGTAATGGATCCCATGGCAGTGTTGGAAACAGTAGTCCATTCTTCAATGATCTTGACAGCGACGTTGGTCATGGCAGCTTCAGTATCTGATGGAAGCTTTGGCACAGCAATGAGCTCATCGAATTTGATATTTGGACTTGAAACCAACAATTATTATTGACAAAAGGTCAACCCAGTGTGAGAATTGTGAAAAAATAACTGGGGATTGAATCACGATCCACTTTAATTGGGGTGTGAAAAACAGACTTTACTATGAGGCTCTAAGAAAGACTGAGGGCTGAAACGCCCAGTAATTCTCACCCTGGGTCAACCTATGCGCCCTCTTCTTTCTACTGTAAGGTCTGCTACAGTTACTTTACTATTCCAGAGTGGAACTAAGAGAACATCTTCCTTCTTGACTTCATGGATGAAGGAATCTCTATATATATAATGGTTCGTCTATCAACCCTGGCATCATGGGCCAAAGTGAGCTTTAAGAAATAGACTTTTGGCCATACAGTATTGGACTGCAAATAGGATGTGACTAGAAAACCTGTTAAAAATAATGATGCGGTCCAGCGTTGAAACCAGCTCAATTTATAGAACATCATGGGAGCATGTGCCCTAATGCTCCTTTCGAGTCTCCTAAGGGTAGGCCTATTTAAGCATAGGCCTACTTATCAATGTTCTGAGAGGGACGACCAACAAATTTATGAAAATTGCTCTTGAAAACATCACTTTCCAGCCACATTAAGGTTGTCAGCAGCCCGATATATTCAATGTAAAAATGCATGAAAAACCATTATATTTTGAACCCCATTTGGGGGAGACCCCATGGTAAGATTTTTTCGGATTTTGCATATTTTATTCAGCAGCAAATTCTGAGGAAACGTATGTATTTAAACGGTTTGTTTAGAAAGCTTGTGCTACAATTTTTCCCAGGTCAAACTGCAAATTGCAGAAACTATTAATATATAGCCCCAAAACCTCAACTTTGATGCTCGTGAGTGACCCCTAAATATTACATTTTTGGCATAGAATTTTACACAGGTCCTTTTTAGATCAAAATGAACAAATGTATCAACACTTCTATCTTTTATTGCACACTGTTATACTGTCATTTTCTATGTTGTTCTGTTTGTTTTTTCTTGATCTCTGTGAATAAACATGTTTTGATTTGATTTGATTTGAACATGCCTCAAAAATCCAAAAGAAAAAATATTTTACATGCGATTTTGGACCAGTCTAATATATATATATTCGTTTAATGACAAAACCAAGTGACACACCGCACATGGGTACAGTGGCGGCGCCAGGATTTCAGTTTCGGGGGGGCTGAAGCCTCGACCGAAATCTCATGAAAATTTTTCATTTTCGCCGCCAAAATTTCTGACGACCTTTTTTTAGTCATCGACCAAAATCGTGGATATTTCACTGTAAAAATTTCGAATGGCCCTTTTTATAGGGAGGGCTGAGCCTCTTGTAGGGGGGCTTAGCCCCCCAGGACCCCCTAGCGCCGCCACTGCATGGGTACATAAAGAGATATTGGAAGATATAGGAAATAAAATTTAAAAAAGTATTGAAAATGCAAAACATAATTATAGGTATGTTTATTCCTACTACACCGTGGTTCAAAAAAGTAAGCCAAATTGTTTTGCATATATCTCTAATACTTGATGACATATCACGCTAAAAAAATTCCAAATATTTAGAGAATTGGACCAAGAATATGACTCCAAAATTTCATGAGATAAAGTTGAACGGATAAAAAGATATGGATCTTTCAACTTCATTTGCCGAAATTTCAGTTTACAGGCAATTTTCTGTAAGATTCAATCAAATGTAAGCCAAACTGTTTTCCTTACATCTCTAATTTTGATGACTAACCATAATAAAAATTTTCCAATATTTAGATAATCGAACCAAGAATAGGATTCCAAAATATCATTTCATAAATTTGAACGGATAGAAAGATATGGATATTTCAACTTCATCTCCCGGAATATCAGTTTTCAGCAAGTCTGTTATGGTATTCGTTGCGGTTTCAGCGCTTGGTCGTTCCCATTAATTTTAGTCGTCATTGATCCCGGAGTAAAAATTATTGGAACCTGTTATCGCGACGTTCTGCTGTCACAACATCTTCTACCTGTAATCAGAAATCCAGTCCCAGACTGCCCCAGCCCACAGAGCCAAGGAAGCCATCGAAATGCTGACAAGAGAGACGCCATACTTCATTTCTCCCACATAATAGCCTCCGAACAGCCCAAATTTGAATCCAGTCGACTATAAACTGTGGAGCGTGATGCAAGACCGAGTCTACCAGACAACAATCCATGATATAAACGATCTGAAGCAATGATTGTTTGAAGTGTGGGATCGCCTGGACCAGAGGATAATCGACGATGCTGTTGCTCAATGGCGCCAGCGCCTAACAGGCTTGCGTGCAAGCAGCAGGAGGAGGACATTTTGAGCATCTTATTTAATTCAATAATCAAACCATACTGTTGGAATAATATTGGTGGTTCAATTCTCTACATATCTGGAAAATCTTAGACTGGTTAATCATCAGGCATTAGAGATATAAGAAAAACAGTTTGACTTACATTTCATTGAATCTAATAGAAAATTGCTTGTAAACTGATATTTCCGCATATGAAGTTGAAAGATACACAACTTTTTATCCGTTCAACTTTATCTCTTGAAATTTTGGAGTCATATTCTTGGTCCAATTCTCTAAATATTTGGAAAATGTTAGCATGCTATGTCATCGGGTTTTAGAGATATATGCAAAACAATTTGGCTTACTTTTTTGAACCACTGTGTAGATTTTTTGCCTTGGTTTTAGAGCACTTAGAACATTTAAAACACTTAAAAACACTCAGAGTCACTAAATAAATTTGAGTTGCTTTCTCTGAACATTGCTTGTGACACTTAAAACAATTAGAGTCACTTTACATTTTGATTACAGCATACATTTTTCAATTATACGCATTTTTCAATAAAGAAGATAGAATGGTTTATCCCCCGGATAGTCTAGACCGGTTAATTCCATCTGGGGATAGATTAATTCACCCCCCTTCCCTACAGCTTTCAGGGGATAGAACATCACGTGACACCGGCCTTAACCCAAATGACGCCCCAAGCAAAGCATGCATTTCGTAATCGTAATCGTAATCGTAATCTCCTAATTTCTAAAGCGCCACTGGAAAGCCAAGCGCGGGGCACCGGCTTATTCACGAGCGCTGCATTGAGTTATAAGGGCTGTCCGTGAGAGTAGTCCGTGGTGGTCCGGGTCGAGTTACCATAGGATCAGGATCAAATGCGTTGAGTCAAAAGGGTTGTCCGTAAGAGTAGTCCATGGTGGTCCGGGTCGAGGCGCCCCCAGGCACAGTAGGCTAATGTGCCTACACTTGGCGTTCTCAGATTCCCACTCAATTGTTCAGCCCATGCCAGAATCTAAAATCTAAATTTAGCCAGAGTCTTTTTTATTAGTACACTGAAGGCTGGATGATATTCAGTTTTGCGGAAAATGGTTAGCCTATAAGTAAAAAAACTATCAAAATACATTTTGTTACAAAATAATGGCACCACCCCTTTTGGAAATGGCGCCCCCTATACCTTGGCGCTATAGGCAACTGCCTACTTTGCCTTGGCCTAAAGCCGGTGTCACGAAATAGAGTATCCCGGGTTATCCCCGTATTAATGAAATCCCCCCCCAAATGAAGAACAGTCGAAAAAGTCACTTCCGCGTGTATTTATTTTTGCAAATTAATTTTCATCTGCTTTGTTTTGAACAATGACACTAACAGGTATATTTGTTCCAGCTAGATAATTTGTTTTGCTTCTGTTTTAGAGCACTTAGAACATTTAATGCACTTCAGAACAGTCAGAGTCACTAAATAAATTGGAGTTGCCTTTCTCTGAACATTGCTTATGACACTGAAAACAATTAGAGTGACTTTAAATTTTGATTATAGCATACAATTTTCAATTATACGGATTTTTAAAAAGGGGATAGAATGGTTTAGCTTCCCGGATAGTCTAGACCGGTTAATTCCATCCGGGGGATAGATTAATTCACCCCCCCGATAGCTTTCAGGAGGGATACTCTATTTCGTGACACGGGCCATGAATAGACTCGCGTGGACGTCATTATTAAATATTTATTTTGCGCACATACATTCTAAGCACCCCTTCTTGCCGTGCGCACCCGTGCGCAAATCGTCTAAATCTGGAGAACATCCTCCCTTCCTGTTTATGTAATATATAGACAGCCTCTTAAGTATCTTTCCATGAGGCAAATCGTGGCTGTAGCGTCAGACAACACACCAGACAGGTCCTTCCATTTCTGTCAAGCTGTTTTTTACTCTGTTTTTAACGTCCTGCTCGCAACCCATTTAGCATTCATTATTGACCGCAGATATTTGAAAATTTCCACCTGCCTCAGTGAATTTCCCACGATGACCTACACACAGCGCTGACCATTTCTTGATATCTAGAGTCTCTGGAGTCAAGAAGCCTAAACTGTACTTCATCACTTGCATTTAATTAGGCCTAAACTGAAGGACTTCAACAAACATTCTTGAAAAATTTGACAGCGGTAGCCTATGCGGTGAAATGACAAATGTTATATAGGCCTGCTCCAATATTGGTCAATCATGTAGATAAAATTACGTCTCTATTAATTAAGAGGTTCATTGAGAGAAATGGATCAACAATTATGTGGGCTGTGATACCAGTTTAACAACTTTGCATTGGAAAAAGAATTCACCTCAATAACAGAAAACACAACTTTAAAGCAGGAACCGTTTAATTGCAGATTTAGATAATAATATTTAAGACGTTTGTTAAAATTCAAACCGTGGACATTTTGAATATTTTCCTGAGACAGAGAATGTTCAGGTTCTGTTAAAATGTTCGATCTAGTCATTCAAGCACTAGTGTTTACATTTTTAATTTTCCACACTGTAATGGTAGGCTTTCATGCTGTCATCTTAATAAAATTGCTCATTTTTCAATGCTGAAAGTCATACACGTGCAATGTTGTACATTTTAGTTTAATACTTCAGAGTGTGGCCTCCCAATTGCCTACAATTTTTGTGATTTGCACACTGTAACCATAGCTTTTTAGGTTGTCATCTTATCCCAAAATTACTCATGATTTCAGTGCTCAGAGGCGTGGTTTGAGATTTGAATAAATGTCCCTCCCGTTGTGTAAGAATTTGTTTATTTGCACACTGTAATGGCAGCATATTAAACAGTCATCTTAGCAGAATTGCTCATTATGGATAAACAGAGCAGAACATTGTATAGATTTATAATGATGTTAATGAATATTTACTAAATATAAGTGGTGGGGGAATATAAACATCTTTGTATAAATTGCAGATATTGTTACAAATAGCATGCATCCAAGCAAGAACTACCGGCTACTAAAATGTGGAAGCGATGTAGAAATGTAGAAATGGTTTTGTTTTACTAAGTCTTCAAAGAACAAAACACTTTTAAATATTTTTATAGTTCGAATTTGAAAGATAGCACTGGAGAGAAACCATGTAGTTATACATGTACAAAAGAAGAATTTGTGCAAATATTAACAGCAAGTAATGCAAATTATAAATCAGATAATAGTATCATTATAATATTATAATAGTAAATAGTAACATCATAATTACATGGCAGTAAATAGGATCGTGGTATGTTATACCAGTTTATGTAGTACAACAATGTAAACAGCAACTAAATCTACTATAATTTTGTTATTTTGGGGGGCAAATAATGTCATTTCTGGGGACTTTCTCCGCGGGAATAGTCTTGATTAAAAACTACTGAATAACTAGGCCCCATGTTATAGCCTAATAACAATTTTAAGGAAAACAATTCTTAACTAGACCCTAAAAATATAGCCTACAGCAGCCTAATGCAATATTTCAATTAAACAAATAAGAAAGCCTATGATTAGTTAACCAATAGCCGATTTATGAAATTGTCTTATTACATTATTATTGTAGCTACAAAAACTTAGTACGCAATACGCAGAGAATGATCAATATTAAACCATGCTATGATAAGGCAAGTTATCCTTTGGATTCTGTTTGCAACTACACTATAATTATAATCATATTCTAAGCCACGGGAACAAGTTTCATTGTGCTTCCCTTCTGATGCTGACGGATGACGAACCAATCATACCACTGAAACCCAATAAAAGGGTCTTCAGTGTCAGTGTAATTATATAGGCCGTTAAGCTGCGCGTAAGCGCAGTTTGTGTACCACCACCCTCCGCCATACTGCTGAGCACAGTGCTTGTCTCCAACAAAATCGTTGTCTGCATCGTGGGTCGAGAATAGATATCCGCTGTTGTAACTCAGACTGTCGCCTACAATTTGTAATGAAAACTCTGCAAAAAGCGTCACGTTCACCAACAATTTATGCCGTGACAAAACTATTCTACATAATTTTTTACATAGCCTACCTAATGAAAATGCAGCAGAAATGTTTGACTGACTGTAGGTTGCGATAACATATTGTTAAATCATACATTTATGGTGAAACATAAGAGCTTACACTACTGTAACAGGTTCATGAAATGTATCTAGTCATGTATTCCGTGCACATGCATGACTTGCATGTATAATTGTATATGCAACAGAGTTCGTTGTTAATCTGAGGCTACCGACATCTGACGATGTTACGGCCAGCACTCTGTCGCATAATCGGTTTTTGTAACTAAATAAATTATATGCGTCTTCGTTTATTATCAATCGGAATAACAAAACTACAACCCGTTATAATAAAATTAAAATCAAATACGAGGATCTTAAGTTTTTTAAATATGCCTAGGCCTACATGGGTACATTGGGTAGCCTAGCTGTTTGTGATTGGTATTGCTTGCTAGATATTTCTTATTAGACATTCTATTACAGAGGATTCGAGGTATGAAATTTCTTTAATCTTTTACTGTCAGCAAAAAGTCATGAGGTCTAGTAGGGTCGAAGACCTGCCAGAGGAAGCTTCGTTAGGATCATTGTTACAAAAATCAATTCAGTGTCGGAGTTAGCACTTATAAGTCTTAAAACCATTTTAGGAATGTTTTGGGAACGATTTTGTTGTTTCCATTTTCGCTCTGTATCTTTTTTCTTCCACGTTATCTCCAAACAATCGCCTTTTTATTATTTATTCTTCCTTACCTTGAATTATCAGACCTTCTCCCCTCTCGACAATCTAGTTTGCGGAACTTCCATTCAACAGGCCTGCTTTACAGGCTAGCTGACATAATAATATGCCACAATTGACAAATCTCAGGTTTTCCTTCTTGCATTCTTATATGTGTCAGCAGCCTTCGACATGGTCGACCACAAATGTTTTGCTCCAACGTCTTTAATCTTCCTGTAGCATCAAGCCTTAAGACGTCACTCTTCTCTGGTTTTAATCTTACCTGTCTGGTCGGACCTAAATGGTTAGAGCTGGTAATTCCAGATCTCAATGCGCAGGACTACCGGTTTTCTAGATGTTCCACAGGAATTGACAGGATCAGTCTTTGGACCACTACTTTTCATTCTGTACATGGATAGGGCCTAATGCCACTTCTTTGGTTCCAAGTAACTCTGCACCTGGTCACCATTTGGCTGATGATGTTGAAGCCTATGTTCATGATCCTCCATGTACTCATAATCGCCCACTGACAAAACCGCCCGTAAAAATCCGTCCTCGACAAAATAGCCCATCGAAATAGCCCCGTCAAAACATCCCGTGCAAACAGTTCCGTGAAAATAGTCCGGTCATAGACGACACCGACAACTCAGTTCCAGAATGGCCCAAATGTGAAATCTTATAAGTAACGCAATGAACACTGTATTTTTTTAAATTAACGAAACTACTAGTATGAAAAGTTGAAATGTTTTCATCGCAAAACGTGGGCAAACTGTATAGACCTACTAAGGTTAAAGCGTTCTTCTACGACAACTACGAAACTATCAGTATTAAATGTTTAACTGCTTTGTTATGAAAATAAGAACAAAACTACTACCGTTAAAGCATCCAGAAAATAGTTTGATCCCACCTATCGATGAGAAATGCCTTGTCAGTTTAAAAGGCCTGTCCACTAGCTTCGTTTCATAACTACAGTTCGACTTTATATAGGCTTATCGACCAGTCATTCTTTATAAGATAAGATAAGATAAGAATATTCTTTAATATACCAATTGCTATCCGCATTTTGGTGTACAGACATGTTATAATAAACAAACATACATCATTTCTATATCCATTCAATGTCAAATGTTTTAAAACAGCACAAAATTCTAAATCCAAAAAACAATATAAATATGTTCTTTTACTGACAATCTATGCTGCTCTTTTATTTATATTGTAATACATTTAAATACAATACAGCATTCTCGTTAAAAACGATTTCCTCGTTAGCTTATCCGCCCTAGGGATAATTCGGTCATGTAGTCTTGGCCTCATGGAATAAGGCTGGGGCTTCAATGGTGAGAGGAGTGGGTGTAGCACATGTCCTTGATTAAGCAGGAGGGCAGCGAAGAGCCTCCCGTCCGCTGTTCTACACAGCTCCTCGAAGGTAGGATTGTCCTCAGGAAGATAGCGCAGTCGGATCAAATATATATTCTGGCGGTACGGTGCTGCTTCATCAATGCGGAATTGGTCGCTCTCAGATTTTTAACTATAGGCCTACTGACTTTCTCTCTCCGCCCGCATCCAATAGGCTCTAAAGTTCTTGCTTTGATCCTCAAGTTAAAACTGGGTCTTGCTCTTAAATAATGTCGGGGATTTAATTCGCTCGCCTCTTTCTGCATCTTTTCATCGACCTCTCCGTTCTATGAACACGTCTGACTTATTTGTCCACGAGCTACATGTAGGACCAATATTGCTCAAACTATATGTCTTTGCCATCATTGGGCCGTCCTTGTGGAATTCATTTCCTTCCACTCCGCGTGGGACTCCTCCTTCTAGATCGCTACCTACATGTACATGTACATCTCGTTAAGTGTTCTTAAGACGAATAATTTCTGTCGGGGTTCTCGCACTACTGAATGGCCATGGCTGTGAGTGGCGTTGTAGAAATTACTAACGACATTATATTTATATCAACAACACCATAACCACTACCCATGGGCGGAGTTTGGTTTCCGTTCTTGGATGGGCTAAAGCCTTCTTGGGGGGGCTAAGCCCAGGAAATGATACCATTTACACGGTAAAAATGAATCTGGGTCTTCTTGGGGAGGCTTAGTCCCCCTGCCCCTGATAAACTCCGCCCATGCCACTACCATAATCAGCATCATTTATTTTGTTTGAACACATAATTATTTTTTCATCGTAATTCCTTTCTTATTTCAGCATCCCCTCTTTTCAAGCTTTTCTTTCTTCATCATCATGTTCTTCATTTCATCTTCTTGCTTTCTTCCTTCTTTTCCGTCTTCCTTCTTGTCCTCACTCTGTACAACGTTGCTGAATAGTTGAAAAGTTACCTGCATTTCCAGAATATCCGCCGACTGTTAGTCTGTAATTATCGGTCGATGAGCTGATGGAAAACGTCGAATATTCCGCATAACCCTTATTTTCGTCAGAGTCTTCCAACTCAATCTGCAGTGTGTAGTTCCGCTTTGATGTCAGAAGATAAAGCATTTCGTTGCCTACAAAAGGTATTCTTTGATCGAGACCAGCAAGAATGAAAAATTCGCGCGATGATATTATGATGGCCATTTAATATCCCCTCTTTCCTCTTTATAAGTCAAAAGCCTATCCCGCACTTTTTAAAAAACATAATTTGCCCAGAATATCGAAACTAAGTTCAGTTGAAGCATTTTGATATACACTGTGTCCGGAAAAAAGGGACCCATTTTGTAAATAAGAAAATAAATAGTAATTAGTAACCGAATTTTACAATTCAAACACCATTTTAATCCTGACATATTTGTCTAACACTGGGGAGAATATAAAAGTTCCTGTCGCAATAATGACGCCATAATTACGTCATTTGCATCAATATTCATTTAGCATGTCAATCATGCGTGGTTTCGGTTGGTATATTGGTTCTTGTTTATACGGAAATCTATTTAATAGAACCAGGAGTGAAAATAAATGCAGCTCATTAAAGGGATTGTCTGCTCTATAAAAAAAGTGGTGCCTGATATCCGGGAATATTCGTAACAATAGCCTACTGTACACATTTCAACAAAATGGCGCTTCAGCTCACTGAGTTCGTCAATCTGTTGAACTGTTGTCTAAGGAGACTCGGGGATTTCATTCCTCTTAATCTTTTGCCGCCAAACGGCCGTTCGCTTAAATCCCGCTACTAATAAAATTTGGAGACTGATGGAGGAAAAGGTGTACAAGACAAGGATAAGAGATAGTGAAGCACTCCGTGAGCGAATTGTTAAAGCCATGGGAGGATTTTGATAAGATGGTTAATTATGGATGCTGTTGTTGGCTATTAGCGCGACCGTTTTGAAGCTTGCGTTGAGGCCGAAGGCGGACACTTGGAGCACAAATTGCAGTTTGACATAATTCAGATATAGAAATATTATTGATAAATGACATCTTTAAAATATTGACATTTTATATAATTTTTTGCACTTATCTCTTAAATTTGAATTTTGATGCAAATTACGTTATTATGACGTCATCATTGAGATTGGAACTTTTATATTTTCACAATTGATAGAAAAATATGTTACGTTAAAAACGGTATTTGAATTGTAAAAATCGATTGATATTTACTATTTATTTTCATATTTACAAAATGGGTCCATTTTTTCCGGACACAGTGTACTAATAGTCCTAACAGTCAAATCCGTATCTTCCGTAACTAGATGCATAGGCTACCATAATATTCTAAGCCAACAATTTAACAACTATCTTTTTCAGAGTCGTAATTGCAGTTCGCAATTTGAAGACACTAGTGACTAGCCTATTCTACAGAGTTGTTTAAGATGTCAGATATCACACATGTCTGCATTTTTACAACAACAACCAACCTGTTTTCAATAATTACCAGGACAAAAAAGGTTTTTTTACAGATAATTCATGAAAAATCCTGAAACCCCCTACTTTCCTCAGGTTGACTGACCTTAGTATTTAGCCTACTTTGTATGCGATTTCTAAATTTGTTGAAATAATTGCTAGAGTTCCTCAGATGGACTCTTAGACTAGCAAGCTGCAAATAAGCTTATAAATGACAATTCCATAAACCTTACCAAGCCAGAATTCTCCATCGGGACTTCCAAATCCTTCCTTATACTCTGCCCACGTTCGGTTGAAATTGACACTGCCATCTTTACGTCTCTGAAAAACCTGTCAGCAGTTGATGGAATTCTATTTATTGATGCTAATTGTTTCACACTTGAAATAAATCATGCAGGACAACAAAAGAAACTCTATTTTAACCACCCATTGGGAATTTGGAAGTGCATGATTGTCACAAAAAAGCTTGGTGACTTGAGGGTTAGCGGTGAATTGCTTGCTGCTTAATTCATATTAATAATTTATTATTTATATCGATGTGTCTACGAATGTCACTCGACAGAATTAGTTTAGAAGCTGATGAGACCAGAAAAACTAACAAGTATTCGGTGAAAAAACCCACCCAATTTAGTTTGACATGAAGACATGACAGATATATCAGCCAATTGGACGGGTGGTCGTCAACAGCAGTGGCTGAAGATTTTGGTCTTCAGTGGTTTCAATGTGATATTCTGACTATTTAATTCAGATAAGTGACTCTGAGACTATGTTGCTGTTGCACACTAAATACGGCTTGCAATAGGTTTATTAAAGCACAGGATTACTTACTTGCTTGTTTACCTACCAGCTGCCTACTTAGCCCACTTCCATACTTAAGTGACCCTTTATATACATGCAATTTATGCTCTGATTGGTGTTAATTGGATTCATAAACAATATTAGTGTTGTAGCCCCACCTTCAAACAAGCACCGCGTTTTCAAAAGTGTCCTTTAAAACTTTTATTCAATTAAATTCAATTCATTTAATTTAACCATCAACCATAAACAATAGACATATTATAACATGGTTCCCATAATCGGATGGCAACAAGGAAGGCCCTAAGGGATTAATATCCCCGCTAACAAGGACACCTATTTATATGTGCAAATTTAACAGATGGCCAGACGGTTGACATCATGAATTGAACAGTTGGCTAAAAAAAACAGCATGGGATGACAATAATGCAGTAAACTTAACCAAAAAACACAAAACAAAACAAAATAAAATTAAAATTAAAAAATCAGTGCTTACAAGGTTAAATATCTTCACAGTCCTTAATCAAGTAGTCGCGCAGTAGTGTTTTAGCCCTTTTCCATGATACACCTGGCCCAGTGTATTTAATATGGAATCTTCTTGAATTTAATCGAGCCGATATGGCTCGATAATATAATGAGAGGAGTTCCTAGTAGAGTAGTAGTGTATTTCAGATCCTTTTTGGAATCAGCCTACCCTGCAAAGTTGAGGGGCAGAAGATCATGGGTGAACCGATACATAAAGAGTTAAAGACCCCTATGTGAAAAGTTCATTGTAAAAGCAAACTATTGTTTTAAAGTTTAAATATCGATTGTCTCTATTCGATTGTTTTTCAAGAGAGCACTATTGCCACTCTCAAGAAATCCAAATAAGCCACACGTCATGAAGTAGCATGTGACATGTCTAGGCCTAGCCTACTTGACAAAATGTGCATAGCCACGGCTGACGCTGTTGATACAGTCACTGAAAATTCTTAGTACAAATCTAGGGAAATAATTATAACAATTTTAATTTATAAAATTATTGAAACACAAACCAGCGATGTGCCATTGGTAGACTCCATTTCGCAAAATGCATTGGCACAAAGTCGATTGGGTGGATGTCCAACGCAAACCTCGTAGACGCCATTTTGAGTATGGCCACGGGCCTTTATGTCGGAACAATCTCTCACTGGATATACTGGATCACAGCTGTCTAGAATAACACGCAAATGGCGCATTCATTATCTCATTAATCCGGATATTATTATCTAGGCTATGCGCGTCTTAAAAACCATAATCCTTGAAACAGCATTTTCTGAGACTACGCTGAGTCACACCTGTTGCCATCGATTGCCCATAGACCTATACCTACTAGTCATGGGTCCCATGATCTTGGCCATCTGGCATATCTCAAACATAAAGTTAAGAGGAAAAATAAGATTAAAATTACACATGCTTTGCTTAGTCTAAGTCAATATACATGTATAATTATCCTTATTCATTCATTCATTCATTCATTCATTCGGACATTTATATAGCGCTCCTTCAAGAAAAAACTACTCAGAGACGCTCCCGACTCCAGCGCGCCCAAAAAGAACAGTTTTAAGATTAGTAAGGAAGGATCCTGGTAGAGTCCCAGGGTGTAGGCGTAGCACAAAAGGAAGGCCATTCCAGACCACTGGGCCAACCACAGAAAAGGCTCGATTCTTCATGGTAGTAGTATGAGCAAAAGGAACTAAGAGGACTCCCTTATCCCTTATATACCTATGACTAATAGATGGAGCGCGTAGAATGGATTCAATTTGAGATAGACTGATAGAGCATAGGGCATATGCAGCAGAAGTTTCAAGCTCAAATTAAAATGACGTTCAAGATGCACTAACTCAAGGAAAAGGCTAATAAAAAATTGTTGGGAACCTTTAAAAATTATGCTGCTGTGACGAAGAAATACGAACTCTCTTTATAAATAAATCTTTTAACAATAATGATATTGAAATTGTCACCGTTCCCAATAAGGCTGGTTGAACGCATGACTTTTAACGCAAAAACTACGGTTTCCAGTCCCTGAGAGACGACTTCTGTGTATGGCAGGCACTTGAGCAAGGGGTTGGTCAATCCAGCCATGATCCCCATCAGAATTGCCCATAGGACGTGCTAGGACAGGTTTCAAGAAGTTTTCGATCGATGTAGCGGGCAAAGGTGAAAGTAGGATATAAGTAAAAAGCCGATGATCATTGCAGCATTATCTTGGGAAAATGGTACATGTTGAAGGCAGTTGGTCGATTAAATTACTTTAAGAAATTTCATCAGCTATTTCGGATGGGAAATTTGGTATATTTGAAGTCATTTTGACCAAATGACCAAAAAAGTCATCAGTTTTGTTTCGGCCAAAGATCAACAAATTTTTTCCCGACCTTGCAAGGTCAAAAAATGTGCCCCCCCCTTCGAAAAATTCTGTATACGCCCCTGCATCTGAGTCGCACCTCAAGAAAATTCTTCACTCAGTGTTGCTGAGCGACATCAGTGGATCACTGGCCATCAGACACTAGCGCTTAACAAACGCGCAATTGTTATAAATAGCAATAAAATGATTAAAATCTGATCTTCCTACATAAGGTGTAAAGAAAGGCTTGTGACAATCAGAAGGTTCAGTTTTGTTAACGTTGCTAATGTGGCTCCGTGTTCGGCTAGCTTTGATCATGCGTCTGCATCTTAATTATTTTTGCCTTAAGTGCATCGCTTTCAATTCAAGGAGCTGAAGTGCTGGAAAGGCAGCATTCAAGAAAACACAGGACATTCGACAAATCAGGAGCATCAGTATTCTAAAACTAATAGCGCATCGTGTCTTCCATGAGGCCTGCATTTAAGACAAGTTCGTGGCTTTAACGTGTGCCATAGCTTACTTTGCGAGAAGCACATCTGACAAAATAGGGTTGCTTTAAATCAGAGGTCTCAAACTCAAGTCATCATGTGGGCCACATTTGGTAATTTACAATGGCTGACGGGCCGCAACATAGAAATGTGTCATGCACGTGAAACTATTTCTATAGAATTTAGCCCATAGTATATCATTAGGCCCTACAGCATACATGATAATGATATAATCCTGTAAAATTTACATAATATTATATTTTCAGTGTAACTATAATTGTAGTGCTACATGCCAGGGCAGAGCCACAACGATATTTAGTGCGTCAAAAGCACATTATTTTAGTAAGAGTTTATGGTACCGGGTATACCAAGGTATTTATAATAAGTATAGACTCAGAGCCTCAGAGGTATTGCACAAGTGTGATTAACGCTACTCGTCTGACGTTTTTCAACTACGAGAGCATTATATAATATGTTTGATCTTGTCTTCTGATATGCGACCAAACGGAGTAGACCTATATAGGCCCTTACAGCTTACAAATATTCGCCTGTAGGCTACCTGTAGGCCCTAAGGCCTGCCCTTCTTGGAAATTTATAATTCTTCATTATTGAAAAACTGCTCACATGACTGTGCACATGTATATATGTACTGCCAAACATTGTCACTATGCGTGCGCGCAGATTTGAGAATTCGTCTTGTGGTAGATTATGTGAGGAATTCCGGAATACCAACTGTACAGTTACTTCGTTGTAGCCTATAAGCTACTTCTTGTGCAACATGATATCCAACCACTGAAGGTTCACTAACTTCCTCTCAATAATAATTATCTGCTGCAGATTCAATGTCCACAGCAAAGGGAGTAGAAACTAGTTTGAACTCTGGTTCAAATCGCATTAGAACTGCAATTTCGGTTTTTAACAATTCTTTCCTTACAAGACCAAAATCCAAGTGGCTGTCGCGGGCCGCATGAATCGGGTCCACGGACTGCATGCGGCCCGCGGACCGCGTGTTTGAGACCCCTGCTTTAAATCAATTCAGCGTAAAATATTTCACTGCATTAACTCTGAAAGAGTAGGGCTATTTTGTCAAAAATACTTTACAACCGTCGAAAGGTATAAAAGTAGGCTATCATTTAGCCATAATAGCTTGTTAAAAATGTCAAGCAATTTACAAAATTTAATGTTAAGGACATAGATCGAATCGGGGACAAACTTTGTCAATGCTCCATAGCTTTAATAGCATCTACCAATGATAATGCCATGGTACGGACCGTACAGTTATGATGTGAATAGTTTTCAAAACGGAAGTTGAGAAAGCATTACGTTCCTTTTAAGGTTGCTAAAAGCACTTACTATCCATGTGAAAATGGGAATATTTACATTCACAATCATGATCTGCTTGCCTCGTTCATATACAATGTAGGCTACAGTTTTAAAGTAGAATTTCAACAATCAGTTGTTCCGATTATCTTGCTAAAATATTAAAAAGGTTATAAAACAAGTGATATACATAAACACTCGACTTATAACAATCAATGCTTAGAAATGGACCAATAAATCAACCAATGAAATTTCGCCTCAATTTATTACCACACTAGTACCCGGCGTTGCCCGGGAAATTTAGGATTCAACCCGTTCCCGGCCACAACCCCACCACACCACACCCCACCCCACCCCGCAACCCCCACCCCACAATACCCCACACTCCAAACTCCACCGGTACGCCACGAGTGAAATTTGGGTTTGAGACAAATCCCCCATCTCCATCCCCACCCCTCCGCCACCTCACCAAACTCCGACCTCCACCAGTATCGCCGCCCATGCAATTAGGGTTTTCAGAAAAATTACCCCTCACCTCACACTCTCACCCTACCCCCCTTTCCCAGCCACCTCTCCCCCACCCCCAACACCCGCCCTCTTCCCCACCCCACCACACCCCACCCCACCACACCGACCTGCACCAGTAGGCCACCCGTGAAATTATGATTTTCGTGAAAATTCCCCACCCCCGCCTCATCCCTCACCCCCACACCCCCGCCCCACCCCACTTCCTCCACCACACCCAACCATCCCACACCCCACCACACTACAACCTCCACCAGTACGCCACCCGTAAAATTAGAGTTTTCTGGAAATTGTTATCGTTCACCGCCCCCACCCCGCCTACCCCCACCCCTGCCCCACACGGCCCCTGCGGACCGAAGTGTGTTCTGGGTGGAGGCGAGGTGGTCCGTGTAAAAATCTGTCCAACTGCGAAACTATGGCAAGCAAATGAAAATTTAGAGCGATAATTAGTGTTTCCCCCCACCCTGGCTTCCATGGTTGTAGAGATTTGCCAACCACCGAACCGGGTGGTTCTGATGGCCCTCTATCTAGGTAAAAAAAATTCATATCAATAGGTGCGTTTTATTGAAAAAGATTTGGGGGTTTCGTCCCCACCCTGGCCCCCATGGTGGTAGAGAATCGCCAACCCTCGACTTTGTGTCTCATGCCGAGACCTACACGGCAGTGAAGGTTTGGAGTGAAAAGCTCAAAAACTGTTGAAATGCATCCCGGACAAACAGACAGACAGACAGACAGACAGACAGACAGACACACGTTACAGAATCTTCTTTTTATTTACATATATTAATATTAGACATAGACATCAATTCCTATACTCAGCAGTCATATCTTACTCAGTTAGCTGTTTAAAATTCTCAATAACAACAACAACAATAATAACAATAACAACAACAATAATAACAATAAATACAACAACGACAACGACAACAATAGTTGCAATGATGATAATAGCCATAATAATAATAATAATAAGCATTAATCATAATAATAGTGATAGTAATAATAGCAATGGTGATGATGATGACTGTGAATGTACTGTATCTATAAATTTATATAGCGCCTCTGCAGTGCACACCAACCAGAGGCACTCCCAGTGCGTTAGACCAACAGAGAAAAAAAGTGTGTTCTTGAGACAACGAAGAGAGGCATTTGGCCCACCAGTTAGTATGGAGGAACGTGTTGAAGGAGGAAGCTGGTTCCACAATGCAGGTCCAATGAGAACATAATTATTTGCTAAGGCAGTCCTAGCTCGAGGGACGAAGAGATCATGCCGATGAAAGGAGCGGAGCGGGCGAAGAGAAGTGGCCGATATCTGCACAAGGATGAAGTCACACAGATACTTTGAAGCTCGGCCAGTGTCTGACCGGTAAATTAGTGCCAGAACCTTTAATTTAATCCGAGCAACAAGGAGAAGTCAATGAAGATGGCCAAATATAAAAACAGAGATGTGTGAAGAGCGAGGAAGTCGGGCTATTAGTCTGGCCGCAGGGTTTTGGACGGACTGAAGGCACGAAAGACGGACTTTTGGAAGGCCAACCAATAGCGAGTTACAATAGTCGATTCTGGAACAGACGAAGGCATGAACAATTGAAGTAAAGACAGAGCGACGGATTGCTCTAAGCCGCCTTAGATGAAAGTAAAAAGAGCGAGTGAGACTGGCAATGTGTGGAGTAAAGGTAAGCATGGTGTCCAAGACTGCACCAAAGTCTCGAACGCTTGATTGGAAAGTAAAGTAGGGAAATCTCTCTGTAATAAGGGGTAAACCAAGCTTAAGAAGCTGTTGGCGAGTGCCAAACCAGATGAGCTGCGTCCTATTTGGATACAGAGAGAATCGATTGGAAGACATCCAAAGGTGCAAGTCTCGTGAAGGAGCATCAACGCGGGCAGCAGGAATAACCTAATGGTGGACCGTGAACAAGCGCCTGCGCATCGTCAGCATAGAGGTGAACAGTTGCCCAGTGTTTAGGGAATATGGATGAAATATCAGCAGTATACATGACATTGTGCAGGAGATAAATTAAAGGACCCAGAACAGAGCCCTGGGGACACCATATTTGACAAAGACCCAGGAGTTCTGGAGACTCCATGCTTACCATGCACAAATGACTATTTGAGTGCGATCAGTAAGGTGAACCGGAGCAGAGAGAAGCCAGTGAAGCCACAGGAAATCTCAAGGTGCTGGAGTAAGTTATCGTGATCCACCATGTCAAAGGCGACAGAGACATCAACGAGAGCCAAGAGGCTAAGTTGAGATATTATATCTACAGCTGAGTAGATGTAAGAGAGAAGAGAGAGGAGGACAGTTTCAGTGGAATAATTAGCACTGAATCCAGATTGACTAGGTGGCAGAAATCCTGAGTGTTCAAGATAAGGAAGAATCTGTAGCGAGACCAGCCGCTCTAGAATCTTGGAGAGGAAGGAAAGGTTGGATATGGGGCGATAATTCTGGCAGAGGTTGGGATCCAAGTTAAGTTTCTTGAAGGGTAGGAAAAAAAACCAAGAGCTCGTTTTTGCGAGGGTGGAAGACGGCCTTTAGAAAGTGAGAGAGAGAGAGAGAGAGACAGACAGACAGACAGACAGACAGAGAGAGAGAGACCTGTAAAATAGATACAGTAAAATGGAGCAATGTAAATGAAATGGGTTCCCGGACAATTCGTCCCCGGACAATTCGGACCGGACAATTCGGACCGGACAATTCGTCCCGGACAATTCGGACCCGGACAATTCGGACCGGACAATTCGGACCCGGACAATTCGGACCGGACAATTCGGACCCGGACAATTCGGACCCGGACAATTCGGACCCGGACAATTCGGACCGGACAATTCGGACCGGACAATTCGGACCCGGACAATTCGGACCGGACAATTCGGACCGGACAATTCGGACCGGACAATTCGGACCGGACAATTCGGACCCGGACAATTCGGACCGGACAATTCGGACCGGACAATTCGGACCCGGACAGCTCATAGGCCTAGCTATAGCCTATCAAAATTCGGCATTTCTAAGTTTATTCTCTTACCGTAAGCTACTCGTTTAGTAGGCTATAGACTAGGCCTATAGTCTTTATGACCTGGGCATGCATGACCTGATAGTTCGAACTATTTCAGCTAGCTGAAGATTGATTGCATTTTGCGCAGTTTCTAATGTGGGCCTGTTATATAGGCTAATATGTTAGGCTAATGCTAATATTTTTCAGGTAGGTGGCAGCGGTCGTGCAATGGATAACACGCTGGCGTAGAGTGCGAGAGGTAGTGAGTTCGAGCCCCCGTTGGGCGGATTCGCTGTGTAGGCTGCTATTAGCGCCGTGTAATTCCAAAGCTGTCTGTTCTGTTAGTATAGTTAAGTTTAATTAAGATTAATGCATAACTTGTCAATGTAAAGCGCAGTGCGTCTTGCAGGCGTTTAATTAAAGAAAAGATATTGTTATTATTATTATTACTTATGACCAATGTTTCTTTTGGTTGAGTTGATCTGCTGCCCGGGGTTAAATTTGGTTTCTAGCTACGTCACTGCCTTCTTCCAATCCCATGATGGTGCGAATAATATGAAGTCTATGTTTTCTCTATCGAGCGGTCGAGCGGAAATCACCATACGTCTGTTCTTAATTTGAAACTGCGAAGATGTTTTAACTTTTAACACTCACAGTGTCTTACTTTAAACTTGTTGCATAATAGGTTACAGAATTAAGCAGGTATGACAGATCAGCAAATCTTATGTCACAATCTATATATTCTCTTAGCATTCTAAATTATTCGCCATTGTATGGGTTTGGATTTTTAGCGTTGGTCGAATAGAAGTTGTATGGACGAATAAATTTTTGGTGCCCCAATCGAACGTGAAATGATTTTGTCTATTTAATTTCATGAGATGTTATTTCAGTTAACAAAACCCATACGCTATAAACGGTACTTTCTTTATTGCGCTTCAGCGTGCATGTCTGATCTTTGCCTCTGACCTCGCAGCCCGTCTCGACAGAGGAGAATTTTTTGTTCCGCGAGCTCGCACTTCTATAAAGCAGCGCCGCCTGTTAGATTGTGGATTAGCTTTGCGATTGATGCTTAGGGTGAACGCGACTACTTTTTATAAGTCGCTCAAATCGTACTTTTTATTTGCAAGTGTTAGGCTGGGAGCGCCTCTGAGTAAGTCAATTGAAGAGACGGTACTCAGCTTGCCAATAGTGCAGTCACCGAAATTTATGAGCGATACAAAACTTAGCGAAAAGTAGTATAAAGACGGAAAGTGGTTAGTTGTGTTGCTTAAATGAAGTAGTTTAAGTGGGTCATTTTCTGCAAGAATCGCCCTTGAGCGTTTTTAGTTTTTAGCAATTTTGTTGTAACGTCGGTGCGCTACTTATTTCTGATATTATCGCTCAGTGTTTGCGTGTCTTTTTTCAATAGTTCATCGTCTGAGCGTTCTAAATTATTCACGTATTGGAATTCTCGATTGACGAAAATCGTTCCTTGTGAAACTAGAAGTTTTATTGTTGAAAATTATGCGTAAATTGAACGGTAACGGCCCGCTATTTGGAGGGTCCACTATTCCCAAGGTCCACTCTATTTCGAATATCCGCTATATTTTGTTCGTTATCCTTGGTGGTTAAGGTTACAGTGGGTTAGGGTTATGGTTGGGGTAAAGTGGGTTAGGGTTGGGTGGATTAGGATTAAGTTTGGGGTTAAGTAAGTAAGTAAGTAAGTAAGTAAGAATATTCTTTAATTGACCACCAGCAAACGCACAGTAGTTTACAGAGGAAATAAATAATAGAAAACAATTATGCAAAGTTTAAAACATTTATGCAAAATTAAACATGTTATGGTTAGGGTTGGGGAGGGTTATGGTTAGGGTTGGGGTGGTTTAGGGTTATGGTTAGGGTGAGTTAGGGTTAGGGTTATAGTTAGGTTTAGGGTTCGGAATAGCGAACCTTCGGAATAGTGGACCCTCGAAATAGTGGACCAGAACCAATTGAACCTGGATCGATGACAGTAACTGTTGTTATGGACGTTGCTACTAAAATGCCGTAGGCTATATAAAAATGATAAAACGGCATGTTCTAACAGTAAAGAATGCTAAAACGATTAATTACTTTTCTGTGGTTCTATTTTGCTTTCATTTGTGAATTTTGATTCTTGTTTGATGCAGTGACAGCCATGGGTGGAGTTTATCAGGGACTAGGGGCTAAGCCCACAAGGAAGACCCACATTCGTTTTTACATTATTTAACTTGGGGGTTTTCAAGCACCTAAAACCGCTGCCCTCCCCCTAAATACAGCCTTTGTTAAGTCAATAGTTGAGGTTTTTTCTGATATTGTATAGCTGCATCAATGTACTTTTGTTGGTTGCTTCGTTATGCCACTGTCTTGCTACCAACACTACATAGGGACCTGATTAGCTGGGTCAACCATCCCTTTACATTTTTAGCCGCAGTTCATGCATTTTGCCGGCTATGTGCGAGTCAGGGCATAATGCTGAAAATGTAGTAATCCAGCAGCAGCCATCATATGTTTGGCATTGCCCATCCCATGACAGTTGTTGCCTAGCTGACATTGGCCACAGAGGACCAGAAGTTTGCCATTATAGCTGCAGAAACATCACTTATCTGACAAACCCAAACCTTCGTTCATTGATACAATTGGTCGATTCGAGCACCAACTAGTGTATGGGACGGAGGCATAGAGGACTGGTTAGCGGCAATGCGTACAACGTCCTGCTACAATATCTGTTACAATGTTGAGGGGTTGGTCATTCATCAAAATCCATTTTGCAATGGCATTGGTTATGGCTTCACATCTGCCCGGGTCCATTGGCTGGGTCTTCTCCTGCAGACTGCAGTCTAGTAGGCCTACGGGTATTGAGTATTCATTTCGTTAAAAATTGTTTTGAGTGTCTGTAATCGCTGTGGTACCGACAAGTGGTCAAAACAGATTTCTGGCAGGTTGCCGTGGTGTAATGATCTTGCTGTACAAGAAGCTAGACCTGTATCTCATTTGAGTGTGTCACGATAGTTGCCATATTGGATAACCTCCTCTTGGAATATCAGGTGAACGTCACAGGTCCGCTGCACGAGCAGCACACCTACCATTGGGCGCAAATAAGCAAGCTTCCTTTTTCTTGATGTGTGATGGGCTTTTAGCCAGACTTCTCATTATTCTCTACAAATACCTGAGTTGCATTCCAGAATACTTGACAGCGGCTGTTTTTTTAGAAGATAAGTTTACTGTCTACAGTCAATGAAAGGCTAAGTTAGAAGAACATTATGGTGAACATGTTCTTTTAGTTGAAGATGGGGTCATGCTGATGTGGTGTGTCTGACAAGCAATCCATTAAAAGAATTTGCCATTGCTGACACATTTGTTCACGCTGCCAACCGTCTCAGTAATCACTCCAACTTTGTGGACCTTGCATTAGATTCAAAGTGGCTCATTGATCAACTCTCCCAGCTTGGATTCTCTGTATCATCTGCACAAGTTTATTCCTTGAAGAGCTGAGTCAACCTTTGGTTGGTAAAAGTGTTCCAAGGCTTTCTCAGTGGGTTGGTGACAAAGTTGATCAAACTTGGTTATGTTGCTTCCCATTGTAGATCTTACTCCATGTGATGTGTCGTGCATATATTCCATGCTGTGCTTTGTTGTTAGCCAATTAAGCTAAGTACCGGTAGTTGTTGAGCATTGTAGCACCATGCAGAGCATTCGACCAACCACTTTGGCTGAAGACATTGGAAATAAGCCGATCACCCTTGAGGGATGTATCTGCTGACTTGTCGGATGAGCTTCAGTGGAGGTATTGAAGCAGGTGTGGATTGGTTATAGATGGAAGTTGTTAAAGTTCAATCAATGTCATGAATATTATGGCAGCATTGGCAGGCAAAGGCATAGCATGGACATTGGTGCATCGTTTTTAATTGATGGAGCATTGAGTGACTATCGAGATGACTACTATGGGACTTCACCTGTATAGCTTGCCACTTAGTAAGTTTAAGAGTATATTATGTTTTTGCTTTATTTAGTGGTGAATTAACTACTTACCTACTGTCTGCTATTCTAGTTAAGATGCTACCACCCGTCGGAGGAAAACACAACATTGTGAGTTGATGAAGTACCAACGAGTGAACAGATCACAGAGGTTGTCAGTTTACCTGAACGTGTTTTTAGCTAAATCTGGAAGTGATGTAAGCCCAATTGAGGCATTCACAACTGATGACAACACTATATCATCTGAAGTGTTACTTGTCTGCACATCTGGAAGGACTGTCTCAAACTAAACTTTGTCAGAAGTTCATGTATGCTATGCTGAACGGTTCGCTTGTTCAATCGAGCTGAGGTTTTGAGCCACTGGTTGATGCACGATATTGCGGGATCAATGATGCTAAACCTGTTTACCACTAGTGGTCATTTCAACTATGCTAACCCTTCTTATGGCCTCTGCATATGTTTTATGATTGCATCCGCATATGGAGGCACATTGCTTTATTATAGGCTATGCTTTCCAGATTAGATGACAACAGACTTGCGGCTGTCTAACTGTTCATTGTTTAATAAGTCAGTCTTTCTTCGTGCACATGACATGAGCATATTTTAGGGGTGAACCCCCACACAAATTTTGAGGGTGGGTGGGTTACCGGGTTCAAACTGTTCTGGCTTCAAACTGTTCTGGGTTCAAACCCCTAAATGAATAATTTTAAAATTTAAAAAATGTATGTGCTTCTGTGGCCATTTTTGCCGGAACACCCCCAAATGGACCCACCCCCACAATTTTTTAAGGCTGCACCCCAACAGATATTTGTGCTGAATGTTCCTCCACATTCCACTAATATTTCTTATTTAATTTGGCTCATGAAAAGTCGATTTTAGCTTCTTTAACAATCTTTTTACTAACGATTTCTGCATATTATGTGTTCGTTCGGAAAAATGTGTGTAAAAAAATTTGCTCAAGGGAGATTTTTGCAGAAAATCTCTCAGTTGTTCAGGACTTCCTCCTGATTCAAACGAGCCATTAACCGTCTTTATACTACTTTTTTCTAGGTCTGCAGCCCGGTTACTGGACTACAAGAGTATTTTGTCAGTTCCTGAAGGCCACACAGACAACTTAAAGTCCAGACTCCCTCATTCCATTTCTTAAAACCAGATTTTACCTCAGGAAATTACCCATATTGTAGCTTCCCTGGAAAATTCTCACAGTGAAGTATTCGATAACATTTCTATATTAATATTAAAACATTGTTCCCATGAAATGTCACCTGTATTATCAGAGATTTTTTAACCTATCACTGATTGATGGTGTCTTTCCTGATCAACTTTGCCAAGATTGTTGAAAAAATTGTTTATAATAGGCTCCTTAGTTTTATAACTCTGAATGATTTGCTTGTATATAGCCATTTTGGTTTGAGAAAAAAAGCTTGTCTACTTATATGGCGCTCCTTCAGCTTACAGACAATATGAGCAAATCTATTGATGAGCATCAACTGACCATAGGGATTTTCCTAGATCTGGCTAAAGCCTTTGAAATCATACGATTTTGCTAGATAAGCTTGAGCATTATGGAATTCGAGGCTCACCTCTAAATTGGTTCCGTAGCTCATCTCATAGGTTGCAATATGTTTCTGTTAACCACTCTTCCTCAGCTTCTCTATCTGTTAAATGTGAAGTTCCTGAACTTAAAATTGATAAGGTAATTCGAGTCTTTAAGTGCTAGGTTCAATATTGGGAACTTTGTTATTTATATTGTATATTTATAAATGATTTACTCTCAGTGACAGCCTTACAATTAATAATAATATATATATATATATATATATATATATATATATATATATATATATATATATATATGTAAATCATGTGCATCTTCCTCGTGTACGTGCAGTGCTGGCGCTAGGGTACCTGAGGCCCACCCCAAAAAAACTTCAGGCCGCTCATACCTTGAGCTGTCATCTCACCAAAAATTTCTCATAATATAAGTGCTGAAAGACATGGTGTAAGACTTCAAGAAATGTCCCCTCCCAATTGCTAATTTTTTTGGAATTGTGCTACCAACTGAAAAATTGAAGCTTTTATACCATACCTTACTGGAACTATATATCAAGTACTGTTGTGTTGTTTGGGCTTCTCCTTACAAAACTTGCAACTTGGGCTGCATTCTGAAGCTTCAGAAAGCTGCATGTTGTATTATATTTCACTTTCTTCTTTTATCTCAGTCCAGCCCTTTATTCAATAAACTTAACATTCTCAGAATTTATGACATGTGCTACTTGTCTATTGTCATCCTAATGTTTAAATTCGGAATTAATGTCTGACCCCATATTTAAAAAGCATTTTGTGATGGTAGCTCAATTTCACTTATACTCGTGGATCGAGTAATTATGTTGTTCCTTTTGCTTGCACCACCTGTCACTTTAATTGCTTCCAAATTCTAGGTCTTCGTTTATGGAATTCTTCACTGTCAGATGATGTGAAGAGGGAAAATAGTTTATGTACCTTCAAGGAAAAAGTCAAAAAGACTGCTTTGTTTTTAAACTATACTGATGTTGATTAACTATTTGGTCTTCATACCTGCATCTCTACACACGCAGTATCTGGACACTCTGTATGTCAGTATAACTTAACAAGCTGTTGATTATTATGTTTCTGGTGTCTTTTATATCAATGTGGTTTCAGTTGATAAATACTGCTGCGCTAATATTTTCTTGATGTTATTGTTATAATTATTATTCTTTTTTCTTCTTATTATTATTTTCACTATTATTTTCATATTATATAATTAGAACTGGTACTTTCATCAGTTGTGTTCTAGTTAAGTGAAATAATAGCATGCTTGAAAATAGTTAACGAAGAGGTGGTCCGGGTAGTATAAGCTATTAGCTTTTCCTGACTCCTATTGCACTGTATTTATTGACTCACGTTTGTACCATTTCTTTTTTTTATGTGCAATAAACAAATTTATTCATAATTCATTCATAAGCTCATAGTGGAAATGGAACATACTGCACATTTTAGTTCACATTTTGAACCTTTTTTTACTGTAGGGATTTATTCAGCGGCTTGGACTTGTCGTGGTAAAAAATGAAATCTGTGTGAGAAATTGGCATCAAACTGAGAAAAATTAAAATTTAGGATGGCTGCACAATTTCTGGAGTCAGAGAAAGGCAAAAGAATGCTGAATTTCCAAGGTTATCTGTATCACATACACAGGAAAACGGAAAAGGTGGACATATGGAGATGCTCTGATCGTACTTGTAAGGGTCGCTGTCATACAGCCAATGGGGAAATGGTGAAGTTGCCATCACAGCATTCGCATGCAGCATCTACAGCACAAGTAGAGAAGGCTCAACTTAGACTCAGCATGAGGCGACGAGCAGAGGTTTCTGAAGATCCTGCCAGAATAATTGTCCAGTCAACTACGGTGAATTTGAGCCCGTCAGCGCAAGCAACTGTACCAAAAATTGAAACCTTTAAGCGTAACATCCGGAGATATCGGCAACTTCCACCTCAGGCTGATGGTGAAATTCTTCCAGCAGAACTTCGAAATACCTTAGATGGTCAACCATTCTTGAGAAATGACGTTGATTTTCTACTCTTTGCAGCGGACGCAGATCTGAATTTCCTGGCCAGTTGTGAAGTCTGGTTTGCAGACGGAACCTTTAAGGTTAGTCCAGCCGGATACTCTCAGCTATACACTATTCATGGAACACGTAATGGCATAAATATTCCATGCGTTTTCGCTTTACTGCCGAATAAGCTAGAAGCTACGTACACTGCTCTGTTGAGAAAATTGCTGGAGATTCAGCCAGGGTTACAACCAACAACCGTAGTCACTGACTTTGAAATGGCTGCAATGAAGGCTTTTACCAATGTGTATAATACAGAGATTCATGGTTGCCATTTCCACTTTGGACAGTGTATTTGGCGCAGGGTTCAGGAGTATGGGTTTGCTGGAAGATACAACAACGAACCCGACTTCGCAATGCATATCCGAATGCTAGTAGCCCTAGCTTACGTCCCAAACAGTGACAAAGTAGCTGCTTATGAAGAATTGACGCGACTGGAAACATTCCCAGAAGTAGATCCACTGCTAACATACTTTGAAGATACATTCTTAGGACGACCAGCGCGACGACGACGAAGAAATGCTGCTCTTTTTCCATCACATATTTGGGATTGCTACGAAGCTGTCCGTCTAGAGCATCCTCGTACCAACAACGCAGTCGAGGGTTGGCACAATGCGTTCGCACTATCAGTTCAGATAGCCCATCCAACTGTGCCACGATTAGTTGTGAAACTGCAACGAGAGCAGAACATCAATCGACTGAATGTCGAACGTCTTATTGCCGGCGAAGATCCTCCTCTGAGGAAGAAGAAATATAGGGACCTGGATCGTCGCTTGAGAACTGTGGTGCTGGATTACAGTAACCGCTCGTGCATTGAGTACTTGCGCGGATGCAGCCACAGCATCACCTTAAATGATTAATTAAGCTAAAGGAATAACATAGAATAAGTTTTTACTATGTTTGTTAATCTGTGTTCAGAATATTAGTTTCAGAGTTATTACATATCACAGGAACTGAAGTTCGTAGCTTCTAGAACTTCTGTGCTAGTAACGTAACTTTGATGCCTTTTAGTCTTGTTTGAGATTAGTAGTTAAGACACTGTATTAAACACATTGGTGAAAGTAGTAAAGACACTATTACATTTGACAGCAAATTAAGGGTGAAACTTGGAGAACTTCTGTGCTAGTAACGTAACTTTGATGTCTTTTAGTCTTGTTTGAGATTAGTAGTTAAGACACTGTATTAAACACATTGGTGAAAGTAGTAAAGACACTATTACATTTGACAGCAAATTATGGGTGAAACTTGGAGAACTTCTGTGCTAGTAACGTAACTTTGATGCCTTTTAGTCTTGTTTGAGATTAGTAGTTAAGACACTGTATTAAACACATTGGTGAAAGTAGTTAAGACACTATTACATTTGACTGCAAATTAAAGTTGAGGCTTGGAGAACTTCTTGAGCTTGTAATTTGACTTTATTTTATTCTTTTTAATCTTCAGATCAAATTTGTTAGTTAACATTCAATAGAAATGTTAATCATGCGCTTTTATTGTCTTCTACGATTTCCCAGCAGTAGCGGAACTCGCAGGCCACATTTACGCCACAGTAGCCATTTCGATTATGAAGACAGATTTACACCACTCCCAATGTGGGACAATGAAGATTTACACTAATTCATTTATGATGACAGATTAGGCTACGTCTATTCATAATCTGAATATTATGAGAGCAGTTATGGTTTTGGAGCTCTTCTTTGGCAGGTTCCACATAAAGACTAGTTTCCTAAACGTCATGGTTTTGGAGCTATTCTTTGGCAGGTTCCACACAAAGACTAGTTTCCTAAACGTGATGGTTTTGGAGCTATTCTTCAGATACTTATTGTGGGAAATATAATTATAAGATCCAAAAGGTCAAAGCGCTGGATTCTGGTTGCAGAACAAGTTCAAAGTGAATTGGCTGACGTACATAATAAAATGTGATTGGGAGACGGAGACGCATAGACGAATTGGCAAATAGACAGTCATACACAGACATACACGCAAACTGATAGACAGTAGTGCGCAAAATTGATTAATTTGAATAATGACTTTGATATCCTGCATTGGCTTACATGTACCTGAGTTACGGAGTTATAGGCTATAATATAGGTTCGCACAAACGCAATCAAGCCTTTAAAATTAGGCCTATTAACGGAAAAATTAAAAAGACGCTACGATAAAGCTTTACCTTAAAACGTCATAGCCAAGTGAGGTAAGTCTATGCGTGACTTGTCCATTCTGGAGTAGGCCAACCTATTGCTTTCCAAATATACCTTTAATGTCATAGCCAAGTGAGGTAACGTGTTATATTATGTTTAGGCCTACATTTGCTTTGAGAACAATGAAATAATTTTCAATTTCGAATTGAATTTTAACGCGCAGCAGTATCTCCGGTCGACATCTGTATACGGTAATGGTGATGAGCATGAAAATCTGGCCTAAGAGTTGGAGTTTCATTAATGTTGGCTGCTACGAATTGTCCGGGTCCGAATTGTCCGGTCCGAATTGTCCGGTCCGAATTGTCCGGTCCGAATTGTCCGGGTCCGAATTGTCCGGTCCGAATTGTCCGGTCCGAATTGTCCGGTCAGAATTGTCCGGGTCCGAATTGTCCGGTCCGAATTGTCCGGTCCGAATTGTCCGGGTCCGAATTGTCCGGGTCCGAATTGTCCGGGTCCGAATTGTCCGGGTCCGAATTGTCCGGTCCGAATTGTCCGGGTCCGAATTGTCCGGTCCGAATTGTCCGGTCCGAATTGTCCGGTCCGAATTGTCCGGGTCCGAATTGTCCGGTCCGAATTGTCCGGTCCGAATTGTCCGGTCCGAATTGTCCGGGTCCGAATTGTCCGGTCCGAATTGTCCGGTCCGAATTGTCCGGGTCCGAATTGTCCGGGTCCGAATTGTCCGGGTCCGAATTGTCCGGTCCGAATTGTCCGGGTCCGAATTGTCCGGTCCGAATTGTCCGGGTCCGAATTGTCCGGTCCGAATTGTCCGGTCCGAATTGTCCGGTCCGAATTGTCCGGGGACGAATTGTCCGGACACCATGAAATGTAATCGCATATTTATATAGCGGCTGTGTTATGGCTTCGACCCTGAGGGTGAGATCCTTCACCACCGCTACTCCACGTTTATATTGCGACCGAGCCACCCGCAGTAAAGATCCGAGAAATTAATCTCTGATAAACCGACCGACCGGGAATCGAACCCGGGCCACCGGCGCGGCGAGCGGGCTGCTAACCCACTCGGCCACTGAGGATCCCTGTCTTCAACAATATATCAGCAATAATAAATGGAGGTAAGGGATCTAGTTCACAAGACTTTGAGTATGAGGAAACGAGCTGACGTCGTAGGTCACTTTCCAAAATCGGTTGAAATCCATAAAGAATGGAATTAGGCAACGTAATGACAGGTGGAGGCGAGTCAGCGGTAGAAGCTTGAATTCTATCAAGTGTATTGTGAATGTTGATGATAATAATAATGATAATGATGATGATGATGATGACGACGACGATGATGATGATTATAATCATGGTTATGGTCAGTGGCGTAGGCAAGGGGGGTTTTGGGGGTTAAACCCCCCATTGGCTCCGAAAAAAGGTTTTTTAAAGGTTATTTTTCCATTTAAGTAAGAAAAAATAGCAAAAAACAGGGTTTTCGGCCATAAACCCCCCATCAAAAATTCCTGGCTACGCCACTGGTTATGGTGATATATGATGGTCATAATTTTTCTCCTATAGACATCCTGGCAAATACAATCTGCGCCCTAGGCCGCATAGATTTGTGCTAACCAGTAAAGACAATAAAAACTTCATTACACGGATGCTGCACAAAAATCGTTTACTAATAGCTTTATCCGCAGCTCTCTTTGTGCTTGTAAAATTGTCGTGTTATGACTACCGGTTTTTTCTCAATAAAACGAATATAGTCTATAGCCTATTTGAATAGTGATAATAATGATTTCTCTTTATTCAACAATCCGGTTGACAGGCAGCAACCGGTTACAGTGTGCAATTATGCAGTTTAAACAAGTCACAAGAGCCGAGATCACGGAATAGGCCTACACAAATCTTAATCATGCTAACTGAGCAGATAGCCTGATATAGATGGCGCTAATAGCAGCATACAAAGCAAATCTGCCCAACGGGGGCTCGAACTCGCTACCTCTCGCATTCTATGCCAGCGTGTTATCCAGTATTCTACCGACGCCCGCCCCCCGGTAAACCTGGAAACTCGTTAGACCTAATGGTGAAGTGAAACGTGTCTCAAGTGATAGAAGGCATATTGCTGTAATAATAAAATTGATCGTGGTGATGGTGGTGACGGCGACGAAGACAACGACGATGATCATGATGATTATGATGACGGATGATGATGATGATGATAACGACGACGACGACGACGATGATGATGATATGATGATGATGATGATGATGATGATGATGATGATGATGATGATGATGATGACGACGACGATGATGATGATGATGATAGGTGATTGTGGTAATGGTGGTGATGGCGACGATGACGACGACGATGATGATGGTGACGATGATGATGGTGATTATAATGATGATATGATGTTGTTGATGATAGTGATAATGATTGTGATGAGAGTGGTCACAAGGACCATAACGTCGACGACAACAACGATGATGATGATGATTAGCCTATTACTATTATTATTTTATTATTATAATATTATTAAATGTTTAATATAATCAACAATTTCATTTACTGCAAAAAAGGTACGTCCCTATTGAAACAACAACATTATTATTATTATTATTATTATTATTATTATTATTATTATTATTATTATTATTATTATTATTATTATTATTATTATTATTATTATAGTTGTTTTGTTGTTGCTGTTGCTGTTGTTGTTATTATTATGACGATGCTGATGATGATAACGACTATGATATCGATAATGATAATTTTATTATTAGGCCTATAGCAAAAATTAATGCCTACTATCACTTGAGACACGTTTCACTTTACCATTAACGAGTTTCCAGGAATTTTCACTTTGGTTCTTGATGTCTTTTTGATAGTTGTCGATATTTCGGTCAACCGCTTTAATACTTAAATCAGCAATGTGGGGCGCGGTGGCATAGTGGTGGCGTCGCTGCCTTGAAACCGGAAGGTTCGAGGTTCGAATCCACCTCAAGTCGCCGCGTAGGGACCTTGGGCAAGTCCCTCACTCGCAATTGCTCAGCGCTTCGGCGTGAAACTCCGATGCAGTGTCGGGAGCGCCTCTGAGTAGGGGTGCTATAACAAATGCGCATACAAACAAAACAGTGTGAAACTGACTTCTCATTTCTCGAAACGATGCAGCAGGAACCTCATGATAATTTTTTTACCTTGCTTGATGTAGATATCGTGCTCTTCGAGTCTTCGGTTAACTGTCTGAAGACTTCTCATAACGGCGTCATGCTGACTTGTCAAAAGATTGTAAATGTTCTGAACTTGCTTGTTTAGCTGATCATGTGTCTGAATACTCTGCCGCTGTATATCTGCTATGTTGCTTATCGATGGGTCACCATGTGTGGAAACCTCTATAGTGCACTGTCCATTAACTGACCCGATCGTGGTGTGCGTTAATATTATTGTAGATGCCGTAAAGTAAAATAACACGTGAAAATCCATGACGACTACAGAATCACGGTAGCAGCGACTAGCATTGAGGCTGCAGTGGATAATAGCAGCGAATTTATAAGACACCAGGATTTGCACTGAATCTAACCGAGGCAGCGATAATTAAAGCGAGAGAGAAGGCATAGGCCCTAATGCCAATCAGAATATTCTGCGCTGCTGCGAATATGCCCTAACGCCCGCACTGGCAATTTCCACACAATAGTTGTCCCGGTACTATAAAGTTTGTCAGCGGATTATGTGTTGCGATTTGTACCAGATATTGAGGTCACTTTTATGGGGGCGCAATTAGCAAAGTGCTGAATGACACAATTATGATACCGAATTTAGTTACAGCAATTATTTACTCTGATGCGCTGAATCCCGTAGACTAGTTCCGCACCAGAGATTGCAACTCATTAGCTGCGCGAGTGGATCATAATTTAAAAAAATATAGTGATACGCTATAGCAACTGAAATCACTTAGAAGCTTGGATCTTGTTTAATAAAAAGGTCGTATTTTCTAATTTCCTCAGTGATGCAAACTCGCTTCTCTATTTGAGTGAGGTGTGGCAATAAGACAATAAATGACCAATGATGTTTCCCTAATTATAGGTCATTAGTGACAAATTTCAGTTAGCGATACATAACGTGCAGAATAATATCAATCAGGCCGGGTAGGCCTAAAACCATAGCAAATAGAACTAAGAATAGCCTACAAACTGGATCTTCTGATTTGAGTGATGAACTGATTGTCCGGCGAACAGAACAATTACCAATGTAATTTTAAACAGACGCTTCATTACTAAAACTGGTTAGGTGAGTGTGCAGGAACGTTTTCAAAGAAGTCTCAGTTTTGTTATTAGTAGCGTGGTGTTCGGAATGTCATGCAACAATACGAACAATGAACATGAAGCAGAGCTCGATAAAAGCACTCAAATTACCAACACAGTTGGGAAGACTTAGTCATGCATGAGTGAGGGTTCGAACAGTTACACAATTCGAGCAAAGCATTCAATTTTTAGGGTTGAGACTTAGACACAGCCTCTGTTGCGTCTAATAATGAGGGTTGGAAGAACTGTCGCTCATAGAAGTACGTAGCTTGTTATGGACCATGCCTATGCCTACTAATATACGGTTCTGAGTTACTTCTGAGTCTCTAATGCATTAGTCGGCAATGGTGGGGTTTGTTCCCCATTCCAGATGGGGAGGGTTAGACGCCTGTACATGGTTGCCATAAAATTCAGGCCTATTGCATTTATTCTGGGGCGAAATAACCATGTGCTTAATTAGTAGGAAGTGAGCATAGCTAAATTATTTGAATTCCCATGACCCAAAGAGAGAGATATATTATTTGAAGGCCGAACTGTTTGCAAATACCACCGTGCCTGTAGATAACACGATACGGAACGCATCTGGAATAACTTAAAATAAAGAATGCAAGTATATCGGCATGATACAGAAGAAACTCGAGAGATACAATTTTAAAAGTCATGTGATAGCAGAAAACAATTAAGCAGATTAATAGACCTACAAAGAGTAACACTCTATGTCATAGGATATAAAAATGTTGAATAAAACTTCGTGCTTGTGTGGCGTTCAGAGAGCATCACAACAGCTGAAATTAAGGTGATAAGGCGCGAAGAACGTAACAAATCACACACAAACAGCATGATATAATTGTATCAATTGCAGATGCATAATAAAATCGTATCAAATGCATGTATAACCCCATACATCCAGTTTTAAATGTCATGGAATAGACAAATATGAAGAATAAAATTTCATGATTTTGTGAAGACAAAATACGAAGTGTTAAAATATCGTAAATTCATCAATCATCCATGTCCAATTGTCCATGACATGGGCGGAGCTTGGTTTCCGTTCTTGGGGGGTTAAAAACTTGGACCTTGGTTGGGGCGTAGACTTAGTCCAGATCGAGCGGCGTCGAAAAACAATTTTTTCCTCGGCCATGAAAGTTGATGACCTTTTTTTAATCATCGGGTCGAAATCTCATAAAAACCATAGGCCTGCTGCAAAAATGTCGATGACTCTTTTGTCATTCGATTGAAGTTTCGTTCGTGAAAAGAGCCATTTTCTTCGAATATATTTTCGAGTCTGGGTCTTCTTGGGGGGCTAACCCCGGAAAAAACCTATTTCCATGGTAAAAGAGCTGAATCTGGGCCTCCTTGGGGGCTTAGCCCCTGATAAACTCCGCCCATGTCAGTAGGGCCTATAAACTTTATTCTCAAAGGAATTATGAATGCTAAAGTTAAGAAATTCCAGCCTAGAAAAACACTGAATCTGTTTTTGCTTCTAGCACTAGTACTGCATTTTACTCATAATTATGGTGGTGGTTCTTGTTCAACTGACTTTCTCTTCTAGGCCTACCTCTGTTTTTGGTTCGCCTTTTGGGTCATCGGGGTCTGGTTGTTGTGCTCATGGCGCGTGTCGTTTTTTCTATTTTCTATTCCACAGGAACAGATATAGGCCCTCATGTACGAAGGATGATCAGCCATTTTTAAGCGTGGCTCAAAAACTATTTTCTATCATTCTCTTGTAGATGAGGGCCAAGTGTATTTCTGTGCGGTTAATTGTTGAGCAAATGAGCACATTGCCTCATACGATCTAGCACAATTTTTATTATACGTTGCTTTACGCACAGGGTTCCTCTTTGCTGTGGCTACATGGCTTGCCATCTGAATAATAATAATAATAATAATAATAATAATAATAATAATAATAATAATAATAATAATAATAATAATAATAATATTTGTTTGCTTTTAAAGGGAGTTTCTCTTCAAACCCTCAAGACGAGGCCTGACAATTCCGGACTAGTTTTTAAACAATGGTTAGCAATGAAGTCCCTGAGGGATCCTAAATACCTCGGGCAAAAAAAATAATGATAATGATAATAATAATAATTATAGTAATGATAATAATAATAATAATGATAATAATAATAATAATAATAATAATAATAATAATAATAATAATAATAATAATAATAATAATAATAATAATAATAATAATAATAATAATAATAATGGTAAATTCAACAATCCGGTTGACAGCTAAGAATTGAAGATAATCTTGTTCAAATGTTCATTATTTGCTTTTTATTCTATAAACCGCGATATTTTTGCTAATTTGGTTATCCGAATTCATTGTCCAAAATGTCGGTCCATACTCGTTAAGATTGTTACGGAGGGTGAGTGGGTCGGGGTAAATTCGGCTATGTGGACGAATTTACCCCAGAGATGTACATAGTGCCTATTTTGATATGACATTATTTTTTGTACCAATTTACCCAGTTTTAATTTAAAATATAACTATATCGCATAATTTCTTACTCTATACGGTAGTCTATATTATATACCAAGAACTTTTCAGACGAAAGGCAAACGTGCAATTGGACGAGTGCAGGAAAGGTCAATCGGTATAATTATCAAAACAATATCTTAAAAATAATAATTTTGGCTTAAGTGCTACTTCATATTAGCACTTTCTTGGTACCGTCTAATATATTTGTGAATATACCTCATCTGGTTTATTGTATATGATCTGGACAAACTGCAGGTTAAATATGGGCAGATTTTCAACTTACGAATCATCATTGAGAAAGCAAGAGAACATCAAACGCCTCTGTATATAGCCTTCATAGACTATAAGAAAGCCTTTGACTCGGTGAAGCATAAGAAACTCTGGACAGTGCTAAAAGAAATGGGAGTGGACAGCCAAGTAGTGAAGGTTTTTAAAAGTCTGTATGACAACCAACGGGCAGCGGTCCGCATAGACAAGGAAATCACGGAATGGTTCAGGATTGGAAAGGGGGTGAGGCAGGGCTGCTTGATATCACCACTGTCATTTAACGGATACTCAGAGAAGGTGATGAGAGAGTCTGCGGATATACTTAGCTGGATCGGAGTAACGGTAAGCGGACGGACAATAAACAACTTGCGATACGCGGATGATATCGTATTCGTCGCTACATCAAAAGAAGCGCTCCAGCAACTAATAGACAGAGTGAATGAAACATCTAAGAAATATGGGCTGGAAATAAATAGTAAGAAAACAAAAGTGATGGTGGTGAGCAGAGATCAAGAGAGGATAGCGATCACATGTAATGGAGGAATCTTGGAGCAAGTGGAGTCGTTCCGTTACCTAGGCGTCATAGTGGAGGAGAGTGGAGATGGAGGCAGGGAGATTAGAGCCAGACTGGGGATGGCGCGAACGGTCATGGGGTCTTTGACTACACTGTGGAAGGACAGAACCATTGGAGCAGGGCTGAAGCTAAGGCTTATGGGGTCACTGGTGTGGCCGGTGGCGCTGTACGGCTGTGAAACATGGACGCTAAGGAAGGAAGACAAAAGAAGAATATCAGCGTTTGAGATGACAACATATAGAAAGATGCTGAGAGTCAGCTGGAAGGAGTTTAGAACAAACGAATCTATACTGGAAGAGTTGCAGCCGGAGCGGCGCCTGCTGGAGGTGGTGAAAGGAAGGAAGCTGAACTACTTCGGACACGTGGGTTTCTATAATATGTTGCACTTTTGCAATGATTAAATTAGAAAATTTCAATATTGATTTTTTTTATTTTTTAAAGTCCTAATTGATTCATATTGTTATAGGTAGCATATGTGTCAAGCAGCAATGCACAGAATTCAATATTTCTATTAAAAAGTTGAAAAACAAATTTTGTATTCGTCATGGAGTTGACACGCGTCATGGAGTTGACATCATGCAGTTGATGCTCGAACGGAAAGTCTTCAGGCACAAACAAGAAGTATATCTAGTAACCATCAGTTTATTAAACTATTGAGGATGAAGAAATATTTGCTAGATTAAAAAAAAACAGCTCTAGCAAAATGTAGAACTTCCTTTCTAAGAAGCTATAGATAGTGTACCGTAACATAAATCCTCTATCAGGTAATCCACGAACAGGCATATTAATCCTCGTCACTGTCAGCCTGAATGAGACGTACAGCTTCAGCCAAGTTGAACTTCCTTGTACAAACTCTTTGAGGACGAGTAGATGGACCAATGGCTCGGTTGTCTATTCTCTGCTTTTTATTTCGTGACTTCTTGTCTGTGGCTGAGTTTACTGCCACATTGCCGGTCGATGTTGTTGCTGTGACAACAGATGTGGTTGACAACTCAAGTGCAGATGTATTGTCTGTGGCTGAGTTTACTGCCACATTGCCGGACGATGTTGTTGCTGTGACAACAGATGTGGTTGACAACTCAAGTGCAGATGTATTGTCTGTGGTTGAGTTGTCCACTACATTGCTGCCAAGAGAGCCGGTCGATGTTGTTGCAGTGACAACAGTTGTGGCTGACAACTCAAGTGCAGCTGTAGCGGAATCAACTTGCTCGCAGACTGGCATTTTGCAAGGTGGATACGCAAACTCTACAAGCCTTGCATCAAAGCAATTACATGTTAGAGGTCCCTCACAGAAACATGACAGATCACGAACTCGCAGTGTGGAATGTTTCTGCCAAATCAGCTGGTGAATCTTCATTGTGCCTGGCACGGTGTTAACTTTGTACAGGGAAAGGTAGTTGTCCACAGTTGAAATGTTGTCTTCTGTAATCAGAAAAAGTTTAACTTTGGTTCGATCACAAAGCAACTTATAGAGTGTCTCAGCGTTCGTTATTTCTGAGCCATTGTTTATGGCACCATCTGCACAACGCTTTATCACTCCACCAATGGCATCGGCAGCACCCTTTCCGTGGCCAGCCTCAAAAAAGTTCCAACTGCAACCTTTCAGTCCATATCTGTCACTGTGACTAAAAAGCAAAAAGTTATGCTTGTTGCGATATTGGGTTGTTGGACCATCGCTCCAGAAATGGATTGAGTCAATAGCCGGGTGCAGATGACGAACATGCTTGATGACCGGTTCTAAATGAGCCCAAATTGCACTCGGGTCGTGACGGCAACAATCAGAAATGCTGCAGAAAGACAATGTCTCATTCCCAATATAAACAACACCAGTGTGCAGCGTAACCTGCTGCTGTGAAGCTCCGAAGTGGGCAGACTGGATTTCACGGTTGCGATGACACGTAAAGTTCTCAGAAAAATCAACTATCAATACACAAGAATTGTTTTCCTTAAGGGTATGATAAATTCTGAACTGGTGCTTCAGAACCATTAAATGCCAGCACAGTTTTGGCATGAGTTTGTAGTAAGCTGTACGCAATTCATCTCTAGAACCAACTACTTCCTTTTTGACAGTTCGAGTCAACATCACTTCTTTTGCCTTGATGATACGTGGCTCTTTGACAGTCATCCATTGGGACCAATTTACAGTATCTGAGCTCAGGTCATCTGCGGAAATAAAGCACTTATTCTGACACATACAACATTTGCGCTCGTAGCACAATTTCGTGGGCTCCTCACAGACTGACGACCGCACACAATTCTCAATAGTGTTTAGTTCAACTGGTAGCATTTTGAGCTGTGTCATGCGATCAATTATTAGCTTAGAATTTTCATGGAGTTTACATAGGCATGATTCGCGATCACGCATGGTTGGCTGAACAATATAGAAAGGCCGCAGTCTGCAAAACAAGCTATAACTCATCAGGCAATGTGGATTTTCATCTGAAAATTTCTTGTGCAAACGAGACAGTGTCTCCACAAGAAGTCGTCGTTGTTTTTTACATCCTTTCCGAGTGATGGTGTCACTTTTGCTTGTAGTAATACGTGAATTGTCATCACGCAAGAGAAAGTTTGCCACCGTAGAGCCAAGTCGCGCTCCAGCAGAATTATATTGCTTGCGTTTACTGTCTAAAACTGAAGGTCGCTCTGTCCGCTTTGACTTTCGCACTGAAATTCCCAGGGTCTGGCTAGAGAAGTTCAACAGCCTGTATTTTTTGAACTTCCCTGTAACAAGCTTTGTGATGGTATATTTGCCTTTTTCACAGGCAAACTGGTATTTCTGTTTAATTGAAGAAATTAAAGCTGAGGAGAAGAACAGCTCCCTTCGAACTTTATGATTCACAGGTGTGCCTCTGATTAAATTCCTCACACGAGCTTCCGGTGAAGAAATGATCAAGTTCTTGATCACAAGTCTCTGATGTCTTTTCTTGTATCGCTCCGAACGTTTCTTCTCAGCTGCCAGTTGTACTGCCAGTATGTGTATCGTGCGGTATGCAGAACTGCGGTCCTTTCGAATTTTTTTCCGACCAAATAATTTCTTAGCTGAACACCCTGCTGATGTGGAAGGCAACTTATCACAGTTGGAAACAGCTGGTTGTGATCCAGGGATTGTGACGGCAACATCAGAAATCGATTTCTTCTTTGATCGACACTTCTTCTGAGCTTCTCGCCATTTCTTCTTTTTAGAACGATGCTCTCGGTCACTCATCTTTGCAGTCTTAAACTTCTCTTTTCTGTTTTCCCATCTCTGCCTTTGAATCTCTTTGAAGCTTGCATACCTTTCTGGATCTGCACGAATCCTGTCCATCATTTCCTTTTGTCTCTGCTTACCACTTTTTGGACCCATGATGCTGAAATGTACCACAACAAAACATCCGTCAATGTATATACATGTACCAAGTAGCGAAACAATTTGTGAAACTCACCCTAACTCTGACCCTAACCGACTCTCACGTTGCGGCAACGAGAGGGTCGGTTAGGGTCAGTGATTGTAGACATTACAATATTTTTTTCGGGTCGATTCTACACGTCTACCAAGAAAACATGTGGACCCAACTATAGCAGTTCTCGTCGACATTGGCCGATTGTGTGGGTGTTCAGAGATTCTCGAATTAAAAGACTGATACAGCTTCCAAACTTTATTAAAGGGACTTAAACAATATTGGATTGCTGCACAATGTTTGGAAAATTCCGCCTCCATGACAGTCTGTCACCGCCATGACACGGACATGATGCGGCCGTGTCAGGGAGGTGACTGTCAGTGAGGTGACAAATCGTTTCATTTTCAGTAAAATCTGCTAAACGCTAAATGGAGCAAGTTCGGCTATGTTAACAACACAAACAGGACTTTATCACTTCCATAAAAAACACATAACATTAAAAGTTTAACTTAAGTATTCCCGATTATTTGCGTCATTTTGTTGACTTCTATTTAACATACGCAGTGTGAAGATTATCTATTATTTTTGATAGTTTGTAAATTAAAGACAAGATTGGCCGCAATTGTTTATCAAAAGTAATGGTGGACACGAAATGACAAAATGCATGCTTTTAAATACTGTAAAGACTACTAACCGTTATAACTGACAGCGAATTCTGTTGGCGTCATGGCGGTGACAATTGCCTCTGGGACACAGAACTTTGCCTCATTAAACTTGAATTAAAATGTAACTATCAGCTGAAACATTATATTAAGCATGTTTTATACTTAAAACAATCCATAACTAATAACAAATAGCAAAGAATTGTGCATGCATAGCGCACAATTTAAAATATTTCGATTTTCCTGACTCTAGTGAGCAGGTGGGACAAAACAGGCTTAATGGGATTCTTCAACTTTGCAAGTTATAAAGTCATCGAAATAGTTAACTAACTAATTTTTTTCAAAAATATTTTGATGTTAATTTGGTTGTCTGAAACACAGCTAGGTAACGGATTAAAAATATGTTGCCAGAAATCCTTTGAAGAGTATTTTAATTGATCAGGACAGCAAAATGGATATATATTGTAGAATCCCTCACACATGATCAGAGCCGACAAGCTGCCGGCATTCATATGTCAGGGCTATCTTGATGGAAAAAGGGCTCGGGGAAGGCCGAGGAGAAGATGGATGGATGACGTGGAGGAATGGACGGGGATGGTGATGGCCGACTGTGCGAGGACCGCGAGGAACAGAGAGCAATGGAGGAAGATGGCGTCGTCGACTCTAATCCCCGATCCGCAGCAATGAGGATGGTCATGACGGACGAAATGCTTCGTTCCAGTGGCCGAGGGCAACGACGACGACGACGACGACGGTTTATTGTGAGGATCAAATTAACCGAGTTGGCCGAATTCACCCCGTATAGCCTACCGGGGTAAAACCGGCCAAAAAGTCACTTTAAAAGACATGTTTTTCCTCATTCCTAAAAAGTAACCTTGCAGTATATTGCCCCTATCTTGCCTTATTTAGTCGTGATTTTATTTAATTTTAGCAGTAACTCGTTTCAATTTATTACAAAAATAAGAAAATTAGCCGAAATTACCCCAGTTTAAACACTAACTGAACAGACAGCCTGCAATAGATGGCGCTAATAGCAGCCTACAAAGCGTATCCGCCCAACGGGGGATCGAACTCGCTACTTCTCGCACTCAACGCCAGCGTGTTATCCATTAGGCCTACTCTACCGCCCCCGCCCCCATATTCGGCACAGAACCGCGTAGCCAATATGCGTAGCATTATTGTGATTATGTATATCAACAATGACACCATAAACTAATGCAATGTTAAACTGAAATCATAATATTCAGCTGAATATTTATGCAGATTTTTCCTTACAATAATAAATATTAAGCATGCGTGGTACAGAGGATGATGCGCATTGCATTATGTAGTAGAGTTTATGCTACGATAAAACAAGTCAGCGGTTAGATTTCGTTTGCAAATGCAATGCTTGCACATGCAATGTCATACATGGTCTAAGCCACTGAAACAAGTTTCATTTCGGTTGCCTTTAACGCATGATACCAGCCACGCCAATCTGACCACTTTATTCCAAAGGTGTCATCGTCATGAATCCCACATGTTATTTGGTGACAGTACATGCCATTAAGACTCGCACGCAGACAAAAGTTGAACCACCACCCTCCACCATTCCACTCGGCACAGTTGCCTTGGTGATACGAATCGTTGTCTGCATCTATGGTGCTGAACTGCTGTCTGTTGTGGAAAGTCAGACTGTTACCTGCAACAGCATTCCTGTCCACAATTTTTGGTAGCAGATAAGATTAAGATTTCGCTTCGAAAAAATGCTTAACTACCTTGATCCAATCACTTTCGCATGGTCCGAAGTCTATCGTTCCTAAGATTTTCTACTCAGTAGGCTATAATTGATTTCACATGATCTTTGTCTGTAATACAGATAAAGAGTATGCGCAACCAAATAATTATAGGGGAAGTGGGGGCAAGTTGACAGGGTTAAATGACGAGCTTGTTTTGTTCTTTATTACACTTCTTGTTAGATTGTTTTCCTGCCGCGCATTATAATTTTATAGCGCAACAATCATCTTACCCCGTCCGTCAACTTGCCCCCACTTCCCTGCCGGTTGGAAAATTATAGGAACGATGGAACGACTATAATAGGCCTATATTAGCCCTATATAGTCGATTCTGCGGCTATGAATATTCCCATAGCAACAGATCAGTTCTATATGGATTGGAGGGATGCCAATCTAAAGGATCTTAAAGCTAAATCTATTGATGCTCACATATTTTGGTAAAGCTGTGGTAGACCTGTAGTAGGCTAGTGGAGATGTAGCCTATAAAATAATTATTAGAAGGTGTGCAAACACCAATTATTATGTAAAATTGTCGCAACGAGTTGTCCGAAATTCGAATAGAAGAAATACGGCACGAGACGTTTGAAAGTCATGGATAAATAACTAGAATGGATAGCGCACTGCAATCAGAATCATCAGTTGTAAGGACATAATTTTGCGTTTAACGCCTATCAGTAACAGTCAATGTCAAACAAATAAGTGACAATCCAGTTTTCGTTGTAGGTTTTAGTAATTCCTTTTCGCTGCTATTGGTATTCCGAGTTTTTAACCAATGGGACAATACATGATGAAATTACGTCATCGGATACTTTTATTCACGTTGCCATGGCGATTGTGACGCTACGGAAAGTCGTTAAAGCAGGGATTGTTAAAAAAGGCGCTACGGGAGAGACTTCGAATATTATGGCTGACCGAAAAACAGTTAAAACTGTAGTCATTATAGAAATTCGATGTGAGAAGACTGCTGATTTTTGGGGTCAAGTCGACGTATTGAGCCATCAACAGATATGCAACTTGAGCATAAAGTCGTATAAGGTAGGCTACCAAACTTTGATAACTTTATTATTATTATTCCTCTTCCTTTTCCTTTTCTATCTTTTGCCCTAACACGCTAAAGCGTTGTTCGAAAAGTTGATGAGTTACCTGCATTTCCAGAATATCCGCCGACCGTTAGTCTGTATTTATCGGCCGATGAACTTAAAGAAAACGTCGAATATTCCGCAAAACTCTTATTTCCGTCAAAGGCTTCCAATTCAACGCGCAGTTTGTAGTTCCTCTTTGATGTCAGAAGATAAAGCATCTCGTTACCTACAAAAAAGTTCCTTGCCTCAGGCAACAAGAGTGAAAGATTCACGCTATAAGATACATGTAGGACCTACCGTTGTTACTATTCTTCTTTTCGTTTTCGTAGGTCTATTAATACCACTCATTATAAGTCAACAGTTTGCTTTCTATCACGCAACCATAGGCACAATTTAAAATAGGCCTACTATACAATTAGATTCTTTTGGAAGATGTGCGAATTTATATTTTTACACTATAATTAGCAACAACTGTCATTTTAATTTTAAAAATACATGACTGAAGAAGTTAGGTCCTACTTTAGGCTCATTGACAATTAATAAAATGCTGTAAATAGATTACTAAGCTTCCTCAGGTCTACCTTGCGAACTAAATGCAAAGAATTTATGGAACTCTCACCAAGCCAGAATTCGCCATCTGGATTTCCAAATCCTTCTTTATACTCAGCCCAAGTTCGGTTAAAATTGACACTGCCATCTTTGCGTCTCTGAAAAACCTGTCAACAGTTGATGGAATGCTAAAATCAGAATAGGCTTATTGCTCCATTTGCCACACACTTGAAATTAATTACACTGGGTATTTGATAGAACATATCGACATGCCGCGACGAGTTGCATAAAAGAAGGCATGCAGTGCAAATAAATTATACAGTAAGCTTATAGGCTATAATTATCATTATAATAGGCTTCATTAGTCTATAGAAATATAGATGTCAGCGCAAATGTACAGTTTAGGTGACTCATTCCATTTTTGTTTGGAAAACAAATTTGAATTCACAGGTAAAAATGATTAGACAGACTTATGTTGAATTCTGTTTTAGCATGGTGTAAGAAGGGATGGTGTGCGCACTTCCTATACTGGCCATACATTGTTTTTGGCATTTCAACAGGTGGCGCTGCTGTCCCCAGTTGATGGTTGGCAGCATATTCAATATAGAGCAAGAAGTATAAGAAACGTTCGAAACATGTAACATATGGACAAGGAGAGGGCAGAAACAAAGCAGGGAGTATCACTTGGAACATATAAGGGGCGATTAGGATCAGGTAACATTGCAGGGAACATAGAACGTCATACGAAACACCAGGGAACATAGGCCTAAGCGAAAATACAACAAAGAGCGTGGAACGTAAAGAACATGAAGCATCACAGAGACCATTGTTCAGAGAATATATAGGACGAGGAAGACGGAACATGCATGCATTACGGAACATGCCACAAGGACTGCAGAACGTAAGGAACATGGAACATCAGGGGAAACATCGGAAACATTAAGGAACATGGAATATGGAAAGTGCAACAAGGAATTGGAACACAAGGAACATGGACCATCAGGTGACATAAGGAACATGGAACTTCAGGAAAAATAAGAATCAGTGAAGAACAAGGAATGCGGAACACAAAGAACAGGGAACATCACGGAACATAAGGAACATGAAACATCACATGGAACAGCAGAGACATCAGAAAACAAAAGACGCGGAACAAACAACAAGGGCCGTGGAACATAAGCAATATACAACAAGGACCATGGAACATAAGGAACCTGGAACATCACGGGAAAATGAGAAACATATAAGAACACGGAATGTGGAACACGCAACAGGGTCTGTGGAACGTAAGGAACATGGGACACAAGAGGGAAGATCAGAACCATTAAGATACATGGAACACGGAGTGTAGAACAAGGAATGTGGAACACAAGGAACATGGAACATCAGGGAACGTAAGAAGCATGGATCATCACTGGAAAACAGAACACGGAATGTGGAACACGCAACAAGGTCCGTGGAACGCGGGGAACAAGAAACATAAGAGGGAACACAAGAAACATTAAGGAACAAGGAACCCGGAATGTTCAGCAAGGAATGAGGAACACAAGGAACATCAGGGAACATAAGAAACAAGGAACATCGCGGGAGCTTCAGAGGCATTAAAAATACGAAACGTGGAACACGCAACAAAGACCATGGAGCATAAGGAACATGGAACACCTGAGGGAACATCAGAAACATTAAGGAACAAGAAACGCGAAACATAATTAAGGAACATGAATCATCAGGATAAACATCAGAAATATTAAGGAATATATGGAACGCGGAATATGTAGCAAGGGCTGGGGGACATAAGAAACAGGGAACACCAGGGGACACAAGGAACATGGAACATCACATTGAACGCCTGCGACATTAGAAAACAAAGGGCGCGAAATAACAACAAGGTCCGTGGAACATAAGGGATATAAACAATTAAGGCCCATGGAACATAAGGAACCTGGTATATCACAGGGAACATCAGGGAACAAGGAACACAGGGAACACGAAAAATCAATTAACAGGGAACAGAAGGCGCATCACAGAGAACAAGGGAACACGGAACATCGATAGGAACATCAGGGTCAGAGGACATAGAGAACAATGGAACACAGGGAACACATAGCATCACATGGAACAGAGAACACGGAACACAGGAGAAAAGGGGACAAAGAGCAAATGGAACACAAAATAGCAAAGATAATTTGTGTCGCCCTCCTCCTTCGCCCAGACATGAGACTGGCATTAGGGAACCGACGTGAAGTGAAGGAGTATAAGTATGTATGCTATACAATATCATAAAATTCCATTAGGTTCATGGGCGAGGTCCGTCAACTACGAACGCCATCGCCATCTAGCGACTTTAGCCATAAATTTCAGCCAAGTGCGCACACCATCCCTTCTTACACCATGGTTTTAGGTAGTGTCACACGTACGTGTTAATCGATTTAATTGACTTCTATAGCTCCATTTTTTCAGCACCTATATAGTGCAGTCAATATCAGCTTGGCTCTCCATTGGCGCTTTCCAAATTTGTAATTAAAGACTAAAAGTTCGAAATCAGAGGGAAAATCATTTCTATAAAATGCTCCGTCAAAGCCATTCAATTTCGAAAACCAGATGCAAACAGCGGCAAGTAACCATTTTGAAACAAACGAGTCCGATGGTTAGTAGTGTGTAGGATTAGGAAATTGAAGTATCGCATGATAAAGTGCCTCTTACAGAATGAACAATTCAAAGGCTCTCTCCATGCTGAAAACCTGAAACCTCATGAGAGAGAAATGCCTTCAGGCAACGAGTGGACAAAGAGGGAACTCCCGGACATAAGCTCGACCCGCAGAGGAGTTGGAAGGACATTGCAAGCAGAGGGCATATTATTATTATTAGTGTGCGACGGTGAAGTATGTGGGATGAGACGGGATGTGAACGAGCGGGACAGAAGTGGAGATAAAAGGAGGCTTGGGAAGGAAGGGAAGGAAAGGGAGGGTAAGGGACGCGGAGAGGGGCGGATGTTGACATGAAGAAGGTCAAGCCTTTTATAGAAATGATTTCAATATGGGTGGACGACAGTGGCGTAGCCAAAAATTTATGATGGAGGCCTTTGTCGCCGGATGCAAACAATTGTTTTGTTTTTCTAAATTTTAAGCGGATAAATGGCCTTTTGGAAACTTTTTTCTTAAGCCAATGGCTTTTCAAACCCTCAAACCCCATTGTCTACGCCACTGGTGGATGATGAGAGGTCGGAGGGGACTGGCTTCCTGTTCGTCGTCGTATTGACTACAGGGTCGCTTCCTTGGTAAGGCGATGCCAGCCAGGCATTGCTCAAACTTACCTAGTCTACTGGATCTTTGCCAGCCTGTGTCGGATACTCGGACTAGCCGATCCATGCAATCAGTGGCAGGGGGAGTGCTCCCAGTCCCGCTTGCTCGTACCACCATCATGCAAAGCCGTGCTTGTCTGCGGTATGGAATGGCGCGGCTTCCCTCTTGAGTTGCGCCTGTCCCCTTGGTCACTTTCTGACTACGCTCTATAAGCACCTGCAAACTTTTCTTTGTGACCGCGTTGGAGACGGGAGTAGCCTACCACTCAGTAGTTCACGGAAGACGTGTTATATGAATAATTGAATGAATGAACGGAACGAATACGACTGTCAGTCAGTCATCTTGCTATAAGAAGTTCACAATAATGTGAGACCATAAAATAGTTCGATGTAATGCTGAATTTCAATGGTAGGACTAGGCTAAAGCACAAACCAGTGATGCACGATTGGCAGACTCCATATCACAGAACACAGAAGTACAAGTTCGGTTGAGTTGATGTCGAACACACAACTCGTAGACGCCACTTCGAGTATGACCGCGTGCTTTTATGTCAGAACAATCACTCACATCAGACGCAGAATTGCTGCCTAGAATAGAACAGGTTTTGCACGTTTGTTAGGCAACTTCGGATATAGCCTAATTTTAGATATTTTAATGTCGAGCAAAGAAACCAGACCGGTTCATGTGGGCCTTAACTGGCCAATAGGCCCAATTGTCTTTCATCTTTTTAAACGCAACAAATAGCACAATAAATTAAATGTGTCCTTGTAACAGAACATAAGCTCAACCAGCAGAGGAGTTGGAAGGACATTGCAAGTAGAGGGGTATAACCATTATTAGCGTGCGAGGGTGTATAGGAAAGAAGATCCATGAGGAACCATCTAAAACTATGATTCTTAACAATATCCCCATTAACCGTGTGTCCCAGACTAAATTTCTGGGATTAATTATTGATGAGCATCTTAGATGGAAATTCCATATCACCCTTGTCAAAAATAAGATTGCTAAATCCATTGGAATAATTAACAGGTTTAAAAATATTCTTACCCTCCCTACGCTTAAAACACCTTTGTCCTACCTTATCTTAATTATGGTATTAGGCTATAATACGGGCAGGTGGATACAAAACTCACCTTGAACCCCTGCTACTGTCACAGAAACGTGATGTAAGAATCATTTCAGGCTCCCACCATTTGGCTGCTTCGGCAGGCCTATTTAAAAACCTTGACCTATTATCCATTTATGACTTATATAAACTCCAACCGGCAGTATTTATGCACCGACATCAGAATCATTTAGGCTACTACCCAGTCTTTTTAGGGACTATTTCACAACCAATGCTTCTATCCACAACTATAACACCAGATCACGCTTCAACTTACATCTTAAACCATGTAATACTAACACTAAACAATTCACTGTCAAACTTTCAGGACCCAAACTATGGAATACCATCGACCCTAACATCCGCTCCATCAACTCCCTTAACTCCTTTAAGTTGGCCTTTAAAAAACATTTGCTTAAACTGCTGATTCTATGTAAGCTATAATAAAGTTAATAACTAAACCATAGCCACGGTGTCGATTCTTGTTTTTACCTTTGCTTCCTTACTTAGTCTTAAATGTTGGGGATGACTAGATAAGCGTTAGCTTCTTCTCCTCACGAGTCGATTCACTTAACTCTTTACTGCTCTACTATCTATTGCATATTAATTAAATGTATTCTCTATTATGTTTTCTTATTTCCTTGCAGCTGCTAATTTAAAAGTGCTCTGTGATCAGTACCGGGTAGTACATGTATGCATACACTGAATCGATTCAATAAATCTGATTTGATTTGAATTTGATTTGAATTGTGGAACAAAATAGATGTAGAACTCAAGTTAATAGATTTAGATTCATTTTCTCACTGCTTAGCTCAGTCGCATCGCTTAAACTGGATTGAATTTGGTAAACGGCCAATCAATCAATCAATCGATCAATCAATCGATCAATCAGTTGCAGATTTTGGAATTTGTCTTATAGTCGAAAGGCTTAGAATTCGGAAAAATAATTCTTTGTCTATAAACCCACATCCACTTCATCATGGAATCGCAGTGAAGATCCACTCACTCCGTCTGCATATCTTTGCTGCAGATTCAATGTCAGTTGTTGCCGATTCAATGTCCACAGATTCACAAGTATAGAAAACAGTTTGAACCATGGTTCATATCGCAAGTAACTGCAAAGCTCAACTTTAAAACTATTTATTTCTTCTAGACAAACAAAACCGACGTGGCTGTCACGGGCCGCATTAATTTTGGTCTTCGAGCTATGTCGCATGTTTGAGACCACTGCAATGTTACCACAATAGAATTTTTATTGCTGATGCTTATGTCATCATGGACTATGAGAACCTATAATTATTATTTGCGTTTTAAATTTCAAAGTATTTCAATATTTTAAATCTCTCATTTTCTTATTAAACCAAAGTTTAAAAAGCATTATTGTTGTAGATTGAAGATAGCCTATTCAACGTTTACTAGGCCTACTAAAGTTTGGTAGGAATACTCGTCGATTAAAATTACATTCCGTAAATAAGGTTTTTAATTTTGAAATGCAGTGCAACATGTGACAAAGTCAAATTAATTATTTTCGTTTTACGATAGCTTTTTATTTTATTTTTTCTAAAAAGACGACGTTTTATTCCTTTTTATTTTGTTTTAATAGCGTGTTTAACATATGGTTTCACTGTAACGCAGACATGGATGTTATACTCAGAACAACTTAGAGTAAACTCAGTTTTTATAAGGGAATGACAGTACCGGAAACCAGGATGCTTCACATTGGTTCACTTTACCATTTGCGAAAGTCCCTGGGTTCTGAGTTTGGTTCCTGATGGAGATATCGTGTTCCTCGAGACGCCGGTCAACCGCTTGAAGACTTGTCACAATGGCGTCATGCTGACTTTTCATTTCTTGAAATGATTCATTAAAAATCTCATGCATACCTTGAAATTGCTCCCTGCAGATATCCTGCTCCAAGGGACATCTGTCAGCTACTTGAAAACTCATTTTATCAGCGGCATGCTGAGTTTTCATCTCTTGTATCGATGCATTAAGCTCGTTAATACTTTTAACTTGCTTATTTAGCTGATCATATAGGTCAACTCTCAGCTGTTGTATCATCTCGGTAACGATGTTGGTCAATGGATCTCCATTGTCGCAACCCTGGACAGTGCACTGGCCATTCGTGATTGCTTCATGAGTTATCAGTATAACTGCAAACGTTACGGTATAGTATGCAATGACAAAGCTCATGATTACATGAATGCCTACTCCCAGCTATGCACTGTAGAGTGTAGACTCGACTAGCAAAGAAACCGTCACGGCAATCTACTATACTATATAATACTCTTCAACAACTTAGCCATCAGGTCAAACATGTAATAATTATCGATGATGAGCTAAACGAAGCCTTCCAATATTATACATAATAGGTAATTCCCTGTTAGTGCTCTAGTTTCCACTCACGCATTAAGATAATTTACATCCTGATTGTAGACCCTGCTGCAAACAATCATTTGCTGTAGGCTATTCCATAGCTTGCTGTGTACTCGTGTCAACCGAGATACAATGTAGCTGATTCCAGTTCTTGTAGGCCTACATAATTATATTACATGCTTTCATAATGCACACATAGCCTAACTATTTTTTTATTACATGTCTGCATTTTTTGAATGCATGTGTGAACATGTATGTTCATTCGTTCATTCATTCATTTATTAATTCACTGGACTTTTGTAACGTCCCTTCGAGAAATCTATTCAGCCCAGCCACGGCCGTAGAAAAATGACCCGAGCAATAATTTATAAAACAAAGTCTGGTTAGTCAGAGATGCTATACGCATGTACGAAAATAAATCATCCCAGATGAAGGGTCTTTTTGCTAGTTTTGATTGTACATAAGTCATAGGCGGAGACCTGGGCCGAGAATTGGGGGGGACGGAAAGACGCGAGATTTTACGGAAAATTTCTGACGACCGACGAAATCTCGAAACAAAAAATTATTTTCGCCGCCAAAAAAGTTGAAGACTTTTTTTTAGTCATCCGGCCAAATCTCGCCGAAATTTTCCGTTTTCGCCGCCAAAAAAAGTTGATGACCTTTTTTTTAGTCATCCGGCCAAACCTCGTCGAAATTTTCTATTTTCCGGCCAAATCTCGACGAAATTTTCTATTTTCGCCGCCAAAAAAAGTTTATCTCGACGAAATAAGTCTTCACGCTCAACTATTGGGGGGGACAAATGCATGGGCCGTCCCCCCAACACTTTCATTGGAGGGGACCGCCCCCCCCTGTCCCCCCCTAGGTCTCCGCCCATGACATAAGTGCTTCAACAACTGCACAGATCCATCTAGAACTGCACATATTGTGTACAACTGCACGCTAAAAAAGCCTTCGGTACGATTGAGCCCAACCAAGAATGCTGCGCAAAACCAGAAGTGCGTGGTTGTTTACTTATTTTATTTCTATTGTAATATTCATTTATACTTGCAATAGAAACAACGAAAAATGTATGCAGTGTTTGATAGCAAGTGAGTTAACTAATTAATAACTATTCCAGTTATATTGCAACGGTCTTCAATTCACAATTTCAACTTTGGAGGCGCACAGAAATCAAACCGCAACTATAATTATTGTGTCATCATTCAAAATATCAACTCACTGAGAAAAAGAGACTGTCCAGTTGGGGACCTCACCTGTTGGTGCTTATATTGCTTGTGCTGGAATTGCAATGACGTTATCAGGTCCCTGTTCTGTTCGTACTGAAAATAGAGTCTTTGTAAGTAAACTGGTTCCTAATAATTCCAGAATTTAGAGTGGCCACACGACTCGTGATATACCGTTAGTGAGGCCACAAACTCGTGAACGTCTAAACTTTTATCAAGTTACTTTCAAGTATATATATATATATATATAGGCCTATACATGTAGGCCCCTACCTGAAAATAAAACAGATGTTTTTCGAATTCGAATATGCTTCGCCTATTTAAGTGGATTGAAGTTTCTTCTAGAGCAAAGCTAACTTAAGCGGACGCACCAAGTAATTTATTCTAGCCATTTTCAGTGGGCCTAAACAGCACTATTTATTAGGGGGGAGGGGGAAATAGTCGTGGGAAAGCAGTCCACGTTCGTTCTTCATTCGGCGAATCTGTTGACCAAGAAGGGCGTGGCCGTGAAGCAACACTAAACTATTTTCACACCAAACGGTGTGCATGAAAATTGCATACTATGGTCTCATATTTTTGGACAGTCTGAGGTATTTCAAGTGCTTAGGCTACCAGTTACTGTAGGCCTATCATAAGGCCTACAAGAAGTTGTGCACGCAATTTTTTAATGTGCTCAAATTGCCAGATAGTGCATAGAGTAAGTGCCAATGATGCAATTTTGACAGCTATGAACAGCTGGACAACTAAGTAAAGGCTGTGTCTTTCAACACAATGCTGATAAGTAGACTAGGTGTTTGTGTTAAAACTGCAGTCATCATTGAAAAGTAGATGACAATGCAGCTGCTGCATTCTTATTGTGAACCTCAGAAATGTATTCAACAGTTTTTCTGATCCATTTTCAGGAACCGACATGACATTAGATTTTTTCACGTCATGTCCGGTTAGTGGTCTAAGCCAATAACATGTTGTCGTTTGTGCAGAATTGTTTCCGGTAGTAGCCAAGGTCTAGATTAACCAGATACAAAAATAGGTCATAGAATTATATAATTGGTATCGCCGGGACATACGGGGATTTCTATCTGGGGACCGGAGACAAACGTTTAAAAATTTAATCGCATGGAAATAACGCCAAAACTTACTTGATGTGTGACGCTCCCATTGGTGGAGTAGGCGACGAATGATAAATGATGGGAATAACACATGGAGTGGAGATGATGCAATGCAGTTCAGCTAAGCTGAAGTCCTGTAGGCCTAACACACATTCTTCCGCGACTACTTAATTTAGCAAAGCACAAGTAACCTTTGAAATTCATGTGTGTACGTCATATGGTAAACAATAATTAGGCTAAGCTGGCATTCCAAAAAGGGACATATCTGCAATTTTCTGCATGTATTGAAGTTTTGAGCCACTCTTATCAGCACCGAAAAGTGCAGCCATTTTTTTGTTAAGATGACAGCTTAACATGCCACCATTACAATATGGAAATTCAAACAAATTTATGATGGGGAGGGCCGCATCCTCCTCCCAACACCCTCCCCACTCGGTGCTACGCCGTACGCTCGATTGCCTTCACCCATAAACTTGGATTCCTCCAGAGGTGGGGAACTAGATTAAACACTGCTTACAAATCGCTGATGAGTTTATTTTTATATTTTAACTGCAATTATCACTTGCTTTTATAAATGCATACAATTTATATAGGCTACGTGCATATAATTATAGTCTGCATATCATGTCATGTCATGTCATATCGCCATCGTCCCTTCGCCACGGTTGGCTACACGAACGGATCGTCACTGTCCAAAGTCTCCTATCGCGAGCCGTATTCAGTGTCAGGCCACATTGGCTACATGCATAGCCGACACATAGCCTATTCATAATAATTATAGCAGGCCCTAAGTCTTGAAAAAATCGAATCAGTCGATCTCAGACAAAAATCGTCGGCGTTTTCTTCTTACGAATTCTCTCAGGTGTTGCTTGCATGAGTGTTTCACCAACAGATGGTTTTATCGGAACTGTCAATGCAAAAATTTGTAGTTGTTTGTGGGCCAGAGCCTTAGGCCTACACTGTACATGTAGATCCATGAGATCCATGAGTTTTCTGTTTACCCAGTATTCACGCAGGAAGTTGAGGCATGGAAAACATTGGTATTAGGACCGTTGCGAATTCTATAGTATTGGCTGTGACAGGCGGTGTATAAATTTGATTTAGGCATGCAGTGCTAAGAGATTAGAGCAGCGGTTCCCAACCCGTGACCCGCGGGCCAAAAGTGGCCCGCCTGGCCTACAAAAATGGCCCGCAGCATCTCAATGAATAAATATGTATGTAAAAATTGACAATTTGGACATGATGGAATATATAATTCCTTTTCATTACAAATTATTTTATTTGGACGTTAATAAATCGCCTAAAACATTCTGTTTCGATCCAATTATAACAATTTTATACGCCTTTAGTTAATTAAATTTTAGCCTTGTTGCCCCTAATGTCCTTTAACTAAAAAAAGTGGCCCTCGTGCCTTCCAACTTAGAAAAAGTGGCCCGACAGTCAAAAGAGGTTGGGATCCACAGGATTAGAGTAACGATACAATCATCCGCAAGAACACCTCCGCATTAGACATGTGCCTTCCCTAGTCTAGATTCTAGAACTCTAGATACCGTACCCGGATAAGGCGCTCAATCGTTCCCTTACCGTGCATCTCTAAGACATTACAAATGATCAAAACAGGATTGTCACGACAATCACTTTCATCATCTTGGATTATTCTGAAAAGAAGTTTAATCCTTTACTTTCCTTTCATCTCCCAACGAATTGCTTCATTATCTCTCTCACGCGTGATACACCCATCGGCAATCTTAGCGTAATAATTTTGCTTGTCCCTGAATATTATTAAAAGATTGAGCAAATTGTCAATAGAAAGCGCATTCGTTGTGACCTGTTGCCATTGGACGCGTCGGAAGAAAAGCAACGAAAAGTGAGCGTCTGTGAAGATAACCATAACTCTCATATTATTATTGAGTCAACATTATGCAAGGTAACATCTCGTCATACCAAACAACAAGTGGTTTGGTGGTCATAATAAGAGAACGCAGAAGGGACTGCAGAGTGTCGCTGATTAGAGACACCTAGCCTGTGGCCTGAGCATTGTCTGGTCTAGATGGTTGACAGAGTAACAGTTATATGACTACGTTCATAACAAAAAGTATCGTGTTACGTGTGCATAATTGCATCGGCATTCTAGCTCAAACATTAAACCTTAACTAAGAAAAGGAAAATGCTACGCGACTCCGTCGGCATTATGCTATTCCTCATTCATGAGCCTTCCGATTAGCAAAAACAAAGGTAGTTTGGCGTGTAATTTGGCTCCCGCATTGGATACAATTCTAGGCGGAGTTATATGCATCAATGCGCAATTAAGCGATGCTGTCTGAGTGTTGCTATTCTAGTGTAAAACGATAATCAGTTCCAGCCAATGACCACAAAATTGTCATCGCCAAAACACCGCTGAGTTCAGCAGGTGCAAGAGTTCTTATTGTTCAGAGCTATTATATGCAGCGCCAGATTAAGAATCGTCTCTATGCAGAATTAAGCTGTTTGATTTGGTATATTTCGTTCAAAATTAATGTCGCGATGAAAAGCACAGAACGTACTATGGCTGAGCTTTGGCAGCAGTTGGCTTACCGAAGGCACGGAAGATCAATATGATCTTGAAACTCGTGGCGACACGTGGCATAGAAGCGTGACGTCCGTCACGTGATAGCGATGCTCCTAGATAAGGCTGCAAAGCGTGGAGGTTGAATCCAGCAGAATGATTTGACAGCAGCTGCAGGAGAAAAAGCCTTAAACATCGCTTCATATCATCCTGAGAAACAAACACAGCGTGTGTTCTCCGTCAGATAGCAAGTTCGATGGCTTTCTCGTTTCATGCTTTTTAAAGGCCTAGTTACGTATAATTATGTGTTTTTGATAACAGAAATCTCTAAAATATAGCCTAGTCCCTGTAAGGCCTATATGTTGATTTTGGGAAACAAATCGCTTTGCTATTTGCAGCCTGGCCGTTTCGCTTCTTTAGAGCAGTATGATTTCGATATCATTAACACTTGTAAACGGAAGTTATTAGAGGAGTCGAATGAAACTGTTTGACAGCTATGCACGGCAGCCATCACGTCCTACTGCTAATCTTCCCAGGGCCATCTTGCGAAAAAAGGTAGAGTGGGAAGGGTAACGAGAAGTCATCCCTCGCCCGTGCTGGCCTCTGCTCTTCGTACCATGCAGTGGCGTAGACAAGGGGGTTTCGGGGATTGAAACCCTACCATTGGCCTCGGGAAAACGCTTTATTAAAGGTTATTTATCCACTTAAATAAGAAGAACAAAACAATTGCTTGTAGTAACAATTGTTTCTTTTAAACTTTATTCCTTTTGTTACTTTATTCCCTTGTTATTTACTGTAATACTGTTGGGTTGGTGTCAGAAAGGGCATCCGGCAAGGCCATAAAACCCCCACCCACCCCATAAAAAATTTCTCGCTATGCCACTGGTACCATGGCAAAGTGTTATCATACCTAAGCCTCTCCCTTCCGTTACATGTCACTGTTTGCATAATGTGGACTGTCTATCGTCTGTTGGTTGATAGCATGCTTCAGCTGATAAGAAGAATTGTTCTTCTGCTGTCTCTTGCGGCTGTCTGTGATCTGGGCAACTGCGAAGATTACTCGGCAGTTTACGATTCTGATGGGAGACCTCAGTGCGCAGTTGGTCAACCAAACGAGGTCCATCTATTGACCACAATGAGAAGCAAAGATTGTGCAAGATTATGCGATGAAAACCAAAACTGTGTCTATTGCAAACAGCGGAGATGCCTTCATACTGCTAAAAGGATATGCAGCAGGAACTGGTCTGCACGTGCGTGGCACTAAAAACGCAAGCCAAAACGGCGGTGCCAAAACGGTCGCGCCAAAATGTCCTGTACCCGATACATTTAGTGGTAGGCTAAGCTATGTTGATCGATTCAGGCATTTTGCTTATAATAAGCTAATTCGGTGCAAACAGTTACTGCAGCATAGACACTGGCAGAATCCTTTGTTTTGAGACACTTCGGCTAATTGCCACTCTATCCTTCCAATACGAAAGACACGTTCCGCTGGCTCTCAGTCAATATGAAAATTAAATTGAGCATTGTCCTTCGCTCGTAAAGGCCTTTTTATGTGCGCATGCTAGTGCGAATATGCTTGTATCAATGTACCTGTGAATACGAATATGCCTGTATCAAAGACCCAACATTGCACACTTTAGACGCATCATAAAAACGCTAATGCTGATGGCGACGGTGATAGGCCTAATGATGAATGTTTCTATGGTTAACCACAGCATGCTACAAAATTCATTGCTTCACTGTTTCTGATTTCGAACAATAAAACACAAACTAAAAGCATCTCCTATCAACAAGATACTTTACGTTTATCATAGCCAAATTACTCCTGTAAACAATCTAACACCAAACAACGCAGCCCTATACATTGGTGGCCCTAACCAGCGGGGCTCTGCAGTCCCATCTAGGTTCTCTTTGTAACCAACAGGTTAATTAGGGTGGGTGATGGGTAAGTGGGACAGGTCACTAAAGTGGGACAGCTAAGCTAGTGAGGCTTACATGCTTATTATGTCCAATACATCCAAAATCTAAAAATGCATAGTCTATGACAATATACCCGACGTCATTAATATGTGCGTTCGCACGTTTTATTGGAAGTTTTTAATGGCCTTTGGTTGTGCGCGTAACATTCGATTTTAGAAAATTAGTGAATTTGCGGTATTCATAATTTTGATAACATTAACTTGCTAAGGCCCTTGTCGACACTAACGACAAATAATTCGATTGAATGCAATTTATGTTGAAATATACTGACGAAATGAACTACCAGCAACGGTTTTTATCACCAAATGTCGACATGCATTTACAAATCCTGCTGGTGTATAGGTGTCCCACTTTAGCGACAGCTGTGTTGTCAAAGTGGGACAGCGATCTGCTGCTAAAGTGGGACAGCCTATTGCAGCTGGTCTAAGCATACGTGTTGATAGGCCTGTTGAATATAAGCCTATATAAATCCTGGATTATGATTACATTGATTGTTTTAGATGGGAAGAGTGCTTGATAAAATGTCAACATGCATTTACAAAGTCTGCTGGTGTATAGGTGTCCCACTTTGCCGACACTGTGTTGTCAAAGTGGGACAGCGATCTGCTGATAAATGGAATTTTAGATGATGATGATTTTTTTGTGTGCTCTCTGTGCGCAACAACTTACCTTCTAGCCTTAAATTATCATTGACTATCTTTTTGTATGTTAACTAGGCCTATAGGCCCCTACGTTTTGATGCTCATAGAGCCAATCAGTGTTGGACCACTATAGTAGCAATAGTGGACCACTTTACCGTTTTCCGAAGAAAATATAAATTGTCGTGCCTTCCTAAGCAAAATCAAGTTATGGACCACTTTAATAACTATTTTGTCCCACTTTAGTAGCTCCTGGAATCAGACACAGTCTAAACTGTCTGTGTATGCATTTGGTTTGGTCTGTTTTAATATATCGACTCCTCGACTGCACGTCATTCCCTTAAGTGTCCCACTTACCCATCACTCACCCTATTCTAATTAAAACGAGATACTACTTTGTATACTTTCGAAAATGAGATGTGAAGTTCTTAAGTTCGTCAATTTTTCTGCCAAATTAGTTATTCTCATTGCTAATTGGAACTTGTCATTTAGGTAATGACCTTCTGCATAGTTTGACCGCGAACAGAATATACAGAATACGAATTGATCTGGAAAATGTTGACGGAATGCAAACTTATGCTGAATACCAGACGTTTGCCGTTGCATCGTCCAGCGATAATTACCGAGTGAGCTTTGGCCTATACAATGGCAATGCAGGTAATCTTACATACAACATGACGACCAAGACCGTTGAAGGCTTTCCTGTACAATGCGGCATCAGGTTCTAACAGTCTTTAGAACAATTTCGAATGTTTCTTTCTCATAGCAATTCCTACGTACATGTAGAACAGTGGAAAATGCGTTTGAGGTTCTTCTCTAACATCCTGCACATTGCTACAGTGTCTTAGGATTGACTATTATTATAATACCCGCCTTCCCATTTCTTTTTACCTAAATCGTGAATGCTGTGATGTGACCGCCTAGACCAATGGGGTAACTTTTGTTGTTATCTCTCCCATGTTCCAGCGAACATAACCGCACATTACATGCATGGCTTATTCTTTTTATGATATAACATTCTCTTTTTAATCAGGTGAGTGTCTTGGGATTTACAATGGCCAAATGTTCAGCACCTGGGATGTCGATCATAGTGTTTTTACTAAGGATTGCGCTCAGCTGCTTTGCTGCGGCTGGTGGCACACTACACCTTACAACTCAGTACTCAACGGCGTACACCCGTACTTTACGAAGGAATCATGCGATAAGAAAATGGATTGGTATGCTTGTCTCGGAACGAACTGTCACGCGCTCGTTAAAATAGAAATGAAACTAGGAACTTGATTCTGGGCACGAGCTCCAACGAGTCGATGAAGAATAACCCAGGTATAGGCCTATGATAGGCCTATACAGAGCGTAACTACTTTATGGCACACTAGTGTAATACCACAGTAGCTCTCGTCTGGTCATTTCTGCAGGTGTAGGCTAGTTCGTAGAATAATTGTATCGTAGCAGAGGTCCATGTTACGTAGCAGATTTTCATGAACTTTAGTTTGTTCTTCGACGCTGCATCTAAAACCTATTGTCGCCAAAAATATCATGCTTTTGTATTTTCTTGATCAAGTACTTTTAGGGACATTACTATATAGACAAAATTCTTATTCTGCCGTTGTTTTGTTGAATTAATGAAGTCATCAGATCGGCTTAGGAAACGGACGTCTATTGCAAACAGCGGAGGTGCCTTCATACTGCTAAAAGGATATGCAGCAGGAACTGGTCTGCACTGCGTGGCACTAAAAACGCAAGCCTAACCTAAGTACATCTAGATATCGTTATTGTTATTGAATAGATCTAGGTGAATTACAGTAGACCCTTCGGTTGCACGCAATAAAATGTAGGCCTAGTTATTTCCACATCTGGTATCGCATTTCCCATATACACAATTGACACGTTAGGCCTACGTTGTCTAATGTCTATTTGCTTGCCACCATTTTTTCCACCAAACTGTATGCAACAACTTGTTTCTGAGATAGGCTAAACTTTTCTACAGCAAACGTTACTATAGCGAATACTTCAAGGTGGTATGGTGAAATAGCCGCAAGACTATTTGGATCTACGTCCTGAAAATTGATTTGATTTGCCTTCTAGCAATTTCAAAAACATTTCCTTTCTTCTTATTGACTCTGTTAACGTAGATGAGTTGATTCGAATGTCGAATTTTAGTCAGAATTATGAAATAGGGAACTTAATTCATTTTCATTTACTCACAAGCGTACAATGACATCAAAATGTTTACTTTCTCCCCAATCCCATCCCATTTGAACTCCTGTCTGCGATCTTGACATAATCAATTCCATCTGAACAAAATGCTTATCCAGTTGTCAACAGTTGATTCCGCTGCGAAGTTCTTACCACTAGGCCTACCTAATGACAGTGGACGCGTTGCTAGAATCAAAAGTAGGCCTAACCTAGGCAAATGGGATTAACTTCTTAAAAGCCTATTCTTGGTCTCTGGTTCGTCAGGCGTGCGCCAACGATGAGGCCTCAACATGAATGACGTTCTAACTTGCTCTCTCCCTAATTTTGACCACGGCATTCCTCATTTAACGTAAGGTAGTTGGCAGGGCTGTAGCCTACTGGTAAATTTTGAGTTGAGTGCACGCTGACCGGGAGAAAAACCGACTTTTTGGGCCCATCAAATTTCTGACGGCTGTCGCCCGTCCAAAAAGTTTCACATTTTCCCGTTCGAAAAAATCTGACGACCTTTCTGTTTTCAGTCATTCGCTCCGGATTTCGTGAAAAATATACCTAAATATCCTTTGCCTTTTTCGCGCGTATACCCACACGTCATGTCACGTCATTGTGATGACCGGTGAATAACTATTATGCAACATGTGTGCGCCGCAGTGGAAGGTTGTTCCAAGACGAAAACAGAAGACATTTGCTGATGGATGGAATATTCCATGCATGGCTCAACATTCATTCATTCATTCATTCATTCATTCATTCATTCAGAGCATTTATATAGCGCCCCTTCAAGAAACTACTCATGTGAGAGAGAGCGGGAGACCACCCGGAGCAGACGAAGCTGGTGACATTGTCTACAACTAACAGAGCTCTGTGATGAATGTTGAAGCTTGCCCCTCAGGGATCCTACAGATCCCGATAGCTGTTTATGCATGGTGAATTAGGACGTCGCACGAAGCTATGCTATACGTATGCTCGCACAAGTAGGCATGAAATTATACACTGTAGATTCGTCGCAGAAGGATAATCTTGAACTATAGGTTTACGCGATGGAAAGTCTGTTAACGTGTCCTTCTACCCTGCTACATGAGATCACTTGGAAAGTTGGTTAATAGTTTTATGGCACATTATTGAGACGAGAGCTTTGACATACATGTACATGATAATTATGTCGCCTGTCTAGCTTGGCCACTTAATACGGTTTATCTGCATTTCGAAGCGACACAAGCGACACTTGTTTGTTTGTATGTACACTTGTTATAGCGCCCCTTCAAGCTCTCTCTACTCAGAGGCGCTCCCGAATGCAGAGCGAACACTGCATCGGAGATTCACGCTGAAGCGCTGAGCAATTGCGAGTGAAGAACTTGCCCAAGGTCCTTACGCGGCGAGGTGGATTCGAACCTCGAACCTTCCGGCTTCAAGGCAACGACGCCACCACTACACCACCCCGCCCCACGTTGTTATATCGTTGCACTTGTTATAGTGACACCAAAAGCAGAAGGGCCAAATCCACGGTCTCGAGACCCCATCACGCTCACAGTCTCCTAACATTGGAATCAGCTTATAATTTTCGTCTTCGAAGAGTTTTGCGGCTCTTCTTTATTGGAATTCCTAGCTGTCTCTCCACGTTGACCATTGATTTTTCGCCCTGAACTCATAATCACAGACTCCATTCCACCATTTCTCGTAGTCAGCATACCAATGTCTGGCGAGGCTAGTGAAATCGTTCACGTGCAGTAAGGTACACAGCTGACACCAGTAGGCGCCAGTCAGTTCGCTGATTCTGATAAGTTTGTAGCGGAGTTTGTATCGAAAGAATTCATTATACAAGGCGTCGTTTGAATCGACCAGATTGAGATAATCTCCGAGATGACGAGGACTCTGGAAGTCATCGACGTGAATGTAGGATCCAGGAGGGGCAGCCGCTGCGTAGTCCGCAGGACGAGCACCCATCACTATGGGAACGATGTCATTGCTAACAACAGAAAGCAATAAAATTATTAAACACTTTTTACGTATTGAAGGAAAATAATAACTAGTAAACGCTCACAGATCTGTTACGTTAACATCTGTCATGCGAACAAAATGAGGTTTAAATTTATTCAATTGTCACATAATTGTTCAGAACTATCTCCAGGTCCTGGGCACGACGTTAAACTGCATCCATCCTCCGCCACAGGGAACCAACAACTTCCCTGTGCCGGTCCTAAGCCCGGACAAAGTGAGGAAGGTTTGCCAGATGGGTGGCGATACGCTGGCAGTAAAAGACCAAGACGATTGAAATCCGCAAAAACCACGACACAAGTGACAGAGCGACCCAGATGCTTCAAGGTGTCATGATGTGGAGCAGACATGCACAGGCCGGTCAGGACAGATCGGTGGAGAGAGTCGGGGGAGAGCGTGGGACATATACGGGCATTGACCCAGGTTGTCCTTCATGCCTCTCTCCCAATATTCTCTTCATTTAGACAAGGTGGTCTAGCTGCTCCAAGATTTTAATGGTATGGAGCAGACCTGCTGACCGGACCTGTTGAAGCTGGGCAGCATGACGCGAGACAGACTCAGACAGCGAGTGGCGTCGGACTCTTACGGGCATTGAGCCCAATGATGTTGATGATGATGATGATCCCTAGGTTTAGTCCCATGCGGTGCCACCGACAACCGATAGCCGCCGCCTCCAACCGCTAAACGTCAAGTCGAAACTAGTCGCAAAGCTATCCAAAGGCATCTAGTCTCCTCCACGTTCGAGACGAAGGCTGCTTAGAATAAGGCGGTGACATGCAATATTTCTCCGTTATATAACCGTAGCAGTTGGACTTTTCGAAGGCCAAATAGCGACAAACTAACAATCTAACAATCAGCCGCCGTCAGAAAATTAGTTATTTATTTGCTAGCTTACTGCTTACCTACTATAACTATTTTATGAGATAATAGCGGCTCTTTGGTGTAATGTCCCGTTGAAAATATTCTGGCTTCAGTATCTTTAGACAACGGTATAACAACAGATGAAGCCAGAATAATAATAATAATAATAATAATAATAATAATAATAATAATAATAATAATAATAATAATAATAATAATAATAATAATTAAATAATAATAATAATTAAATAATAATAATAATAACGACAATTTATATGGCGCCGTAACGCAGCAATACCGCTACAAGGGCGCCTCAAAGGAGAAGCCATAACATGACAATTGACAATAATATTTTATATACCCATGTTTGTGAAATTGAAGAGAGTAACCAGGCGTTTATTGTGAGCACACGCCAGTAGTCTACGTCAGCCTCGTCTAGTTTCGCTTGTTTCCTTGGATTTAACTGGTTTGCTGAGTCAATACGCTCACAGTTTCTCCATTTACTTACAAGTTTGCTCTGATGCCAGGCGGTGCTTTCTGGTTGGTTGCCGAATCGTGCACTATTTTTTGTTTATTCTTTAGGAGTAAGCTACTGGATATACAAGACAAAATATCTCAAGCCATGGATAATAATGAATATTCCATTGGCATTTTTCTTGACTTAGCTAAGGCCTTCGATACCGTCAACCATAATATCCTGCTAAATAAACTTGAGAATTACGGGATCAGAGGTATTGCACTTACTTGGTTCACAAATTACTTAAATAACCGTTACCAACAAGTCTCATGTAATGGGAAATTATCCAGCTTCCAAAAGATTGATTTTGGGGTCCCTCAGGGCTCAATCCTGGGGCCTCTTTTATTTCTAATATACATAAATGACCTTCCTAATTCTGGAACTTTTTTACATTACATCCTATTTGCTGATGATTCAAACGCTTTTTACTCTCACTCCTCTTATGAAGAATTGATTAAAATAGCAAATAACGACCTAGAAATGGCTAGTGAATGGTTCAAAGCCAATAAGCTTTCACTGAACATAGCCAAATCTAATTATATAATTTTTAGATCTAGTAAAAAGAAATTTGCTCCACCTCCTGATAATAACCTACTAATTGAAAATATTTCCTTACCGCAAGTATACTCGACTAAATTCCTGGGTGTACATATCGACCAGCACTTAAAATGGAATATACATACAGCTGAACTGTCTAAAAAAATCTCCAAAAATATAGGCATAATTCACAGAATAGCCTATCTTCTTCCACTTCATATACTAAAATCATTATATTTCACACTTGTACACCCATACTTAAGTTACTGCAATCTCATTTGGACATCTACATATGACACTCACCTAACTAAGCTAAATAGACTACAGAAAAAAGCCATAAGAATTATTACTAAATCTCCCTTTAATGCTCACACTAGCCCCTTATATAATCAGTTGAACGTGCTAAAAATATCCCAAATTAAATTCATCCAAACTAGTACATTTATGTATAAATATGACAACAACCTTCTTCCACTTGCATTCTCATCCTATTTTAGACCTAACTTATATACTAAAGCCATTAGAAATAATAGAATCTACATAAGTGTCTTTGCTAAAACAAACACTAGAAAATTTTCTATTAAGTATCAGGGTCCTCTTTTATGGAATAATATACCGGAAAATATTCGTGCATCCAGGAGTCTCGATCGATTTAAATCCCAAATCCGTGCACACACATTAAAAAATGTAAAATGAACAACCCATTTATTCCGTGTTTTCCCCCCATTCTTTTTAAGTTGAGCAGAGGGAAGGTAACCCACTGCTGTTATTTAATTGATTCCAAAAATACTGCCATTTCTATCTGTTTTCTAATCTATTATCATTAATCATATAATAGTGAAGAATTTTTTCCTTTGGTAAATAAGCCCCAATAGCGGGATCACTCCCTTCGGGTAGCCTATTGCTCGCTACATTTCACAGTAATAACTGTACAGTGTGTACACTAAGCTATACCATCGCAATCATTAACTGCAGTTAATCACTTTGTGTACTATTATGAATGCATAATTGTTTGTTTTATATTTTTGGGATCAATAAACAAGTTGAAGTTTTAAAATTGGTGAAGCTTTTGCTTGGGTTGGGTCGACCTGTAAAGAATTTACGTCTACAGATCTGCTTCCTCGTTGATGCTAATTTAAGCGCTTCTGAAAAGCTCTTGCCGTGAGATGGACTTTATAAATGGTCAGGTGCAATACCAAAAATTTGTTGTTAATCAATGGCAGAGCTTAACTCACGTTCAAGACGAATGCTACTTACGATAAGGCGTTGACATGCAATTTCTCCGTTATATAACCGTGGCAGTTGGAGTTTTCGAAAGCCAAATAGAACTTGTAGTCCTTTTTCAGCATGTCGGAGCAAGCGCTTGACTGTCTTGAACATTCCATGGATCCGCAGCGGCCAAAGATGTGCACTGGAATGGTCTTGTTGAGTTCTATCGCATATTGAAGACGGCCGTTTTTATCTCTGCAATTGCTGACAAACATCGCTACCTTTTTGCTGCGTCCTGCGGCATGGTTCTGTCTGCTAAGATTGTCTTTAGTAGTGGTGTCAAGCTTTTGCCATGTACCGTATGGCAAAACGAAGGTAGAATCGCGTCGGTAAGAGGCTGTCCAATTGACGAGACCATTGAGAAGCTTCGGGTTTATCCGATTATGGTAGGGAGGCTCAAGGTGTTGGGCGACCCAAACCTGATGCCTGGGTTTCGGACTGAAGCGCTCAAACTCTTTCTTGCGGAACTCTGATATGACGAGTGCATCGGCGGTTCGGAAATCCGATATATTGGAAGTGAAATGGCATTTGGTAACCGGACAGTTTATCTTCTGCAAATGCGCTGAACCATCTTTCCATCTGAGGTGGTCGAAGTTGAAATCGCCCACTCGAAGTATAACCTTCCATTCCATTACTTTATTATTATGGAAATAGCTGCGTATGTGGTCTATGTCATCGAACGGAGGAGACATGGATTTGAAGGCACCGAGTGTAGACCAGGCGATCTCCAGCGGTGACATCTTCTTCTTCAAAACATTGGCAACTGCCGTGTTCAAACCATTGGCAACTGCCGTGTTCAAACCATTGGCAACTGCTGTGGGACGGATGATTCTAGGTGAAATAACCATACCGGTACGATAGGAGGTGGCTATGATGGTTGCCAGGAGAACAGCGACGAGCAAGAAAAAACATGCTGGTCTACTCTGATTTCCGATGTTCATTTTTCGTTCGCTAAAACAAATTTTAAAGAATATCATTTACAAATGGGAGTGCGTCCCGTTAACATAAATATTATGTTGAAAGTACAGATCTTGCCAACAACTTATTTACACTACATGTATAATAATAGAGTTGAAGATAGGTTTTTCGGTGGCTCATTCATTTACGGCATAGGCTGTACAGTAGCGCCAAAATGATTGAGTCCTGAATCCAACAGTTAGGCCTACATAGCTGAGAGCGTGAAAGTGCATTTTGAGGCGTTTCTTGAAATAAGAGGACTCACACGCCTAGACTGTCGGAAAAATATTGGTAGTAAGTTGCGTTAAATGGGCAGCCGTTTAGAATGCATAAAAGACTTAGCCGTTCTGCATCAGACTGCATGATGCATATGGCTCGGCCAAAGAGACCAAAGCACTGAGAAGCAGGCTCCTAAGAAACCTATAGAAGCCAATGCAGCAGAAAAAGGTATAGGCTACTGCTAAGGATTTGAGTGAGGAAGTTGAGCAACATCAATAGGGACAGGGAATTTAGGATGCCCTGGAGTCTAATAATCATAGTTGTAAAAAACGTTTTTTTCGTTTTTTATTCTCTCCCAAAAAACGTCGTTTTTTTTCGTTTTTTATTTTTCCCATCGTTTTTTATCGTTTTTTATTTTTTCTTTAACTTTATTTATTCATTTACTTTCTTTTATTATTCTCCTTAATTTTAATTTTTTCTGATATTAATTATGTTTTCCGCCAACTCTCAATGATTCAGCTAACTAAAGTCATTATTTCATCGTTTAACATCATCATTTAAGAGATTGCCTGCGTGAAGTAGGTTTCTAATCAATGTTTTCAAGGTTAAAATGCGGTTTTAGATGTAGCAAAGTCAAATTATTTAACGTTTCCGTTTTTTATCGTTTTTTTGTCGTTTTTTATTTTTTCGAAAAAACGACGTTTTTTACCGTTTTTTATTCCGTTTGCATCGTTTTTTACATCTATGCTAATAATAAATTGATATCAAGATCTGAGATACTTGCAACTATAACCGAATTTGCAAAAATCAAGATAAAAGCACACAGGAAATCATAATATCAAGTATGGGAATTGCCGGGGGTTGGGGGTTTCTTAGCACCCATAGCAAAGTCTGCTTTTCACACCCCAATTCCAAGTGGACCATGATAGTCCAACCCGCAGTTATTTTTCCACAATTCTCACACTAATTATATCACAATGTCCACTTTGGCTGCAGGCCTATAGTTAATGGAACTGTAAAGTCCTGTAACTTAAACCTTGAAGTTAATTCAGATTAGTCCGTTTCCTAGAATGTTAAAGAAAAGCTTGTAACAACAAATTCAGTCATAAGAGTTGCTACAGTGCTACATGCCAGGTACCACTCACCAAAGTGTGACAAAACAGCAGAGTTTGCTCAGCACCATAACCTCCGAAAGCAGCCGTACATACAGCCACGGCAGCAGATTTTATGCTGATTGCTAAGCTCCGCTCAGAAAGGCCTAAGGCCGGTCAGATAGCAGACAAAGAATAGATTCTTGAAAGGGTGCCATGGCAACAGAGACTATAATCATAGAGTTCAGAGTGACAGACGAGCAAGTGCTGCTGATGATCGTGACATTAATGGTGATGATGGTAATGACGACGACGACGACGATAGTGATGATGATGATGATGACGATGACGATGACGATGACGATGATGATGATGATGATGATGATGATGATGATGATGATGATGATGATGATGATGATGGTGATGATGACGATGATGATGATGGTGGTGGTGGTGGTGGTGGTGGTGGTGATGATGATGATGATGATGATGACGACGACGACAGCACGGGATATTCTTACAGTCTAATATAGGGTTCGGTAATCATCTTGCTAGCCTATCATTATGATATTGTATCAGTGGCGTAGCCAGGAATTTTGATGGGGGGGGGGGTTATGGCCGGAAACCCTGTTTTTTGCTATTTTTTCTTAAATAAATGAAAAAATAACCTTTAAAAACTATTTTCCGGAGCAAATAGGGGGGTTAGCCCCTGAAAATCCCCATTGCCTACGCCACTGTATTGTATCCATACTCTATTGTATCTATCTACGCCGCCGTACTCCTACTTATTAGACCAGCACAGCGCACACCCTGACCCCGTCCACGCAGCTTTCATGCAAGTACTTTACTGCATAATAATAGGGGGCAGTAGGCCTATAGCCCCCCCCATCTCTTACACAAGGTCTTTCTGCCTGTCTCTTGCTGGTCTTTCTCTCCATCTCTTAAACCACCCCTCGCACTGAGTATACTTGTCTCAGTGCCAAAAATTCACATCCAAATTATAGACTGCCAGCGGGGTTCAACGTACCGTGGGTCGGGTACGGGTTGAGTAGGCTACGCATTTCAAGGGTCGGGCCGGATACAAATACAGTCATTACGGGTACGGGTATAGACCTACCCATTTTATCAGCACCAATCGTTAACGTATTAAACCAGAGGTAGGTATAAATTTCTTAATGATGCATAAAGGCTTATAATGCAAGCCGCGCAAAGTAGGCTATTAGCTAAAAAAAAACGAACGTTCAACAGGCACGCATCCCTGTGGTAGCTTTTTGCACCGACGTTTGCAGGACCTTTAAAACGACTCTGCATCGAACTTCGTACATATCGTACGAATGCTGAAAAGTATGTATACGCCTACCTCAAGAGACGTTCACGAGCTGAACGAACAAGTCGAACATAGCAATTATAAACTCTCTCATCTCGAATCGTTGATTAATTAGTCCAATGGTCATCTGACTTCACAGACAGGCAGCGAATAATTGTTAATTAATTATCAAAGCGGTAGCTGGCAGAGAACCCCACCCAATGCCATCCATGTGATAGCTATAGTTGGTAGCAGAAGTTGTCCAATCATCCAGACCATCTGGTGTGGGCTATTGCAGATCCTGTTTCCCACGTAATGAACTGCCACTCGAGATGAGATGAAAGCTACAGATGATGACGGTTTGTGGGGAGCGGTGGCGTAGTGGGTTTCAGTGCTGTTTTAAAGGAATTTTTAGAACTGCACAACTCCTTCTTTCCTTTCCCATCTTCCATGGTAAATTACTTCCAATCGGAGGAAAATTACCTTTTTTGCTAGTTTTAACTGTATAGAAGTGCTTCTACAACAGCACAAATACATTTAGAACTGCACATTTTGTGCACAACTGCACGTTAAAAAGCCCTGGTTGTTTGTTTGTTGCCTTGCAGTCGGAGGGTTGAAGGTTCGAAGCTGCCTCAAGCCACCCCGTAGGGACCATGGGCAAGTCTTTCACTCGCAATTGCTCTGAGCCTTGGCGTGAAACTCCGATTCAGCGTCCGCGCTGTAGTCGGGAGCGCTTTTGAGTAGAAACCTTGAAGGGGCGCTATGATAAGTGCACATACATTCGTACAGATATCCGCTCCAAGAACTATACCTACGTTCTGAAATTCGTGCAGTATACGAGTGTGGACGTTGACCCAACAAACTAATCAACTATTCTGCGCAGCTGTTGGTAAATTTCCACGTTCACTCGACAGCCAGAAACCAGATGTCTATCATTGCCTCGTCTAGGACCGCCCCGCTGTGGCCGATGTGTGTACAGCGCCCAGATACTTCTGTGCAACTAATCATTTCATTTTTTGGTCCAACACCAATCCTGTGATAACGTCAGGAATCCAGATCTAACGCTAGCTATACAATAATAATTATATCCGTTCATTATTAAACGCAGTCGGGTTGACAAATTGCAGCAAGACAAATGCGGCCCAAAGAGCAGGTCTGGCCTACCCAGCAAACACTAACATGACATGTGCGGTAACCTGCGAGGCACCAACTCTGACTTTATGGATATGACACTATTACGACAGTGACCCGCATGGTCGGTTCCGTAGTTCTCATCGAAACTGGGTCTTCCAAATATGAAGCATCAGAATTATTATTCAGTATGCTTTCGTGCAGTCTAATGCTCAGCTAATAACACTACGTTACCAGTGCACTTTCATCCGCGCACAGTGTACAACGAGAAGTCCATCCGGCATGCGACTAGAGCAGTCATAATAATTATATTCCTTAGAGATTTAGACCAGATGACAAAAAAGGTCATCAGCTATATTGGCTGGGAAAATTGGTATATTTTCCTGACATTTCGCCCATATGACAAAACCCCCTCAATTTTTTTTATATCCGCCCATGACTTAGCCGATAGCCACTATAGGGATCCGGGGGAGCGTCGTGAGGGCTGGGCGTAGCTCAAGAAACCAACGCATTTCTAAGAGACCTTTTTAACAGTTAACTTCAACCTCAACACTACTCAGACCCTTAATTGTTTGACGCAGTTTATGAACAGCACCACAAATTTGAAGCTTTATTTTAAAGGGGGTTTAGAAAATCATGATGCAGAAGAACGAAAGATCTTGCATGCTTGTGTGTATGTGCTTGGGTAATCTGAAAGACTGAAAGTAAGAGAAAGAAATCGCACCCTCACCTCTATAAGAAATAAACAATCAGATTCAGATTAACTGTGTCACTTTTTAAACCCGAGTTGTGCTCACTTCCCGTGCACAACCCCACAGCAGTTCTTTGGTTGCGTCTCTGCCATCCATCACCCGAACCTTTGCTGAGTGCAATCATATTGCCGTTAAACAAGATTGGTCTAACCTTGTTGGTATTCATCGCGAGGCAGCAGGTATAATTCTGACCGGATCTCAATAAGAGACTGCACCATCCTGCAGTGTTCCAGCAAACTGGCCCGGTCCAAAACCATCCGAATCCCGATGACCAAACCGCAATGGATTGCGTGTTGCTGTTTGACGACACTGCCATTTAAAAGATGATTAGTGTCGCCCTCCTTCTTTATCCAGACTTGGGACTGGCAACGGCAGAGTACAACCAGTGGCGGAGGATTGCATCTATATGACCTCCTTGTGCTTGTACCTGAAGAGTGTTTCGAGGGCATCCGGGTGTGACAAAACTTAGGTCAAGTCTTCAGGACATGGGACCCCCAGATATAGGCTATTTGTACTAAAGGGAGTTAAAACAACTTAAGACCAGCTCTTTCAAAGACACCGCTAGACCTAAGCTTATACATGCAAACACTGAAAGTGCCTAAACACGTGCGTACTGATAAGACTGAAATGGGCCAGATGTGCAAAGTTGCAAACCCAAACAAACACGCCCCCTCTTTTAAACGAGCCTGTGCCCTGTGTAGGCCTACACCAGATGAAATCGGACGAACCGATTTAAAAAATCTATCATCTATGCCTACGTTAGATTCGCTCTGTACACTGGTCGCTAGCAATGTATTAAAGGCGCAACGCCCACAATGCATGCATTCATACGCATCAAAGTCAGCCATGCCAATGCTAGGCTATCTATGCGGGCTTTAAGCTATCGCGCATTGATAGGCTCCTATTTATTCTTAAAGTTTCGACTCGTCTGAAAAGCGGCATGTTGAAGTTCCTATCTAGCATTAGCCTATACAGCAGCGGTTCTCAACCTGTGGGTCGCGACCCCCACGGGGGTCGCCTGACGATTTGCCATGGGTCGCCTGGACCCTTCAGAAAACTTCACAATAATACCAAGTTCAACGCGATCCACTATGCTATAGATTATACAGGAAAACTGCACTGTCCGCTTAAACAAAAATGCTTCGAGTTAAAATTGTAATGTCTATAGGCTACGTAATTGCCCTGTAAACCCAGTATGTCTTAAGGGGCTTTGTGTGCCCGTGCTATCCTTACCTGATACAAGATTTCTTTACTCTACCACGCAAGGCGAATTATTGGCTGTTCCTGTATCTCATTTACACAATGTATAGTCGTTTATTTGCTTCTTATGAAATATATAGGGGAATTCAGCTAGCAATAAATGGTGCTACTTGTGCTCATTCTACAAATTTTAGACAATGTGATTTCGTCGTTAAGATAGCTATTTTGGCCAGCAGGGCTGCAGTCATTTGACCTTCTGCTAGTCTAATGGCATGTAGGCCTTATAAAGAACAAATCTGCAGCCACTTGGTTCCTGTCAGGAAGTCCGTATCTTTTCCCATCCATCGATCTCTATACCAGCGGCCTTTAGAAAATATGTGATTAAGAATAGGATATAATGCACTTGAAGAGAATCGAAACATATAAACTGTTCAACTTTTTCTCAGTTAACTGTCTTGCTCCTCTTAGCAGCATCAATTTAACCTCTAAGTCCAAAAATCAACGAGTGACAATTCATGGGAGACGCTCTTGATTTCTTTAATACGGGTTCTTGTCATAGCCTGGAGACTGTGACTCGGAGAAAGTTCTGCATTCGCCGTGTTCTGAATTGCCTTGGCAAGGACCAGAGGTTACTCTATAGCCTACTATTCTCTAGTCACGCAACCACATCATAAAGTCTCGATGGCAAGTTACAGTCGTGGCATAGGCCCTATTGTAACCTATATATACGCTGGTATTGGATTGAATTGTATTGTATACTTTTTAAGCATTTATAAATCGCCTCTAGTATAGGGTGAACTGTTTATAGGCGCTCCCATGCAGCGTGCAAGGCTCCGCGAGAAGTAGCAGGCATTGAGAAGAGACAAAGCAGAGTAGAGACTGCCAGACAGAAGTGCAGAGCGAACAGAATGATGGACAAAGAGCATTACAAAGAGAAGGACCACTTGAGGCAAATGATCGAGACTGATATATCAATCTATTTGCTAGTACAAGGTTTCGACAGTTTCTTAAATGCAATTCCATGCGGCATAATAATGACTTCACTCTGTGGCATCGCTCGATAACAGCTTCTACATGAAGCCATGAAGCCTGAGAGTCTTCGGCAGCCTACTATTCTGTGTGTTGCAGAAGGTGAAATCGGCAAGACAAGACAAAACAGTATCAGGAAGCATCTTATAGATCACGTCATCCACTGTTTACCTCGAGTCAAATCCAGTTATTCATATTCAACACTCGGATAGAAACGTAAAAGCATTAATCTTTTAGGTGTCGGCAGGCCCGCATTAAGGTAGGTGCCTAGGGTGCTGCAGCACCCGGGCCCGCGGGTTTTGGGGCCCGCATTTTCGAAAATGATTAAATTTCTTAGCAAGAATATTGCAACAATAATAAATACGAAATTTTGGCAAAGTTCTCCCACACAACCGATTTATTAGCTCCAGCTTATGAATTGGTTGAAATCACAGGAACTTGTATATTATTGTTATTGTAAATTTACCTTTGGGACCAGAGCTGAATTAAGAAATGTTGGGCCTGTTCGGGACGTTTTTGCGGATCTTCGGCCAAACATTTTGATGACCTTTTTTAGTCGTTGGGTTGAAATTTGCTAAAAATCTAAAAATTATCGGAAATTTTTTCCCCGCATGTGTGGGGCTCCCTAAAGTGTGGGCCCCTGTTCGGTCGAACATGTTGAACATGCCTTAATCCGGCCCTGTTTGGCAGGTATCAACAGTGATGGGCTATCTTAAATTATAAGCCATGCGGGTCAATCACTTTGACTGGCTTCTTTAAACTAATAAGAGAAATAACGTTAGAAAACATGTTATTGTATAACTCAAAATTTCTTAAACCTGTTATAGCTTATCATCTTCTTCTATAGTTTTCTGCCTCCGAGGCTGGCTGAAATGTCCGATGCCTCTTCCTCAATCTTTCCATAGGCCTGTCCATATGCTATTATACATAACCTGTCGTGGTCCTCATCTTGTTCGCTTCTAATCATTTTTCCTTCATGACCGTTCTTCGCAGTGAGTCTGCACACAACCTGTGTCCTATACCCACTTTCTTTGTCTCGATCTCTTTCACTGTATAGGTCTACTCTTCTCCGATAATTCCTATCCCTAGAAAATTGGTGCAAATAGATCATGACGCTCTAAAGAGCGGTTTGCCAGGATATTATATGAGTCTGCGAAAGAAAAAATGCCATATTTTATTAGACCTGAAAATAGGAAGAAGGAACTTACAAATTTAAATTTAAGAATTACGATAAACTGAAAGGAGAGCACAGGAATCCGTAGAAACGGATGATAAAACATTGACATAGAGTGCACGTGGTGTTGTTTGGATTTGAGACATGAACCATGAGAGCAAGCGATATAATCATAAGAAGACTGGAGGTCTTCGAAACGAGGACATGCGGAACAATGAAGAAAATCAACTGGATGGAACATAAGCATAAGGTTTATAATAATGAATAACAATAGAAGAAGCACGTTCGTTCCTTCTGTCTCGTATAGACCTGCATCTACTAGACTAAGTGTAGGAACTTTTCCTTAGAAACAATTTCACGCGTACCAAAGGAAATCTCCTGACTGCATAGTGTATACTCATTAGGAAACACGGTATAATTACATGTATATGTGCGTGACAGCGCGTCCATGGTAGACCAGTGGCTGACAGAAGACTGAGAGGAGGGCCCGCAAGGTTACCACAGCACCCGGGCCCGCACTAGCCTTAATGCGGCCCTGGGTGTCGGAGTTTACTCTATTGACAGGAACATAATTATCGGATTATGGCAAGAAACATTACAATCTGATTATTATGGCCAATCAATTAAGAGACTGTTGTCGGTTATTTGTAGATATAATACGCATACGAGCGACATTAAAACAAATAACGCGAGTTTTATGCTACAATTAGAACGGGTGTTAGTTTGGATCCTGAACATTATTCTCACCTGAAAAATCTAAACAGCAGACACCGACAAAGCAACCGAGAGTTATTCAAGACATGTCATGATTCGTATATCGACAGACGTCGCAAAGTCTTTGCAGAAAATGTTGCGGCAGAATAGCAGTGATAGCAACGCATTGAGTCACTTGAGTGACTGCCATCTATCAGTCCCTGAGGGAGAGAGTGAATTACTGCATAATTAATTGTGACTGCAAATGCCAACCATAGATTACCGGCGTCGTGACTGGCGCCGCAATAGTCATAGGCCTAAGCACGTGATGGTTTGTCTTCTGCCTTTGCAATAGCAACAATTATTAAGCCTATAGTAGTAATAATATATGGGCACGACGTTAAACTGCATCCATCCTCTGCCACAGGGAACCAGCAACTTCCCTGTGCCGGTCCTAAGCCCGGATAAAATGAGGAAGGTTTGCCCGATGGGTGGAGATACACTGGCAGTAAAAGACCAAGACCATTGAAATCCGCAAAAACCACGGCACAAGTGACATAGCGACCCAAATGCTTCAAGGTGTCATGATGTGGAGCTGACATGCACAGGTCGGTCAGTGCAGACCAGTGGAGAGAGTCGGGGGGAGAGAGCGTGGGACACATACGGGCATTGACCCAGGTTGTCCTTCGTGCCTCTCTCCCAATATTCTCTTCATCAGACAAGGTGATCTAGCTGGTTCAAGATGTTAATGGTATGGACCTGCAGACCGGACAGGTTGAAGATGGGCAACATGACGCGAGACAGACTCAAACAGAGAGTGGCGCCGGACACCTACGGGCGTTTAGCCCAAGGATTTCGATGATGATGATGATGATGAAATAATATTTATATATAATAATTATTATATAGTAATGACGATGACGATAATGACGATGATCATGATGATGATGATAACGATGATCATGATCATGCAGTGGCGTAGGCAAGGGGGGTTTCGGCTTAAACCCCCCATTGGCTCCTGGAAAAAGGTTTTTTAAGGTTATTTTTTCATTTAAATAAGAAAAAATAGCAAAAAACAAAGTTTCTGGCCATAACCCCCCCATCAAAAATTCCTGGCTGCGCCACTGTGATCATGACCATCATGATCATGTTGAAGATCATGATCATGGTCAATCTTTTATTTGGACCTGCATGGCGGTTTCGAGTTGCTTAAAGGTTTGTGAGTTCCACCAGAATCGTGTTAACCGTGTTCAACGTAAGCACCGTCATGAACTTTTGACCATCTCTGCAACATAATGTTTGACAGTGCTCTCGATATAAATTCACCCGACAATATCATCTCTAGAGTAGCAACACTGAGCCGGCCAATGCAATTTGCCAAGCACATTGTGTATCAGTATTCAGTAGGCCTATCACTAAAAGCACTGATTACCATGCATTCGTTACAAGGGCTGTACTGGTAAATTTTGAGGTGAGTAGGCCTACACGCTGACCGGGAGAAAAACCGACTTTTTCGGGCCAAAAAATTCTGACGGCTGTCGTCCACCCAAAAAATTTCCCCATTTTCCCGTCCCAAAAACTCTGACATTTCTTTTTTGTCATTCACTCCGTATTTCGTGAAAAATACAGCTAAATAGGCCTACCCGTTGCCTCTTTTGTGCGTATACCCACACGCTCTTTGTGAGGTGAGTATAATACGCTGTATACCCGCGTATGCCCTGGCTCTCTGCGGTGGGTATACGATGCCGTTTTTTTCCAGGAGGTAAGTATACGCCGTATACCCACGTATACCCTTGATTACAGCCCTGCCTGACACGCTCCATGCATTCTTCGCCAATCCACTTTTCGAAAGCCTCCAATCTTCTTATGTCATCCTTTCTCATTAAAATAGTGAGATAGACTACAGCAATTTCCTCTTCGATGGTCTCTCAAAGGTTCGTCTATCTCCTCTGTAGACAGTCCGTAATCAACGATGCTCCTAGGCTTATTACCCATTTTCATCTATTCACCCTCATTGCTTCATTCTTGGCTGAACAACTTCACTGACTTCCTATCTCTGCCTGTGGACAAGTCATTGCTTTTATATTGGTCCTCAATTGAGTTGCTCCCAAGTACCTCGGTGAGTTTATACTTCGTCCCTGTCCGTCACATCGCTGCGTCGTCTTACTATGCCTCTGGTCGGCTTGACCTCTTTGCTCCGCCCTTCAGGACTGCCATTGCTCACAATCTAGACCATTTGCCTCCGTAGGTTCCTCTCTATGGAATCGACTTCCCCAATCAATTCGCTTCGTTATCCTTTCTGGCATTCTTATCTCATGATCTCTATCACGCCTAAAATCCTGCCTCTCCTCTATGGGTTACACACACACACACATAGGGAGCGCTACCGAAAGGCTTTGCTGAGATGGTCATATACAAAACAATACTATACACATACGCAAAGTATATGTTTTATAGGAAGATCGGAGAATTGTAACGATAACTCTCTAAGAATTAAATCAATCTATCAGTACAACAAAACATTCGTAAGTCATGACACTCGTGTAGTCTCATGCCCCTGATTCAGAGTAAATGTTCAATAATGGACCCTCATAGAGAGACGTGAAGGCAACATAGTTCCGGTAATTAGTACCCATATTATTACCAGTTGAATTGGATTATGGCGGATGCATGTGCCTACATGTACAGGGTGCGCCAAAAAAGTAATCCCCTACGTTTTTTGGCCCATATCTTGGCCAAACATACGAATTTTTAAATGAAACTTTACAGTCTTAAAGGCAATTCATATCTACGTACAATGGTCAAATTACAATAAAATATTTCAAACAGAACAAAAGTTATACCACTTTCAGTGAGGCCACCCACCGTTTTTTCACGTTTCAAAAACGAAACGCAACAAAATTAGGTTTTTGCTAATATCATGTCCAGAAGTAAGAATTTCAAAATGAATCTTTACTGGTTTAAAGACAATTCATATTTACACATGATTGGCAGATTTCATCAAAATATTTCAAACACAACAAAAGTTATACCACTTTTAGCGAGGTCACCCACCGTTTTTGACAATTAAAAAACCGTAACGCAACAAAAAGTAACAAAAACGTGATTTTATCAAGACATATCTCAAATAACTGTTTGGAACTGAACGTGATAGTGATTCACAACTTGTGTTCAATGTCCCCACCCGCAGTGCCAAAACTTTTTTTGAGTCTCTTCGCAAAGTTCTTGATGGACTTGTTGATTAATCTGACAGATTTCTTATTTACCAATTTGATTGTCATCTTGCTAAGTGATTTCTCAGTGACGTGCAGCTACGCTGGTACCCTGTTCCTTTTTTAAATAGTAATAATAATGATCATCTGGCATTATCAAAGCCTATTTGATAACAATTATTTGAGATGAGACTTAATAAATTCGTGTTTTGCTACTTTTTGCTGCGTTACGTCTTTGAATCATCAAAAAACGGCGAGTGGCCTCCTTAAAAGTGTCATAACTTTTATTCTGTTTGAAATATTTTGCTGAAATCTAGCCATCATGTGCAGATATGAATTGTTTTTAAGCCTGTAAAATTTCATTTCGAAATTCTTACTTCCGGCCAAGATTTTGGCCAGAATAATTAAATTGGTTTTTTGTTACTTTTTGTTGCGCCGCGCTTTTGAATCGTCAAAACGGTGGCTTGCCTCACTAAAAGTGATATAAATTTTGTTCTGCTTGAAATATTTGGTTTGTAATTTGATCATTGCACGTAAATATGAATTGCCTTTAAGAATGTAAAGTTTCATTAAAAATTCGTATGTTTGGGCCAGATATGGGCTAAAAACCGTAGGGGATTAATTTTTTTCGGCGCACCCTGTATAATTATGTTACATTCGTGCATGTTAACATTGGACCGTTCACGGACAATTATTCAGTAAATTAAATAATTAAGTAAATTATAAAAGCAATAATTATATAGTTGCAAAATTGTCTGAGCGTTTATTTTAACTCTCAAATGTCACGATATCTAGAACACCTAAAGGGAACCAGTTAGATAAGAGCTATAATTTGTTGGCTGTTAAAACAGCACATCGGTTTCCGCGAAATTTCTTAAAGAGAACTTTGACGCTAACGCACTAACCTGACTGCCCCAAACTCTTTCAACTGAGGCGGCTCAGAGCCATCACACCATACTGGCATCTTTCTCTGTATTCACCACGATAGTTCATGCTTTTTGTGTGTTACCGCCAACACGTACTGCACGGTCTGCACCCAACTTCATTGTTTGTCTGTAAATTTGTATGTGCCCTTGCTATAGCGCCCTTTCACTCTCTCTACTCAGAGGCGCTCCCCACTGCAGAGCAGACACTGCATCGTAGTTTCACGCCGAAGCGCTGAGCAATTGCGAGTGAAGGATTTGCCCAAGGACCCTACGCGGCGACTTGAGGTGGATTCGAACCTCGAACCTTCCGGCTTCAAGGCAACGACGCCACCACTACACCACCGCGCCCAGCGGCCCCACATGGTCGGTTTACCAAAAACAAACGTCTTTAACCTTCAACCGAACTAAGTACCCGGTGATCATATGAATTATCTATAGCATTGCAAACGCAACAGATAATTGACAGATGATTTAAACGGCGACTCTTCTGCTCGTGCAAATAGTTTTTTTAAAATTTGACTCTATTGGCAGAACCGATAAAACATTAGCTTCTGTCTAGAGTAGGTCGATAAACGAGGCATCAAGAATAGGATACACAACAATATTTAGGCCTTAATTGGGTCTCAGAGTATGTATTGTAGGTTATCTGTTCTGTTAGAAGTTAAGATTGCATCGCTGTACACTGTAACCGGTCGCGGTCTGTTAACCGGATTGTTGAATAGGCGAAAATTATAAGCGAGCGCGAACAATGCAAAAACGGGGCATGAGCAATACCCGATAGCATGGGCGGAGACCTAGGGGGCAGAGGGAGACGGTCCCCCCAATGAAAGTGTTGGGGGGACGGCCCATGCATTTGTCCCCCCCAATCGTTGAGCATCAAGACTAAATAGAGGTGATCGACTAGAAAAATTTCGTGAAGATTTGGGCCGGATGACTAAAAAAGAAGGTCATCAACTTTTTTGGTGGCGAAATTAGAAAATGTCGTCGATTTGGACCGGATGACTAAAAAAAGGTCATCAACTTTTTTACGGCGAAAAACAAATTTTCCCGAGATTTCGCCGGTTGTCAGAAATTTTGTCGGAAAATCTCGCGTCTTTCCGTCCCCCCAATTCTCGACCCAGGTCTCCGCCTATGCCCGGTAGCCTACTAAAATTGGTTAACTTTCTATCCGATTATTCTCTTCTTGCATGTCTCTGTCATGTTCATTGTTCAGTCACTAATTATGTCATTTCGTTATCGCATGAAGATTCACCGGTCCATATTCAATTATCACTTCCCTATATTGATTGGCTTCCTATCTTGGTGAACCTACCTTATAGTAAAAATAATAATAATAATAATAATAATAATAATAATAATAATAATAATAATAATAATAATAATAATAATAAAATTATCAGCAAAGACCCTCAATTGAATAACACAGCAGACATAGCCTAATATCCTGTATCAACAAAATAAGATTCAGAGAAGTCGGAAGCAGAAATCTGCATTAGGCCATTTCATTTATGTATGGGGAAAAACTTTTTTAAAATTTTTTATGGTGCACCCCTCCTATATTGTTTCTAATGGCAAAATGTGAATGTTCACCAAATTTTAGGTCATTTCGTGGTGTTTTGACCCCCGTCCAACACGATCAGCTGATTTAGTTAATAAATCATTGTTTTCCTGCATGACAAAATGTGTGTAAAATAAGACAGTTTACTATACAAAGAATACAAACTGCATATCTAGTAACTAACAAGTTTGGTAATTGTGTTTGTTTGGTTGTATGTGCACTTGTTATAGCGCCCCTTCAAGCACTCTACTCAGAGGCGCTCCCGACTGCAGAGCGGACACTGCATCGGAGCTTCACGCCGAAGCGCTGAGCAATTGCGAGTGAAGGACTTGCCCATTATGCCCAAGGTCCCTACGATGCGACTTGAGGTGGATTCGAACCTCGAACATTCCGGCTTCAAGGCAACGACGCCACCACTATAGGCCTACACCACCGCGCCCCACAATCTCAATAAGTGAGATGTGTATACACATTACACAATGATATCATGTCAAATCACTCTACTGAATTTAATGTTTTGTGGAGGAGAAGGTTAATTTGTTTAATGTCTCTTTTTGAAAGTTGGGAATATCTTTTCGTTGATATTCGACCATTTGCAATAAAACTGTTTTTGTGTTTCATCATTGGTAACACTAGTTGAGAAGTCTTGGATTAGTTTCACAGCCCGTTCCGACAGATCATTCACCACTTTGACATACGTATCAGCTTCTTGGTAATGGGGATCATTATGCCATTCACTAACAGGTTTTCCTAGCCAGTCGGCGCCAATTCCCATGCTGTGAAACAAGAACCAGGATTTGGGCCCAATAAGGGATGATAGCTTTGTACTGTGGATCAGAATAGGAAACGTTGGATGGCTCCTTTCAAACTGTCTTGGTCTAGGAATTCGGAGCAATGCTCGAGCAATCTGCTGTCTTTCTGAAGTGGAAAGCCTGTTTGAAAAAGAGAGAATGCAGCACATTCTTCTGTTAAGTAGGCTACCAGAAGTGCCTTTCCAAGGTTTTCATGGCTGCATTGGCAACTTGTGGATCATGCTTGCAAGTCATGTCATGCCATAGCTTGAGATCATTATACGCTGCATCGGCCCCAATGGATGAAGAGACCCAGTTTTCAACGTAGAGTAGCGCATTAAATTTACATAGTGCTTCCAATTTGTTGATCATGTCCTAAACTACCTATGAGCCACGCTTCAGGCACTTCTCTATCATCCTTTCTAAGTAATGGGCGGTTTGGTGCGGATGAAATTGGAGGAACTACTTCCTGAGGTGGTTCTTTTTTCATATATTCACTCCTTGCTGCCATGGTTACAGCCTCTAAAAGGTAAAGCAAAAATTTTACAATTTGCTACCATGTTGTCAATGTCCGTTTTGAACGTAAAACTACTTTTTAGGTGGGCGGGGGTCAAAACATGGCCTACAGACCTGAAAATTTGCAGGCAATTATGTTTCAGTAATAGTAACAATATGGCAGGGGTGCACATAGAAAATTCAAAAAAATTTTTTTTTGCAATGGCCTAATCTGCATCTACAGTTCATCTTGCTTTCAACAGCGTCGACTTATTATAAGCTTACATGTCTTATGTTGCACTTTTATAGTGCGCTAATGAATGCATCAGCATCAATTGACGGTAACTCACCGCGCTACCAACATAATGAAAATCTGGTGTAATATCTTTGAGCATTGGATGGGGTATAATTATGTTTAACTCTATATGCGTCCAATATTATATACACTGTGTCCGGATAAAAGGTAGACCCCACAAAAACTGTAATAACTCGGGCAAAACTCTTAGGATTTGTCTGAAATTTTAAACGGAGCCACATTGGCCATATCTACCTGAGATCCTAAAGCCGATTAGAAATATTCGTGAGTTTGTCAAATTTAGGATCGTTTAAAATGCAGCACCAAAAATTGAACTTTCCAACATAGAAAACCTGAAAAGAAGTGAAATTCAGCTATATCCGGCGTTCAAAAAGTCCTCCTTGTTCACGGACACACGACCGTAGACGTAGTACATGTAGTTGTCCAGGAATACACTCGGCTTCATACCATCCAGCTGTGGCCGCCCAACAGTCCAGACCTTGATCCGGAGTACCAGGTGCATTTACTGGAGGGGCGCGTTTTTCGTTCACTCGTATTCGTGACATCGATAACCGTAGGGCGTAGGGCGCGTCTGATGGAAGAGTGGCAGATGTTTGACCAAGTGATCATCGACCGGACCATCAAACAGTAGCGTCTACGTCTACGGTCGTGTGTCCGTATACGAGGACATTTTGAGCACCGAATATAGCTGAATTTCACTTCTTTTAAGGTTTTCCATGTTGGAAAGTTCAATTTTTTGGTGCTGCATTTTAAACGCCCCTAAATTTTACAAACTCACGAATATTTATAATCGGCTTTAGGATCTCATGTAAATATGATCAATGTGGCTCCGTTTAAAATTTCAGACAAATCCTAAGAGTTTTGACCGAGTTATTACACTTTTTGTGGGGTCTACTTTTTATCCGGACACAGTGTATAATATTATATGGTCCTTTTATGGGTTCCATGTGGGCTGGGAAGCGATTTATTAGGCTATAAGTTGGTTTTGGAATATTATTGGATAGACTTTTACTTAAGCTACAAAACTGCGGCACAAATTTTTTTATTCCAATATGTTTATGTAGCTGTTCCCGCGAAACATTTGGACAAAATAGACGAATATAATCAAATAGAGATCGTCTGCATGTATGCCCTTTGAATTGAAATCCACAAACGGCAAAACATCGAAGACATAGACCAAGATAATTTTTTATTAGAATCACTGAATATGACAGTAAAAGATTAGGTAGGTCCTATAATATCGAGTTATAGTGTTGCCAAGCCATGTAACTAACCCAACTAGCCTAATCTCTCTTTATAGATAGTCTAACTATAGAAATATAAAACATCGCAAGTATAAACATGTGCCGAATGCCGCACAGGAATGTTATCAGTTGCACTTTAAGGATGTGTGCATTTTAAATTTCGAACCACTTCGTATAGGCTACGCCATCATAAAAAGCGAAAAAATATAAGCATATTTTGACATATTTAAAAATTAGCACCGTTTCCGAAAAGACGAACGACAGGCCCGGGAATTCCGCTTATATGCGGCCAGAAATAACCAAGCGATACTGGTAGCTAAAGACCAGGTTTTGCTAATTATTAAGCATGAAGTGAAAGTCGTAATTATAGAAGTAATTATTACATGTACGATGGTCTTCTGGACTAATCGTGAAACCGAAAAGTGAAAGTCAACCAAGATGAACAGCAAATTGCAGAATTACTTAATCCTCTTAATCCTTAATCCGGATAACACAGAACCAAAATTATAAGCAATAATTATAGAACTGATATTCTTCAAATCTTTCGCAGATTGGATCTGATCTAAGAAATGCGCACGAGCACATTTCCTATGAAATAGCTTGTTTGTAGACCTATAAGGTCCTATAGCCTACAAGAAGTAGATAAAATAAACTCTGGATATTGAATTAGTTCATTTAATTACTGTGACATCATCGCGTTATCTGTGTACGAGATGTCCGATTAGTAAACTTATAGCCTAAGCAGAAGAAGATTTGTCCAGCGGTAGCCTAAAAATTGAATATGGTTATCTGGGACATTACTTTGTAATAGGTCCTATTGTCATCAATTAACAGACAGAATGACTAGACACGTCTAAAATGTTAGGTAGAAGAAGAAAAGCGTGAATAAGATTTAATATACATGGAGCTCCTTATAAATAATTAATTATTATGCAGAGTCTGGCTCTGTTGGCGTGAGCGAGCTAAGAATGCAATGGCCTGGTTTTGTCGGTGCTTTAATTGTCCGGTATTCAATCCACCAGCTCTTCTTCCAACGCTTTAAGCTAATAAACTACAAAGACATGAAGGGGTAAGAAAAATGTTAAAAGACATCTGACAATACATATAGACTGTCAAGTAGATATAAATGTTGAATTGTTCCCACTTGACCTCTGAAGTGGAGTCTGCTTCCAGATGCGCAAAATAATGTTCTACGCCACAGGAACCAGCTTCATCTCCGTTGACTTTAGTGAATACCGGTTATCATGCCATTTATTCCACAAAATTCCATCTCCCGGTTTTGCAATAGCTGAATGATTTGCGTGGTGATATATGCTATTAAGATTAGAATCGCAGCAGGTATTGTACCACCACGCCCCTTGAAACCCAACGGCACAGCTGATAGATGTGTTCCCTTTGTCGTTGTCTGCATCTTTGGTGCTGAATTGTTGTCCGTTGTGATACCTCAGACTGTCACCTGCAATCATGAGAGAAACAATTCACAACTGGTGGTTATCCACAATTCTTGCATGAAACAGGTATCAATGCGGCTTAAACGCCAAAATATCATTCTTTAAGAAAGATTCCACAACTTCCACAAGTAGGCTATACTATCCACAGGTCTCGACAAGTTTCTTTTATTATATTTATTAATGAATTCGTCGACTGCCTTAGACTACCGTCCTGTGACAAATTGTTATTGTAATTTTTATGGGACGTATTGTTTAGAAAGCATCTGCGAGTAGGCATTTTAGACTCTCAGGTAGATAGGCCTATAAATGGTGCGTTGAAACCACTATGCTAACAAAAATTAACCTTTACCTATCAAATAAATTTTTATGTAATTCCCGTTCCAATCACATTTATTTTTACGTAAAAACCAATATATGATATAAATGATATATCATATATATAGGATATATCATATATATATATGATATATATGGTATATATATATGATATATATGTGATATATATATGTTGTATATATGATATATTTCATATATATGTCATATATATGATATATATATCATATATATATATGATAAACCATATATATATGATATATATCATATATATAATGATATATATGTGATATATGTGATATATGTTATATATATGTTATATATATGACATATTTCATATATATGTCATATATATCGTATATATATATATCATATATATATACGATATATATTTATGACATACATATGATATATATGTGACCTAGGCCTATAATTATATGATATATATAATATATATATGACGTATATCTATATAAATAAAGAGAAGATTCTGTAACGTGTGTCTGTCTGTCTGTCTGTCTGTCTGTTTGTCCGGAATGCATTTCAACAGTTTTTGAGCTATTCACTCCAAACCTTCACTACTGTGTAGGTCTCGGCACGAGACGCAAAGTCGAGGGGTTGGCGATTCTCTACCACCATGGGGGCCAGGGTGGGGAGCGAAACCCCCAAATTGTTTTCCAAATTTTTTTAGCCATTTATATGAATTTTTTTTCCTGGATAGAGGGCCATCAGAACCACCAGGATCAGTAGTTGGTGAATCTCTACCACCAAGGGGGCCAGCGTGGGGGCGAAAACATTAAGATGGTTAAACACCTTCTTAAACGCTTCCATGGTCATTATATAAATGGCGAGAGCTGCTAATTTAATTTTAACGAAAGTCCTTATTTCACGGGTGGCGTACTGGTGCAGGTCGGTGTGGTGGGGTGAGGTGGGAAAGAGGGTGGGGGGCGGGGAGAGGGTTAGGAGAATGGGGTGAGGGGGAGTTTTTCCTGGAAACCCTAATTTCACCGTTTTCACGGGTGGCGTACTGGTGGAGGTCGTAGTGTGGTGGGGTGGGGGAGCGGGTGTGGGAAGAGGTGGGGGTGGAGGAATTTGTCCCTAAACCCAAATATCGCGGGTGGCGTACCGATGAAGGTCGGAGTGCGGTGGGGTGTTGTAGAGTGGGGATGGTATGGGGGTGGGGGTGGGTGAGGTTGAGGGGTTGGGATCGTGGTGGGTAGAGGGTGGGGTGAAATTGGGTGGGGGTAAGAGGTGTGGTGAGGGTGGTGAGGGGTGGGGTCGGGTGGGGTGGAGGGGTGGGGGTTTTGGGTGGAGTGGGTGAGGGTGGAGTGGAGGGTGGGGGTTGGGGTGTGGTGGGGTGTGGGGTTGGGGTGAGGGTGGATGGAGGGGTGGGGTGGGGAGTGGAGGGGTGGGATGTAGGGGGATGGGGTGGGAGTTGTGTTGGGGTGGAGTGGGGTCGGAGGGGGTTAGGGGTGGAGTGGGGGTGGAATGGGGGTGGAGTGGGGTGGTGGGGTTGGAGGAGGTTGGGGTGGAGGGCTGGGTTGGGTGTGGGGATGGGATGGGGGTGGTAATTTTCTTGAGACCCAAATTTCTCGGGTGGCGTACTGGTACAGACCGGAGTGTGGTCGGGTGTTGTGTGGTGGGGTTGTGGCCGAAGCGGGTCGAATCCTAAATTTCCCGGGCAACGCCGGGTACCCCAGCTAGTGATATATATGACTATATGTGATATATATGTTATATATCACATATATATCACATATATATCATATATATATGATATACAATATATATACATATATTCATTCATTCATTCATTCATTATATGCATTTATATAGCGCCTCTTCAAGGGGGCTACTCAGAGGCGCTCCCAACCTCAGCGCGGCCAAATAAAACTGTTTTAAGATGAGAGAGGAAAGTCTGAGAAGGATTTTTACAAAGAGAGCGGAGGGTCAGAGGAAGACCATTCCAGGTTGAGGGTCCCACCACCGAGAAAGCACGGCTCTGCATAGTGGAAGTTCGAGCAAAAGGTACTGAGAGTAGACTTTGTTCAGTCGAACGAAGGGAGCGGAAGGGGTGAGAACTAAGAGTAGGGCTACAAAGCTCACAAAGATAGGCAGGAGCAAGGCCTAGCATGCAGCGCCAGACTAGAGTAGATATCCTATACTCAATTCGCTGCTTGAGTGGAAGCCAGTGGAGAACGTCACGCATATAGCTGGAGATGTGGCTGAATTTAGGTATGCGGCCAATAAGGCGGGCAGCAGAGCGCAGGACGCGATCAAGGCAACTCAGACGGGAAATTGGTAGGCCAGCATAGAGAGAGCAGCAGTAGTCAATATATGTGATGCAAGCTTTCTTTACCCGTCACTTGTCGCGATCTAGATAGAGAGATAAAAGGCAAAACAGGCGACAGAGGTCAAAAATATGGAAAATTGTTTTATAGTGTATTATTATTTAAAAATATGTCTACTTTCAATATCTACAATAAAAAATGTTGAATTCAAATGATTAGTGAATGAAAAGTGAATTTTGGCGCATGTGGTGTACAGTGGCGGAGACCTAGGGGGGGGGACAGGGGGGGACGGTCCCCCCCAATGAAAGTGTTGGGGGGGACGGCCCATGCATTTGTCCCCCCCCCAATGTTTGAGCGTCAAGCCTTTTTTTGGCGGCGAAAATAGAAAATTTCTTTGAAATTTTGGCCGGATGACTAAAAAAAAAAAAAAAAAAAAGGTCATCAACTTTTTTGGCGGCGAAAAATAGAAAAATTTCGTCGTTTTTTGGCCGGATGACTAAAAAAAAAAAAAAAAAAAAAGGTTATCAACTTTTTTGGCGGCGAAAAATTTTTTTTCCCCAGATTTCGCTCGTCGTCAGAAATTTTTCTGAAAATCTCGCGTCTTTCCGTCCCCCCCAATTCTCGGCCCAGGTCTCCGCCTATGGTGGTGTAAGAATTCGCTTTGAATCTTGGTCCCAAATGGCCTATTTTCAAAGCTGAAATTCGCCATGAACGACCGAGTTTTCATAAGCGGACCTGACTATTTCTTGTAGCCATGTGTACCGCGTGATAGATTATACCATAAAATATGATATTAGACGGTTCTGGTAAATTTTGCCACCTACTTGAACGTGACAAAGTTTGGCTATAAAGTTTAACATCTGTAATGGACATCTGACAACCCCGCCTCCGACCCAGTTTTCTGAGAGTCTTATTGGTTCACGAGACTGACTTTTGATACTGCGCATGCGCACCTACCCGAAAATGTTCTGTTGCTCCTTTTCTTACTCAGGCCTACAAGTAGCGTTCGCTTTGGAAAGAATTTGTATAAATAATATTTTACATCGTTAAATAGGAAATAGGGAACGTCTTGTAAACTGCTCAAATTGTGATAAGCGCAACCTGGTTGATTGTTCGTTAGGGGGTAGTTCATTGGATAACACGCTGGCTTGTAGAATGAGAGGCACTGAGATCGAGATCAACGAAGCGGTCAATTACTTTGTCAAACATGGCTAAACTGGCAATCCACGCATCCACAGCCCACCCCTCAGTGGCCACCCAGCATAATAATCATTATAGATCTATAGGAAGTTTGATTACCACTGGCTTTTGGTAACTTGATGAAAATTGAGTCTGCTCTGATCTACTCTATACATGCAGTGTTTGCGCGTTCGAGCGATGTGTGTACGAGATAATAAATAGGAACAATATTAGTGTCTATGTGTGCAGATAGTCCTAATTAAAATTCCTTTTAAGAATTGAAAAGACTTGCATGAGTTATCATACTACGTTCAAATTGTAGGCTAATCGGACGCAATGCCCAGTGTTTTATTCATGTTTCTCTCTAGACTAAGCTGTTAGGTAAATATTTCTTTGAGGGAGCCGATCGATAGGGTAATAGGCCTACTTGTAAGACGCTGCTTATCAGTTGCAATGTTTACATTAATTACATTATAAATGGACAAAGGTCCACATCTTGTAGTGCCTGGTTGATTGTGTGTTTGAAATATTACACTCATAGGCAGTGGCGTAACAATAGGGTAGACTGGGTAGACAAAGTCTAGGGGGCCCCCGAGTGTAGAGGCCCCAGAGGGGCCCCGGGTTCCTAGTTACACCACTGTAAGCACTGATAATACATTTCAATATTCACATTTTGTCTAGGGGCCTCCGAGTTCCTAGTTACGCCACTGCTCATAGGGTTCGATACAATTATGTCGCTCCTGGCCGAGTAGGCTACTCGATCTTGGAAGCGATTGTTTGTCCTATGTTATTTCACTGACTCATTCATTCGTCTTCGGTAATTCAGCATTTGCCTGTAATTCAGTCCCAATGTGGAAAGTAATTGCTCGAATTGGATGCCGCTTGCTGTATTCGATGCATAATGTACCCATTTATTGACCAGCAAAATTGCAGAATATTCAATTAATGGTTACTAAGGACTTTTACGACACAAATGTGCTGAAACTTTGAGCTCAATTTTCTCCCTTGTTGTGATTCTACAAGTTACAGAATCGAACGAATATAATTTCAGATATCTTCAGTTAGAAAAAAGATATTTTCATTCTGTAAAAAGCATTTTGAAGCAGAATAACTGTAGAATATAACGGAGCAAAAAAGTCAAAAACGTGAAACGACGGATTTGGAAGGCATGTGTCACATATATGATATATATATGATATATATATGATATATATGATATATATATGATATATATATATATGATATATTTCATATATATGTGATATATATATATCATATATATCATATATATCATTTATATATATCATATATATCATATATATCATATATATCATATATATCATATATACGATATATATTTATGACATACATATGATGTATATTTGACCTAAGCCTATTATTATATGACATATATATATATATATAATTTATATGATGTATATGATTTATGTATTGTTATATATATATATATATATATATATATATAAAATTATGATATATGTCATAAATTAGTTTGGGCAGATATATACGATCAGAGGATAGTTCTGGCGAGTACAATCATGTATGTCCCACTGGGTGGGCCTAATGATAAAAGTCCAACTTTTTAGATGTCCCACCTCACGGGACATACGATAGGTAAAGGTTAATAGCCTCTGATAGCCGCAAAGACCCATTACGGCCCTCATACCATATTTCTGGAGCCGTGTCGATGACACAGCTTGTTTTGGAGTCCTATCCGAACCCAAGTATACCTACCCGGAAACAAAGCATGAGGATTCACCAAAATCGTCTACTGGGGCGCGGTGGTCTAGTGGTGGCGTCGTCGCCTTGCAGCCGGAAGGTTGTAGGATCGAATCCACCTCGCCGCGTAAGGACCTTGGGCAAGTCCTTCACTCGCAATTGCTCAGCGCTTCGGCGTGAAATTCCGATGCAGTGTCCGCTCTGCATTCGGGAGCGCCTCTGAGTAGAGGAGAGCTTGAAGGGGCGCTATAACAAGTACGCATACAAACAAATAACGATGTCGTTGTCGGCTGGATTACAGTATTCATTGTGAGGCAAAATTTTGGATAGAGTAATCTTTGGTGATATTAAAGACGTGAAGAAGTGAAGTGAAATTTCGAGAACAAAAGCTTGAGCGTGGCTGATGATTCACAACACAGAGCTCTACGTCATTGATTCTCTCTGGGACTGGTGCTGGGTCCACCTGGTGCGACTACGCGAAACAACAGAACGATACCGTGGACGTGGACTGGTAATTGTAGTTGTAATTAAACAAACTCATATAGCGGCGTGGCGAGTATAGGATATTTCCAGGATGCTTTACAAAACTCTCAACTCTCAGCACAAACGTTAATGCTCGGAGTTACGGATGGTGGCGGGCACTGAAAAAACATTAGCTATCTGACAATTGTGTGGTATGAAACCACCAAGTAGAGGGAGCCTGATCAACAAAGCAGTTTCCTGTAAAAGTGAAGACTGCAATCGGCGAATGCACTTAGACTTAAAGAATTGCACCGGTTGGGTATAAACATTTCCATCCACACAACAAGAATGAATACATCGAGCAGTTGTTGTCCGATTGTCATGTACTATCAGCTTTCCGGGTTCTTCAGCGGAACATACAAGATGTTCCCATTCTGGAAACAGTCAATAGCTCACTTGCTACGACTACAAATGCAAAATTTTATTGGCAGACTTGAAACATTGCTACCCGCGAATTACTGAGGTTCTGCACTTTGCGCTACACAACGGCTTCGCTTACCGCTTTCTGCTAAACTGTTTTATGCAGAGATGAGTTGTTCATTTGCCAGCACATTAATACTCGCATTTACTTACCGTCGAACTGGAAAGGTTGGTCCTGGCCGTTGATAATCCACCTGGGTCGAGGATGAGGTTACAACACTATCGCCATTATCGTCTACTTCTGGAGCGCGACAGAAGTGTCACAGCACTCATGCTCAGCGCGAAAGGAAGACACCCAAAAATGGCTATGGCGGAAAATCTGGAGTGCGACGTTACTCCTCGAAGAGTCCGCCAACGCGGGTTTTTGCCATGGGTGTAGAAGGAAAGGGTCATGTAACTGGACCGTGTATCTGCCAAATGGAAGGCTGAGTGCACCTTTTTGGGAGAGTTGCGGGCAGCGATCTCGAATCCGTGCACTCTTCGTGCCAGGTTTTAAAAAACCCTAAACCTCTGACTAAAAAGCTCTTTGTACAATGTACATGTTGTGTGAGCATATGTGCGCAACTGCGCATGTAGCCTACGTGCGATTCCACGTGTGTCTACAAGTGTGGCCAAGTGATGTATTCATGAACCTGATGGGCGGTACAAATGAAAGAAAAATATCGACCGATTCTTTGCATCACCACGAAAATGTGTGGCAACCTTAAATGGAGTAATATTATTTTTGAGAGCCAGGGTCATGATTGTCGTGCGTTGGTGACAAGCAGTCATTTTATCGTCTTCATTTTTGACCATCTCAATGGGATTTAAACTTCTTTTGCATCTTCTTCTCCTTTTCTTCTCTCCCTCCTCTATTCTTCTTCACCTCTGCCTCCTCCCATTCCCATTCTCCTATTCATTATCCTGCTCCACTCCTTCTCCTTTTCTTTTCTTCTTTTCTTCTTCCCTCCTCACCTTTTCTTCATCTCCGCCTCCTCCCGTGCCCCTTCTCCTTTTCCTTAGCTATCTCCAGCTCTACTATTTGCCTCTTCCTCTCCTTCTCTTACCCGTTTTCTTTCCTTTAATAATTATTCTGCTGCTACTGCTTATCCTTCTATTTCCTGTACTCCTTCCTATTCTTCTTCCGTTTTCGTCTTTTATTTTCTTTCTCTATGTCCCAGGGTCACTCTTCTCTTACGATGCTGGTTTGAACTTGAACTCCGTACGATTTTGTCTGTACCATTTTGTCCTTAAAACCGTTTTGTCCATACCATTTTGTCTGCTACCATTTTGTTCTAGAACCAGCTTGTAGGCTACCTGTAGGCCTACGCCACGGTAGGTGTTGACACGATCATCGAGTACAAGAAAAAATGACAATGCCAAGAAGGTCGTGGATGATGAGAGGCTGACAAAGATCTCAAACTTATCACGAAATTGATTTTTTTAAAGTAGGACCTAATGCGCTCTTTGCATGTGTCCCTATAGGATCTGGTGTACAGATGGGTGCTTCTATGTGAGTTTACAAGTGGGCCTGTAAGTGTGACCTGACGGGGCGATAGAGCTTCAGATGAAAGCAAACATATCGATCTATTTGCGTCACCATGAAAGCTTGTTGCAAGTTTAGACTGCATAAATGATTCCACGGAATAAGAGAACAATGACTGTCACGTAAAGGTAACGAGATATAACACATAATTGTTTCGTTTTGGTACGTGATATGCAGTTTAAACAGCTTCTATAAGCTTACTTATCATTCTCGCTTAATTTCTTCGTCCTCCAAATATTTCGCCTTTCGTCCTTGTCTTCGTCCTGGTCCTCGTCCAGGTACTCTTCCTCCTCCTCCTCCTTCTCCTTCTCCTCCTCCTCCTCTTCTTCTTCTTCTTCTTCTTCTTCTTCTTCTTCTTCTTCTTCTTGACCTTCCCATCCTCATTAGTCATATTCTTCTTTTACTTCTTCTTTGTCTGTTTCTTCCTCTTCTCCTTCTCATCTTCCCGCTCTTCGTCTTTCATTTTGTCTTCCCTTACGCCAACTAGACTTGTCCTCTTAGGACGCTGTCTAAAATTTACCGGCATCTCCTGAGTATCCGTCGACTTCAAGTTTGTAATTGTAGATGGATGAGCTGATGGAAAAATTTCCATATTCCGCATAACGTTTGTTTCCTTCCCAGTCTTCCAAATCAATACGCAGTTTGTAATTCCGCTTTGATGTGAGAAGATGGAGCATTTCGTTACCTATTAAAAGACATTCTTAAGTTGAGAACTTCAAGAATGGCAAATAAATTTAGTAAAATTATTGGATCTATTCGATGGCTAGTGACTCTCTTAACATAGAGTAAACGCCAATTAGAGACGTTGTTAAAAACGAAATTTTTTAACAAGTTCTTTCCCATGAATAGCTTAAACCGACAGATTGACTAAATAATTACAAGGGAAACTGAAGTATTTTTAGTGTGAGTACTTGGTGGAGGTTATTATTTATTGCACATTCAACTCTGTTGATAAAATCATGAAAAACTAAGTACAGTGCAACAGGAGTCACCAAAAGCTAATAGCTCATGCTGTCCTGACCCCTCTTCCTGAATTATTATTCATGAATGTTTTCGTAGCATACATAAAACTTAACTAGAACTTAATTAGCAATGCAACAGAGATGATCATAATAATTAAATTATTGTACTAACAATTATAGACTACTAATACTAATACCTATTCTACTACTAATAGCAAATATAATAATAATGATAATGATAACAACAACAACAGAATAATAGCAGCAGAACCTCATCTCAAAATTCTAAACACTAACAAATGCAATCAGCATTAACACCAGTATCAGTCTGATAAGAAATACTTCGAAAGTTAACACCAAGTAGGCTACGCAAGTCGCTTGAACGATTGAGTTTAAGTTACTATAATGCCACTATTTACAAAGCAATATATAATCACTAACTGCAATCAATATTGTAAGAAAACTTTGCACTACTTTTCTCTAATCTGTAGGCTAACTGCATCCTTAATAGCGCCGTTATTAAAATGCCCGTTGGTCGCTCACAGTAAAAGCGATGGATTTCATGATTCGTCAGATTATTTACTCAAATTTTATTAGATCTAGGACTACAGTTGCCAAGCTACGGTGTCCAGAGAAGTTGAAACACAAGTATAGGCCCTACTAAATGTTTAAATCTGTTTGACACTAAAGAACTGAAAGGACGCACACAATTGGGAAGAGTCCTGCTATCAACCAAGAACGCCTTTGGCCATAGGCGCAATCACGTCCTAAAAGTTGGAGGGGACCAAATGAAACACGTCCTAAAAGTTGGGGGGGACCATAATGATAAAGTCAATGGGACCACTCAAAAGTTGGGGGGGACGCGTCCCGTGGGTCCCATAGGGTGGTTGCGCCTATGCCTTTGGCTCTAACTTTTAAGACAAAAACTAACTTAGTTTTTTAATGCAGGGACTACAGAACTTCATTAAACTATATATATAAATACTATATTTAATCAGGTTGGCTCAAGCATAGGCCTACAGTTACTATCCTAACTTCATACTTAAAAAAAAGAACTTACCAAGCCAGAATTCTGCATTTGAATCTCCAAATCCTTCTTTGTACTCAACCCATGTTCTGTAAAAATCGACACTGCCATCCTTACGTCTCTGAAAAACCTGTGAACATTTGATCGAATGGCATAGTAAAGGCTTAGCATTTGGAATAAATCACAGGCGACAGAGCATAAACTTTTTTCATCAGAATATGGCTTATTCTATTGTTCAGTCGCTATCCGATGAGCGAGAAAAACATGATGTCAGTTGCGGAAAGAAAGTTGAAAGAAATATTGCTCTAAACCTTAGCACCACATAACATCGGAGAACTAAAACAGCATACAAGATCGGTGTCACGACAACTGGTTCAACGACAACTGGTCCACGGACAATTCGTTCACCGACAGCTGGTTCACGATAATTGGTACACGACAATATTATTGGCTCACCCGCAAATGGTGAATGGAAGCTGGATGAAGGTTCCTTATAGGTGAAATAGAAGCTGGATTGACAAAAATAACGATTTAGAAATGAAACCCGGAGTAATGATAAAGCGCTTCAGAAATGGAAGCTGGATACATGTTGAAATACATGAATGAAAATCATCAATCCAGCAATCCATTTATCAAGTATTCTATTAATTAATCCAGCTTCTATTTCAGATTTAAAAATACCAATATCCAGTTTCCATTTCATGAGCTTTTTTCATCAATCCAGTTCCAATTTAAGCAAGAACATTTTCATCAATACAGCCCCAGTTTAAGCAAGAACATTTCACCAATTCAGCTCCAATTTAAGCAAGAATATTTACATCAACCCAGCTCTAGTTTGAGCAAGAATATTTTCATCAATCCAGCTCCAATAATAATGTCGAGTAATAATTGTCGTGAACCAGCTGTCGGTGAACGAATTATCCGTGGACCAGTTGTCGTTGAACCAGTTGTCGGTTAACCAGTTGTCGTGGAACCTACAAGATCATTCGTTCATTCATTCGTTCATTCATTCATTCGTTCATTCATTCTGAATCATTCAAGGATTTGTGCTGCTCTTCATCAAGGGGCTATTCAGAAGCGCTCCCGACTCTAGCATGGCAGAACAGAACTTTTGAGTTTAATTTTGTTACTACTTCAGTAAGAGTAACAGGAAGCAGACGTAGCTCCTGTGGGAGCCCGTTCCAGACTACTAGGCCCAGCACGGAAAGGTTCGATTCTGCATAGTTGCAGTTCGTGCATTTCTTTCTGTGCAGAACGGAGGGGCTGCGGTCTTGAATATCCGTGGTGCAACAGAGCTCTCGCATGTAGTCTGAAGCAATACCAAGCTGACATTGCCAAATCACCAGAGAAGCATCTAATACTCAATGCGCTGCCGGGTAAGAAGCCAGTGTAATGTCTCCAGCATACGGCTGGAAAATAACCAAGCAATATATTATAGGTACTTGTCCAATTGGACATTCTGCAGAGCGTAAGACTCGGTTCTGGCACATTACTCGATTGAATTGGAGGCCAGAGTGGATGAACGAACAATAATCATGACGGGCTGTAATGAAAGAATGGGTTAGTGGGGTGACAGCACTAGACGTTAGTGAACGGCTTTGTGCGAAGTTGACGCAGCTGATAACAACAGTCTCGGGCAAGACGGTGAATGCAAGTGCATGAGGAGCAAATGTGAGACTTGTCACCACGGTAGCAAACTGATTTTTCATACATCGAAACGATTCATTAAGAAGCCGGTGAATGCCTTGACCCTGCCTGATGTAAATATCATACTCTTGGAGACATTGTCTGGTCCAAACAGGACACCAAGGTGACAGACGGTATTTGAGCAGGTACAACTGGGAACGCCGAACTGTCCAGAGACAATGCAGACGACCTTCAGGCATAATATGTTCAGTTGTTCACTGCCTGGCGTTTGCAGGTGTTACCGAGATCAAAGCAATTAACCGTGCCATTAAAACTAGGGCTGTTGATTTAATCGCGTTAACGCGTGGGATTAACGCGTTAAAAAAATTTGCAATTAAAATTTTTAACGCATTAATCGTACGCGTTAATTAGATCTGATTAAAATGGAATCAGAGGCAGAAAAGTCGTTTTAAACGGAAGGCTCATACTTAAAGCTAGTGATACATTCTTTGGCAAATATTCCAACAAAGAATTTGAGTATTCATAGCAATTCTTTGCTCAATTATCGCCTGCATGCGTACCAAAACAAGCGTTAAATGCAAACGATGAATCGTCGACATCGGCCGCATCGCATCGCATCGTCCACTAAGGTTAACATAACATAACATAACATGGGTTTTAAGTGGTTCAGAAGACACTGGGTCTGTGTTAGAACCACTGCAAATTAACCTGGAACATCTAGTAGCCCAATTTTTCTAGCTTCCTTTTAAATGCTGAGACCGTGTCCACCGACACAGTACTGTCATCCAAGCCGTTCCACATGTCTACAACTCTAGCACTAAAGAATTTCTGTCCCAATGTTCCTCTCGGCTTCTTAAACAATTTGTACCTATGACCCCGAGTTGCTTTGTTTGGTGCTAATTCAAAGAATTTCTCCCAACCTAGTGCTTCCTTTCCAGTAATGATCTTGTATGCTTCAATTAGGTCTCCCCTGCTTCTCCGTCTCTCCAGTGTTGTTAGCCCACACCTCTCCAACCTCTCTTCATAGCTCAAATCTTTGTAGCCCCAAATCATCTTCGTAGCTCTTCTTTGCACTTTCTCCAATTTTTCAATGTCCTGTTTCAGGTATGGGTTCCATGCCTGAATGCAGTATTACAACTGTGGCCTAACCAGTGATTTATACAACCTCAGTAATGTGTTACTGTCCTTGTCTCTAGTAACTATTGTCCTTTTTATCATTCCTAATGTTGAATTTGCCTTTTTTGATGCTTCCGCACATTGCCTTGAAGGTTTTGCACTCTTGTGCATAATCACTCCTAAGTCCCTTTCTTCCTCGCTAACCCTCAGTACCTTACCTCCCATTTCATAGGCAAACTCCTGGTTTCTTTTCCCCATATGCATCACTGAACACTTTTGCAAATTAAAGAGCATCTAAACATTCTTCGTAGATCTTCCTGTAGTATCTCTGCTTCTTCTTCATTACCCACTGCTCTACATAGTTTTGTGTCATCCGCAAACTTAGAAATTTTCGATAGAACCCCATCATCTATGTCATTGATGAAAAGTACAAACAACAGTGGTCCCAACACTGATCCTTGTGGCACTCCACTTAGCACTGCTGCCCACCTAGAATGTTTATTGCCTATTCCCACCTTTTGTCTTCTATCTGAAAGCCAGTTTTGAATCCACTTGAGTACCTGCCCACTAATCCCAGGTTGCGTCCTCTTTCCTCACCACGTCAGACTACGTTGGTTGAACTCAATGAGATGGCAAGACCAATGGATTTCAGGTTTAAAATGATAGATATTTACAGAAGGACAACTGAGACGAGGTTCTGCAAGAACCGCAGCCTCTTGCGAAATTTGTTGACTAAATAATGAGGTTGAATAGTATTGTATTGTATTTAAACATTTATAAAGCGCCTCTAGTAGGGTAAACCGTTCAGAGGCGCTCCCAGTGCGCAAGGCCCCGCGAGAAGAAGCAGGTTTTGAGAAGAGACAGAGCAGAGGAGAGACTGACAGACAGAAGAGTTGAGCGAACAGAAGGAGACAGAGAATTCCAGAGAGAAGGACCAATTGAGACAAAAGATCGAGACTGAGCCATAGCAGTTCTAGACCGGGGAACCAATAGGTCAAGTCTGTTGGATGAGCGAAGTGGACGGTGGGAGGAAGCTGAGTGAGGACGAAGTAAGGTTTTAGTCAGATATTTTGGGGCAAGACCCCGTTGAGACTTTAGGATCAGAGTGAGGATCTTGAACTGTGTGCGAGCACGTAGAGGAAGCCAATGAAGTTCATCAAACATAAAGGTAGAGATGTGAGAGAACTTGGGAAGGCGGGCAATTAATCTAGCAGCTGAGTTGAGAACTGACTGAATCGGTGAAAGACGAACTTTAGGAATAGTAGACCTGCTATTGTTAAGAGCATCCCTTGAACTGTCCAATGTAAATAAACTGGTCTGCCTATACAGTTATTGGCTGAATAAATAATTATTCTTGATAGTCAGAAAACGGTTGTCCAATTTCACACTTAGACCTATGTTGCGTTTCAATTTTGAATCGTCAAAATACGGTGGGTGACCTCCCTAAAAGCGGTATTACTTTTGTTCTGTTTGAAAGATTTGGATGGAATCTGACCATCATGTGCAGGTATGAATTGTCTTTAAGCCTGTAAAATTTCATTTTGATATTGTCACTTTTGGCCAAGATATTGGCCAGAATAATTAGACTGTTTTTTGCTACTTTTTGTTGCGCCGCGTTTTTAAATCGTCAAAAAACGATGGGTGACCTCACTGAAAGTGGTGTAACTTTTGTTTTGTTTTAAATATTTTGATGAAATCCGCCCACCGTGTGTAAATATGAATTGTCTTTAAGAGTGTAAAATTTCATTTCGAAATTTTTACTTTTGGCCAAGATATTGGCAAAAAACCTAGGGGGAGGTCTTTTTTGGCGCACCCTGTATATCTCCAAACGCCTGATTATTAATCATTCTAAATTTTCCCAATATTTAGAGAATTGAACCAAGAATTTGATTCCAAAATATCCTTTCATAAATTTGAACGGATAGATAGATATGAATATTTCAACTTCATCAACCGAAATTTCAGTTTGCCAGCAATTTTTGTTTGGGTTTTGTAACAACGTACTTCAAACATGAAAAAGTCATTAACATTTCTGTGAAGAAATTTTAAGTAGGCTAGTTATTGTTTGATAATGTACATGAAGAAGATGTTATAGACGACAGGATTTAAATCTGGACTGTGCGGATGCCATAATGTTGGAGAAATAAAGTATGGTGTCTCTCTTGCTAGTATTTCGATGGCTTATCTGACTCTGTGGCCTGGCACTGTTCTGTGGAAAAAGAAAATAGCCTTCTAGCTGATGCCATAGATTTCTGATAACAGGTAGAAGATGTTGTGACAGCAGAACGTCGCGATAATAATTATACTCCGTTAATTATTACTCCAGGATCACTGAAGACCAAAATTGGGAACTATCAAGCGTCGAAACCGCAACGAACACCAAAAGACTTGCTGAAAACTTAAATTTCGGGAGATGAAGTTGAAATATTCACATCTTTCTATCCGTTCAAATTTATGACATGATAAAAAATTATATTGGAATCCTATTCTTGGCTCAATTCTCAAAATATTTGACAAATTTTAGTACGATTAATCATTGGGCATTAGAGATATAAGAAAACCAGTTTGGCTTACCTCTTATTGAACCACGGTGTAAAAAGGGAATAAAGTAACAAAGGGAATAAAGAAAAACAATTGTTACTACAAGCAATTGTTTTGTTTTTCTTAATTAAGCGGATAAATAAACTTTAAAAAACTTTCTTCCTGAGCCAATGGGGGGGGGGGGGGTTAACCCCTTAAACCTCTTGCCTACGCCACTGGTTTCTACATTGGTCTGGCGCTGCATAGAGGGCCTGGCTCCCATCTACCTGCGGGTGTTCTAATGTCTCGCCTATGGTGTACAACGGCGATCTGCTCTCCGGTCAACGGATCTAACCGAGCTCCGAGTCCTTCGCTCACGACTGTTAAGCGGCGGCGTTCATTCTCAACTGCTGGCCCTAGAACCTTGAATGGGCTACGTGTTGTGCTTCGCATGGTGCCTATAGAGGTCATATAACTATGCTCCTTACGAACATAAAAGCAAGCTACATGTATCTTATGTCACCTTGGCTGGAATTGTGAGCACATCCGAGTTGATTACCTTGAAGGGGTACTGTATGAAAGCTCTTAAATAATAATAAACTATTTTGGCACAGGGTAAAAATTTCCTCTTGCTTCAGTCACTTTGAGTGACTCGTGAAAAAATACTGCGCAGACTAATATTGATCAAACCTACGAGTTTTACCAGCAAAGTTCCCTCAGATAAATCTATTGGTTAGTTTACGTTATCGTTTCCATACATATTTATAACACCACCACTACCCTAGGCCTACTTGAACATATGCTGAAAATATCGATCTACGACGTTCAAGTGCATACATGTATTTAGAGCACCACTGCCACATTGAAGAGGATTTATCTAACCATTAGTGCTATAGAGAAATGCATCTGTTTAACAGAACTATACTGTTCGAAAGATTTCTGCACTCGTCTGCAGGAGTTATCCATTCGAGAATGACATTCCAAAGGCTTTTCTGCCAGAGACCTATGGCAAGAAATCAATCAATCCAATCAGTCAGTCAATCAATCCGAACTTATTTAATGTCCCTTCAAAATTCCTACTCATACTTAGAATATTTGAATGGCGAAACACAAACCAGCGATGTCCCATTGGCGGTGTCCATGTCACAAAATGCATTGGTACAAACACGATCGCGTTGACGTCCAGCGCACACCACGTAGACGCCACTTGCATTTTGACCATTTGCCTTTATATCAGAACAGTCGCACACCTCAGATGTAGGACCACAGACGCCTAGAATAGCAGAGATACAATAAGTTCATTTATGGGCGGAGTTTGGCTTCAGTTTGGGGGGCTATTTCTGGGGGATAAAGTATAACTTTCCGCCTGGTTTTTGAGTGGATGAGTGATGCGAAAAGGGGAGGGCTTGGGAGGGGGATGTTCCCCTCCCCAACCTGATTTTTTGAATTTTCACATTGCAATGGGAGCATTTTAAGTTGCCACCTTGATCAAATTGCTCTATATCAGTGCTCTATTTCAGTGCTGCTATAAGAGTGGTCTAAGACTTTAAAAAAAATTAAAATAATAACAATTTCTTAATTAAGCCCTATTGATTTATACGTCGTTGTAACATTTCAAGATGTCATCTTATAAAGAATTATTCTATCATTTCAATGCTAGTAAAAAAGAGTGGCTTAAGATTGCAATAAATATAATTTTTATAACAATAACATTTTATTTGTTTATCATGCTTAGCAACTCAGTTCTGCTGCTGCTCGACTATTATAATGAAAAACTGCAGAGGGGTGTGTAATTAGGCATATATAAGCCTACTTAATTTGTAGAATTGAAATCAGCTAATCCCTGATCCATGAGACTGTACTGGATTGCTGACCATCAAAATTAACAGAAATTGTTATAAATGGCATACAAACCAAGAAAAAACTGTCGAACTACCAAAATTGGTAAGCTGTGTAGTAATGATGTTTTTTTTACCAAGTGTTAAAGGAATTTTTTTTAATCTGACAGATAGCACAGGAGAGAAGTCTTCTGGTTGTACAAAAATACTGGTAGTGTTTGTACAAAGCTTAACAATAGATTATACCTATTACAAAATTAATGACAGCATCATATAATATGAGAGTAAATAATAACACCATAATCATGATTATAATAGTAAATAATTTCAGGGTATATTTCATGTAGTACAATGATACAAACGGCAACTAAAGTCTATTATAATTTTGCAAAATTTTCTGGGGACAAAATGTCAATTCTGGGTGAAAAACTTTGTCTTTCCTTCTGGAGATGTCTATATTGAATAAGCATTAAGCATTGAAAAAATAGCTGGTTATGGACTCGTTATCTGGTATAATTTCACAGCGAGTCTGCTAGATCAGTAGAACACCAAGTCCGTCTTCTGTCATTGTGTTCTGGACAGTAGTTAAAGATTGCTCTACTTTCGAGAAAACTCTTTGGGCTTTAGCAATACAAGCTGGAAGTTTGGCCAATATATTCAACCTAATATTATGAGCTCCAAACCCAACCTTCAGCTGAGTGGCTAAAAACTAGGCAATGGTCGCAAAATACACAAAGTAGGGCCTACACATAGGCTAGGCCTTCACATAATTAGTTTTAAAAAATCAGGAAATTATACATTTTGGGTGTGTTGAGCCGGAAAAACCTAAATGTGACACTCCCCTATATTATAGGGTCTTCCGATATTTTAAAAAATCTTCGTTTAATAGCTCAATCTGACAAACCGCAGAATGGTTACTTGTACAGGTTTTACGAAATACGGCCCACTGTAGAACGACAGCAGGTCGGCTTTACAGCATATGACAGTATAGGCTAGGGTGACCATTTTCTGGCCATCAAAAACCGGGACACTTTTTGTTAGAATATCAGTTGTATACCTAATTCCTTAACCCTTTACCGACCAACGCAGTGGTTTTCAACCTTTTTCTAGTTGCGGAACCTTTCTCGAAGCACACCTTTGCACGCCGAACCCTCGCGTTTCACCCGTCCAGTATTTCAAGAAATACATATCCTACAGCTTTCAAATGTACTGTGCTTGCAGTTCTGGTGCAGACTAGAGTATCATATTACAAATACATGCCCTAAATTCTAAAAGTGTAGGACCAGTGAACAAAAACACTGTCACTGTCTGTTAGAGAACAACTGCATTTTTGCTCTATTTCGCCAACAACTGTCCATCCATCTGACAAATGGACAGAATATTGAAAAGTGAAAATAGCTTCTATTCTGGATCAGTGTTGCGTGTTGTGGACAAGTTGTGTTGAAGTAGCCTATAATCAATTATCCTTCCCAGTGGCGTAGGCACGGGGGTTCGGGGGTTAAACTCCCCCCCCATTGGCTCCGGAAAAAAGGTTTTTTAAAGGCTATTTATCCATTTAAGTAAGAAAAAGCAGCAAAAAACAGGGTATCCGGCCATAAACCCCCCCATGAAAGATTTCTGGCTACGCCACTGATCCTTCCTCAAGTTTAAGGCCTGCTGTAAAATTTGTGCCTGGTTTAAGTCCTGAACGGATTCGTAGATGTAAAACACGTAGGCAGACACATAACGATTCGTCTTCAACATAAAATAATCGTTTGGGGGCTCAACCGTCATGAGCGTGATGATTGACACGTGACTATAATGGGGTCGAGGGGCTTCAGCTTGTTTGGGGAATTTTAGCTTTGTTTGCTGGTTACGTCGCTGCAAATGAAAAGTGCTTCTGCAACAGCAATCACACGTCTGATTCTTGTTTCACGCATCTAATGTGATTTTCCGAGAAGCAAATAGCGAAAACACCATCGTGTTCAGCTAGTCAAATCTTACAGACAACAGTCAAAGTTTGTTAGGAAATGAAAAAAGTTAAAATTTGTTGTCCAGTGAATTCAATATGCTGGTCGCACTTAATGAATCGATTGAAAACTTCGATTCTTCTGCAAAAGTTGTTTTCTCTTCTAAAACGTTTACAAAAATTACAAATCAACACAGAGCCTGCATTACCTGAAGCAAAGACTCAATTCGCAAGTAAGAGTCAATGACTGAAATTATCATTTTGTTAGCCGAATGCTGTAGCCTATACCCAGCATCCCTGCGATTTGATAAGGGGAGTAAGCAGATCGATCTGCGATCCTAATTGTCGCATGTCAGATTTTGTCCTCTATTTAACCAATAAAACATGCAATGCTGCATAAAAGGTTAGGCTACCTGTAGAGACTTCGTATTGACCAACACTCAATGTGCTGATCGCACCAGATGAAACACCGATAAATGCAGTGCTGAAAGCGGTTCGGAAAAGTTCCCGGGTCTGAGCTAAACGGTCGTTTCCAGTGGCGTAGCCAGAAATTTATGATGGGGGAGCTTGGGGGTTTATGGCCCGGCCGGATGCCCTTCCTGACACCAACCCAACAGTATTGCAGTAAATAAAAAGGGAATAAAGTAACAAAGAGAATAAAAGAAGAAAAAGCAATTGCTACTACAAGCAATTGTTTAGTTTTTTCTTATTTAAGTGGATAAATAACCTTAAAAAACTTTTTCCTAAGCCAATGAGGGGGCTTAACCCCAACCCCCCCTTGGCTACGCCACTGGTTTTGGCGGACTGCAACCGCTGGTCCGACTTTCACCCGAAAAATATTCTGCCGACCTTTTTTAGTCATTCGCCCTAAATTTCCGAAAAAACTGTATCAGTTTCACTAAAAATTCGTGATTGGTATAGGGTTTATTATGTCTAAATGTTAAACATGCGACCCGGTTGAGACCCGGCAACGGCAGGTCACGAAAATCAATGCCTGGTCGCAAATCTGAAAACCCGCTACAAGATTTTGCAAGAGGCGTGGCCTAGAAGTGTCAATCATATAAAAGCTTATTGTGCACAGCAATAGACTTGGACGGCTTTATTTAATGGTTGAAATGTTAATTAACCTACTTCTCGTCGCCGACTTACAACTATAACTTATGCACTTTAAATGCCTTCCTATTGAATAATTAAAAGACGCATAGGCCTACGTTTTCCAATCTTTAGACCGTTCTGGTGCTTAAACCTCCGCAAGTTTAAAGCCGACATTGGGAAGACTAAATTGGAGCTGGATTAATGAAAATATTCTTGCATAAGTTGGAGCTTGGTTGATGAAAATGTTTCTGCGTATATTGGAACTGAATTGATGAAAATAACTGTTGGTTAAAGAGAGGCTGGAATTATGAAAATATCGCTTGATAAATGGAAGCTGGATTAAGGTATTTTATGACTGAAATGCAAGCTGGTGTGATGAAACGGACGCTTGAGAAATGGAAGCTGGATGAAGATTCCTTATAGGTGAAGTAGAAGCTGGATTGATATAGGTGAAGTAGAAGCTGGATTGACGGAAATGACGTTTGAGAAATGGAAGCGGATTAATGATAAAACGCTTGAGAAATGGAAGCTGGATGAAGGTATTTTTATGTGTGAAGTGGAGGCTGGATTAAGGTATTTATATATGTGTGGAAGCTGGATGAAGTTTTTATATGCGATAGAAGTGGAAGCTGGATTAAGGTATTTTTATATCTTAAATGGAAGCTGGATCAAGATAATTTTATATCTTAAATAGAAGCTGGATTAATGATAAAACGCTTGAGTAGTTGAAGCTGGAATAATTAAGTTATTTTTATATCTGAAATGGAAGCTGGTATAAGGTATTTATGTATGTGAAGTGGAAGCTGGGCTAATGAAAAACGCTTGAGAAATGGAAGCTGGATGAAGGCTCCTTATAGCTGGATTGACGAAATAACCCTTGAGAAATGGAAGCCGGTTAATTTGATATCTTCAATGGAAGCTGGATGATGGTATATTTATATCTGATATAGAAGATGGATCGATGAAAAATGCTTGATTGATAGACGCTTGATAAAAGAAAGCTGTATAAACGGCTTTCCAGCTGAAATGGAAGCTGTATGCATGTTGAAATACACGAATTAAAATCAACAATCCAGTTTCCATTTATCAAGCGCTATATTCGTCAATCCAGCTTCTATTTCACCTGTAAGAAACCTTCATCCAGCTTCCATTTTTTAAGCGTTTTTTTAAAAATTAATCCAGCTTCCACTTCACATATAAAATGCCTTAAACCAGCTTCCATTTCAGATATAAAAATACCTTCATCCAGCTTCTATTTCTGATTCAGAAATACTTAATCCAGCTTCCATTACCCAAGCGTTTTTCATTAATCCGGCTTCCATTTCTCAAGCGTTTTTTTGTCAATCAAGGTTCTACTTCAGCTTATAACATACCTTCATCATGCTTCCACTTCTAATGTGTCATTTTCATCAATCCAGCTTTTTTGTCAGGTATAAAAATACCTTTATTCTGATTCTATTTTCTATGCGTGTTCTTCGTTAATATGTAGCATTCAAGGGTGCCGTGGCAAATCTGAAAACTAGCTTTCGACATGTTTTCTATTTTTAAAGATCTATTTTAAAAGTCGGCGAAACTCGCTAGTAACATAAAGAGTTTGCAGTCAGCCACAATATCATATTTGTAATAATTTGCAAATTATATTATAATTATTTGCAAGACGTCAACTGTCGGTTTATAAAAACCTTCCAATGGCTACTCGGAAAAATTCCTAGCAACTGGGAAATTCCCAGCAGTCTAACGTTCGCCTAAGCCACGCCTCTTGCAAAATCTTGTAGCGGGTTTTCAGATTTGCTGCCGGGTCGCAGACCCAGACAGACCCGGCTCACTTTCAGCCCTGGATAAATGTCGTGTCTTATGTTGCATGAGTCAGGGCTTTTTTAACGTGCAGTTCTACACAAAATGTGCAGTTCTAAATGGATTCGTGCAGTTGTAAAAGTACTTCCGTCACGTTCCGTGCAGTTAAAACTACTAAAAATAGGTCATTTTCCTCGGATTGGGAGTAATCTACCATGGATGATGAGAAATGAGAGAGGAAGATGTGCAGTTATAAAAATTCCTTAAAAACAGCCCTGGCATGAGTTGTTTCTCCTAAAAATTTACAGATCGAATGCATGAACTGCATTTGTGTGCGCGATCAAACTATACAGGGTGTAATATCCTAAAATAAAGTTTCAATTCACAACTGAAAGCAAAATGGCCTAGAAGGATATTATCTTGGACCTTCAGAATTTGATCAAAGCTCTTTGCTGTCCTTACGGGACAATAATCACGGGTAAGATATTTTCAGCCACTTCATTGTTTATGTTCTAGAGATGAAAAATAATTAAGCAATAGTTGCGTTTCAAATTCATCTCGAATATCCACACCATCACCTTGTCACCTTGTGCCGTCAGTTCGAGGAACTCTAGCGACCGTCATGGCCAGCCTTCTCCACTCCGTTCTGTTCTGTGTCACATCCCTCAATTGTCCAAGATTCATCCCTGTCCTCCTGTGTACTTCCTCCATCCACCTGATCCTCGGCCGCCCTCTACTCCTTATACCCTCTCCACATGCCAGCATCATCGCCTTCTCCAGTCCGTCCGTGCGCATCACGTGACCGAAAAACATCAGCTTCTGTTTGGTGATCCTCTGCAGCAATGACATATCCACACCATCACAGCCATTCAAACTCATCACCAATAACCCATCAGCATCATCAGTGCTATTGTGTATTACGTACATGTACATCATCATCATCAATATCATTGGGCTCAATGCCCGTAAGAGTCCGACGCCACTCTCTGTCTGAGTCTGTCTCGCATCATGCTGCCCAGCTTCAACAGGTCCGGTCAGCAGGACTGCTCCATACCATTAACATCTTGGAGCAGCTAGACCACCTTGTCTTAATGACGAGAATATTGGGAGAGAGGCATATGAAGGACAACCTGGGTCAAAGTCCGTATGTGCCCCATGCTCTACCCGACTCTCTCCACCGGTCTGTCCTGACCGGCCTGTGCATGTCTGCTCCACATCATGACACCTTGAAGCATCTGGGTCGCTCTGTCACGTGTGTCGTGGTTTTTGCGGATTTCAATCGTCTTGGTATTTTCCTGCCAGCGTATCGCCACCCATCTGGCAAACCTTCCTACTTTGTCCGGGCTTAGGACCGACACAGGGAAGTTGTTGGTTCCCTGTGGCGGAGGATGGATGTAGTTTAACGTCGTGCCCAGGACTACGTATTGCGTACGTTTTGCACTAAATGAAAATCTTGCTATAATATTATGTGACTTGATGTAGGCATAGCGCTCGTGAATAAGCTGGTGCCTTGCGATTAACTATGGAATAGTTTCACAAATTTAGAGATTATGGATTTGGCTATGATTTGTCTAGAAGCGTCATTCATTAACATTGCCAAACTCCAGACACACATCCAAACACTGGACTACACTGCAGCCTAATTGGCGCTTTCCAACGTCAACTTGTTTGTGACACGACCTATCTCTAAGAAGTAAAATAAATCTAATCAGAACGTTTCAAATAGCTTACCGCATTCAGTTTTGTTACATCTCATCGTGCAATCATTAATCTGAAATTATATTATCACATATTAATGATTAATGTAGTATATATGATGGCTGCTAGATTTTACTTGCTGCATGCCGGTACATAACTCCTTTTACATTCTTTATGTGATACAACTCAGACAATTTTCAACTCAAAATAAAATGTTTTACGCATGTAAATGAGTAGAGGTCAAACTAAGTAAGACGAATAGGTAACAACAAGAATCATTGAGAAGACCAATAAGCACTGAATTGTATTTTATTGCATTTTGTCTGACCGTTGATAAAGCGCTTCTTGCAGCATGAACCTTTCAGAATCGCTCCCAGTGCGTGCAACTTCGAGAGAAAAGGCAGGTTTTGAGACGAGAGAAAGAGGACAAAAGAGGAAAACAGAGTGAATTGATGGTGGAAGTCCTTTCCGCACTCACGACTCCCATCAGCATCTGATGCAGGCAAATGAACTGGATTGAGCCAAGGCGGTGCTCTGGATTCAGCTAGGCCTATAGGTTATTCAGTCGGCGCATCAGTAAATCAGTGCAAATGAGATTTTTCAAACATGTCAAATATGCATTAGTTATACATGTAGCCTATCTACCAGTTATTTCTTCTTAAACTATGCTTTCCATTGCCTCTGAATGCGAATCAAAATGTTGGATCAAAAAATCATTTTAATCAATGCTGAACTTACCCAGAAGCTTTTACACGATTCCACGATCTCGTAATCAAGTGATGACTTGGATGAGCAAGTGAATATTTCACAGGTTGTGTTATCGTAGAGATTGAAGACGACGCATTCTGGATTGTCATCGCATAATCTTAAGCATTCATGGGTTGCTTTATTAGTTGAAGGACGGACTTCGTCTGGCTGGCCAACTGCGCACTGACGCCTTCCATCAGCATCGTACACAGCCGTGTATTCAGTGCAGTTGCCCAGCTCACACAGAGCAGCCGCAAGTAGGAGTACGATTCTTTTGCTCAACTTCATGCTATCAAGCACCAGATGAAATCAATCGAGAATAAACATATGATGACATGAGTCAATCGAGAATACACATATGATGACATGAGTCAATCCAGAATATACATATGATGACATGAGTCAATCCAGAATATACATATGATGACATGAGTCAATCCAGAATACACGTATGATGACATGAGTCAATCCAGAATATACATATGATGACATGAGTCACATGACTGAGTATCATGCAGCTCATCTTTTACGTTTGAAATAGATTTTAAATTGCCATGAATCACGTGAAATTCGCTGCTAGCTATACCACCTCGATTAACTTTGACAGAGATTAACCAGTATTTGACTGCGACGGAAAACTTGCATGATTATTCTCATCCTACCGTGATGGTCTAAAAATAATGTTGTTAGAGAATGCTCCAACTTGAGAACCTATATCTGATTGAAGATTGAAAGCAGTAGATACTTACAGTCTACGGACTATTTAAAATTATTGTACTTACTTTAATAATTATATTCTTCAAAGTTCTACTTTTGACATCTTAAAATTTACCGTTACTATTTATCACAACATTTTCGGTCTTGGGACAGGGGAAAAATTTCGTCTTGGTCACCGAAAAATCTGATGATCTTTTTTTAAATAAAGAAATTTCTAAATGGGTGAGAATGGCCCGAATTGCTCCCTGAATCCGTCCCTGAGCACAGCTAATGTTGAGAAGAATTTGTCAGAGGTGAGATTAGCAGTAGACCTACATGTATGTGTGTGATGCAATTTCAATATATTTCACATAATCATTTTGTCTAATCATGATTAAGTTTATCGCACGCATCGTTGTGCATCACAGTTCCAGCATTCAATGAGCTAATAAGCCTATCCCGTGTACTATTGTATCCATGAGAGAACTATCCCAGGAATACCACAAATAAAAAACAACGGAGTCATAATTTTTGACTGCATTATTTCACTCAGTGGCATAGCCAGAAATTTATGATAGGGAGGGGGGAGAGTTGGGGGTTTTATGGCCTGGCCAGGTGCTCTTCCTGACACCAACCCAACAGTGTTACAGTAAATAACAAGGTAATAAAGTAACAAAGGAAATATAGTAAGAAAAACAATTGTTACTACAATCACTTGTTTTGTTTTTCTTATTTATGTGGATAAAAAACATTTAAAAAAACCTTTCTTAGGCCAATGGGGGGTTTAACCTCCGAAACTTCCCTTGGCTGATTTCAATGTCGTCTAGACGAGCTTTTAAAATAAATGAAATGTTATGAAAATATGCGCTGATGACGACAATCAATGTTAGCCTACAATTTTTACAACGTACAAAACGAAGGAATAAAGTCTAATGCTAATCAATCAATCAATCAATCAATTCGCTTTATTGCAACCAGAAAACAAGATGACATCAAAAACAGAAAATATGCATGCATTGGCTACAAAGGGGGCCCTAAAGGGATTGACATCCCGCTGGGTAGGGTCACCCAAGTAAGAAAAAATACCAAGAAATATTGTACAAGATAGCAAAAAAATTGAAACAATTAAATCAAATTAGGTGATGACAGATTGCAAAAAGTTTAAATTGCAAATAGCATGTAGAGGAACAAACTTAACTATAGGCTATACTTAAGTAGAACCTTAACTACAAGTGGTCATGTGCACTTCTAAGCAGACTTAGTGGAGGAAAGAAAAACACGAAGTCTCTTTTTAAAAACCTGCAGACTACTGGATTGACGAATATCAATAATTATTGGTATTTTATTCCACATTTGAGCGCCATAAGATTTAACAGTAAAACGCCTAGTGTTAGATTGAGCTCTGACAGGGCGATATGCAGATGAATTTCTAGTGAAATGCGAATGGATGTCAGAGGCGTGAGGGAGGTACTCTTGGAATACCGAAGGAAGGAGACCGTGTTCGAGTCGAAAGAAGAACTCGCAAATTTGGAGATCCTTTATCTGGTTTATTTTTAGGAGATGAAGCTCACTAAAGAAAGGACCAGTGTGTTCCCATTTACGAATACCCGCTATTATACGAACAGCCTTCTTCTGTAAGATAATTAGTTTATGAAGCCTAGATTCGTATGTCGATGCCCAAACCAGGTTGCAATAATCAGAACCTAACACCAAGCGACAGAACAGTCTTACTTGTCTGCTCGCGACGATAAGGTTGTTGAATGTCTGCGTAGAAGTAGCCTACGATGCGACACAACTAAGTGAAGATCTTTCCCGCTAATGTCAAATTTTCCTTATTGTAAACCACTTATCTCAGACTTCCACCAATTGGACGCGTCCGTGTAACCTACGAACATCCGGTGGTATACATAGGACACGTCATGACCGTCGTAGGTTTACGTTAGCAACCGAGCCACATTTTCATACAAAGACCTATACAACTTCAAGCTATATTCCTGCAACATCCGTTGCAAAAGGACATCAATTACAGGCCAAGCTTATACTGGATGTTTCGATCGATTTGTGGTAGACTATGGAGTAGCCTAAGGAGAAAAACAAGGGCGGTCGAGGAAAAGGTGGTTGAATGAGGTTCAGGAAACAACAGGAATGAATCTGAAAGAACTAAGGGAAGCGACATAAGAAAGAAAGGGTTTACTGTCAATACCGCGCACACAATACCGCGCACACAATACCGCGATTTTCAATACCGCGCACCTTCAATACCGCGCACGATCGTTACCGCGCACGACCGTCAGGCTACCGTGTGTTTGCGAATTTGCTCAATCCAGCTTCTATTTCATACCTATAAATACCTTCATCCAGCTTCTATTTCTCGCTCGTTATTTTCGTCAATCCAGCTTAATTCTATTTCAGACATAGAAATACCTTCATCCAGGTCTTATTTCTCATGCTTTATTTTCGTCATTCGAGCTTATATTTCACCTGTAAAAAGCCATCATCCAGATTCCATTTCTCGCGTTTTTTCATCAATCCAACCTCCATTCCACCTGTGAAAAAACTTTCATCCAGCTTAGGGCTTAGGACCGGCACAGAGACGTTGTTGGTTCCCTGTGGCGGAGGATGGATGCGGTTTAACGTCGTGCCCAGGACTTACATACCACTTCTAAATATCCAAGATACTATATCATCTATAATTAATCGAGGTTAATTTGCATTGAGCATATTTATTGACATTGCAAAAGCTTTTATTCTGTTAATAATGATATTTCAATTTCTACACTAGGCCTACATAATATTGGTGTAAAGGGTATTGCACTTGCTTGGTTGAGGAGCTATCTTGAAAATAGAATGCAACAGGTCTCGTGCAATGGTTCATTATCCAAAATCAATCTGATCAACTTTGGTGTCCCACAAGGGTCTATTCTTGGACCCCTACTTTTCTTACTTTTTATCAATGACCTTCATAACGTCTCCCCTTTACTGCGCTTTGTTCTATTTGGTGACGATACTAACATTTTTGCCTCCCATAAATCTTATGAATCACTTTTTCATTTGATGAATCATGAGCTCTTACACGTTGTTGATTAGTTCCAAGTTAATAAGCTCTCCTTGAATCTTAGTAAAAATAACTATATCTTATTTTGCTCTCATCGTAAATCAATTCCTGACATAAAATTAACAATTTCTATGGACAACTTCAATATGCCCCAAGTAACATCAACTAAATTCCTGGGTGTCCAATGTCCATGTGAACCAATTTCTAACTTGGAAGGTTCATATTGAAAACATCTCTAAAAAGATAGTTAAAAGTGTTGGTATCTTGGCCCGTATTGCTTATGTGCTACCACCTCGAATTAGACTTACATGTAGCTTATATTTATTACTCTATTATCCATCCGTATTTTTCATATTGTAATATTGTTTGGGCTTCTAACTACTCTTCTCGACTTACAAGACCTCACTTCAAAACAGAGCTGCTTAAATTATTTTGGGGCTCTCCCGCCGTTCTCATTCACATCTCCTTTTATCTAAATTAAGAATACTTGCCATCGATCAGATAAGAGTCATGCAAACGTCCGAACTTATATAATTATGTTCAATCATATGCATAATCTTTTGCCTCATGCCTTTGCCGATTTCTTTACTCTAACCTCTGATTTAATTCCCTATAACTTCAGATCCTCACTTAATTATAGAAGGATTATCACTAGAACAAATACTCGTATGTTCTCAATTAAAAGTTCGGGTCCTAGGACCTGGAACAACTTACCCTTGTTTATTCGGAATTCCCTCTGCTTCACCTTGTTTAAAAGTAAACTTAAAAGTCATTATTTTACTTCGCGCAATCTCCTGTTAAAACTACCGAACACCATCTATGTTACTGCCTATATTCTTTTATTTTCAACGACTTTTCTAGATTGCCACACTCAACATCGTGCACCTTTAGACGTTTTCACAGGATGTAGTTAATTAGTTAAGATAAAATTAATCTTTAATACTCTATAATTTGCATAACCTGTTGCTGTTTATTTGAACTTGTATTTGGGAAACCATGAAAGTGGGACAGTAGTCCCTTAAGAGTTCTCTCCTTTTACTTTTTGTTAGTTTCTATATCCGTTATCATGTAATAAAGATGTTTTGTCAACTGTCACTTTGAGCAATAAAAACTGTTGTTGTGGTGGTTATGGTTTTATGTACGCAGATAGCTGAGAAATAATAGTAGTAGCATGGAGTGTGTATAAGTATGTACAATAAGTATTGTAGAATGAGATAATGAAGAAAGACGTCGACACAGTAAAGTTACTTTAGGATAGGTTTAGGCAGCGCTGAAGGTCTGAAAAATACGTGAGACCATGACTATGATAATGTTCGTTCCTACACGCGTTTCTTCGTATACGCGTGAGGGAACAAGCTCATACTTGCCCGGGGGGGGGGGTAAAATTGGTACCGGGGTAATTGTCCGGGGGTAATTGTCCTGGGGGGTAATTGTCCAGGGGTAATTGTCGAGGGTAATTGTCCGGTGGGTAATTGTCCAGGAGGTTATTGCCATAGAACCAGCCTACTACGGTATGTGGAAATTGGTGCAGTATAATAGATTCTCTGTTCCATGAACAAAAGCGCTGATCGATCATCTACCGCTAAGCAGAGGAGTCGCGCGGCGTGATGTCGCAAATAATCAGGCTGTTTGCTTTCAAATTGTTAGCGAAAGCGAGCAATGTCATGTGAATGGAAGTTGGATGGACGCTAATTTTTACAATCGAATGAATCTACGTTGGCAAAGAAACAAATTCGCTTAATCATTGGTAGCCTACCGGAATAAGTTCTTTGATAGAATCGAGATATTTTTATGGCAAATTTTGATGGATGGGCTGTAATCGATGGTATACGCGAGTATACAGCGTGTTTTCACCTCAAAAATATTTGTTCGTAATGTAGGCTATAGGATAACCTGCATACAGAGTGTGAACTCTAAGTTTGCAAGTAGGCCTACACTCCCTACAGTCCTGATTATAGGTCTATTTATGTAAGCTTACTCTCAGAGTCATAATTTGACCTGATTCGAATTTCATAGAAGGTCTACATTTACACACTATAATATTATCTCAGATTTTTGTTTTGTCCAATGCTGTGAGCGGTTCAATAGTCAACATGCATTCCGAACCATCTTTTCATACATATAATTAATAATTATAGGGTACTAGATTGTTACCCGGCGTTGCCCGGGAAAATTTAGGGTTTTCGACACTAGTCCTCTGCATGGGGTATGCAGTCTTGACCGCTAAATTTAGGGTTTTCGCCAACCCTCCCTCGGCCCAATCCCCTTCCTTCAAAAAAGCCAAACATGACCACGCCCCTGCGGGGTGTGTGTGTGTGTGTGCGTGTGCGTGTGCGTGTGCTGATTCTGGGTAGTGACCCTAGCGGTGGCCGGACAAAATGCTACCCGGCGTTACTCGGTAAATTTAGGGTTTTCGCCCCTCTCCAAGTCGGAATTTGGCTTTTTCAGGGATTAAGAATCTCGGGCTAGCACGGTCCGTCCACTGAGACCTAAATGGCGTGGCGTACGTCCATTCAAACGGGAGAACGGTGGTGAAGAATCTCACCCGATCAAATTCATTGAAAAATGAACATGGTCGAGGCCATAGACACCAACAACATCAACAAGATTATCTGCTCTGGTACTGCCTCACTCTATGCCATCAGAACCCTCAAGGCTCATGGGGCATCCATACAAGAGTTACAAACTTTTACTAGAGCTACTATCATATCAAGAGTTATGTATGCCTCTCCTGCATGGTGGGGTCTGGCTAGTGGATTGGACAAAGCCCGTCTTGAGGGCCTCATGAACAAACTTAGACGAGCCGGCTACTTACATCCTGATAGGCCTACATTTACAGCAGAAACTTTAGCTCAAGAGGCTGATAAGGTGCTTTTCAAAGCTGTTCTGGGAAACGAACTTCATGTCCTCCGTAACCTCTTTCCACTACAACGTGATCCATTATATAACTTTAGGGAAAGGGCTCACAATTTCATCCTCCCCAATAAAGACTCGTTAAACTTTATCCCAAGAATGTTATTCAAAAACATGTACTAACTATTTTGACCATAAGCTTTAAGCAGCCATACTGTTAATGTAAACCTACAGCGTTCTGTCTGTTGTTTATTGATTAAAACGAATATACATAGGCCTATACATAACTAACGTTGCAGTGTTGTTATCTTTAATAAATCCAACTTCTAGTTTTCCGAGAATCCTTTTAAGCGATCCAGCTTCTGTTTAGGCAAGAATTTGTTCGATAAATCCCGCTTCTATTTCGTCAGCAAATATTTTTCATCAATACGATGCCTTTTTTTCCGGAGGTATGAGTAATAGTAGGCCTATATGCCGTAAATCCGCGTATACCCTTGATTACAGCCATGGTAGTTGGGGTTTTAATACAGGCCTACGTAGGAGTTATGATGAGATCGGATGATATTCTCACTAAAACGAACGCTTCCGATCGAGTAGGCGCATAACAAGAGTTGGAAAGATTCCAGGGCTGTAATCTATAGGGTATACGCGGGTATACGGCGTATACTTTACCTCCGGGGAAAACGGCATCGTATAGCCTACTCGCCGCAGAAAACCAGGTATGCGCGGGTATACAGCGTATTATACTCACCTCACAAAGAGCGTGTGGGTATGCGCACGAAAGAGGCAAAAGATATTTAGGTGTATTTTTCACGAAATCCGGAGTGAATGACAAACAAGAAATGTCAGAGTCTTGGGGACGGGAAAATGGGGAAATTTTTTGGGTGGACGACAGCCGTCAGAAATGTTGGCCCGAATAAGTCGGTTTTTCTCCCGGTCAGCGTGTAGTCACCTCAAAATTTACCAGTTACTGTAGCCTACAGCCCTGAAAGATTCCGATCAGTTATTCGTTATGCATTCACTATTCATTATTCAATTCAATTCAATTCATTTATTGTAACCAACCATCAACATACAATTATATAGCGCCCTTTAAAGGCTACTACTCAGTAGTGCTCCCGACCCAACCTCGGCTGAAAAGTATTGTTTTGTTAACGATTAATTGTTTGACATCGTGGTACAATGCTCGGAATTATTCAGGACGTATAAAATGGAGGCTCTGCCAGTTTAACGGTGTAAATTTATCAGAATGCGTATACGGCCTATTCCTTTCTACCCTATTATAGTGGATCCTTAATCTCGGTTAAGCTAGGCATGGCACGTGTACAAATGCCAGTCCAACGCTGCCTATTCGAATCCGAATAACCGGAACTTTACAATGATAATCGATCAACTTTTCGTACATTGTTCTCGACAATTACTGTACTGAACTTCTCAGATAATGCCAGGCCTTATACACGCAGTTCCATTATTTGTCTCTGCATTGAAATGGTCCATCCGAAATCTACTCTATGCAGTTTATTCAATTGCTTGTGCATGGGCCATTAATTATGAACCTATTTTGCTAAATATAATAGGCAGAATAGTATACATGTAGAACGGTTTGTCGTTGCACGTTGGTAACGGATGTTGACAGCATGGCGGATCAGATTGTAACCTATTACTTGAAACGGTGATTCGGTTGAGACGTGCTGGCGATGCCTAGACCATACTAACGGTAGCAAGGGCGGATCCAGGGGGGGCCAATCCGGCCATGGCCCCCCCCATTTAAAAATTGCATGGGACGTGCCCCCCCCATTTGGTTTCAACAAGTCCTTTTTTTCCCAAAAATTGGCCAATGACTAAAAAAAAAAAAAAAAAAAAAAAGGTCATCAGTTTTTTCGGCGGTTGAAATGGTATGTCTTCCCCGGAAAATTCGCCGACGACTAAAAAAAAAAAAAAAAAAAAAAAAAAAAAAAGGTCATCAGTTTTTTTTTCAGCGGTCCCCAAAAAATTTTTCGCCGGCAACCCCAAAATTTTGGCCCCCCCCTTCGAAAATTTCTGTATCCGCCCTTGAACGGTAGAGACCTGAAGGATGCCTATAGCGGTTGAAGGTCTGAGATAAGCAGTGTTGGCTGGTTATTTTTAATAACGATCAATTATATCTAATCTATTTAATGAATTTATCTATTCCTATAGCGCCCGTTCAAGCTCACTACTCAGAGGCGCTTCCGACAACAGCGCGGACAGTGAAATAAACAGTGAACACCAGTAACAAAAATTAATGACTGAATACGTTAATCCACCACTCCGTCCATCAGCTATTACCTAATAAGCTTACTCCTCAATTCCACTATCGCAGACATCATTTTCTTGACTCTGAATTAGAAGATTAGGCCAATTGCCAATAGCAGGTTGTACTTTGACGCTTTCGCTATGACCTATCACTACAGGACGCGTCGCCAGAGAAGCCTAGATAAAGTGAACTTCTGTAAAAGTTAGTAAAACACTATTACTAGCGGCGCCAGGAGTAGGCTACTAGTGGCTAAGCAAGGCCATCCGGGGGTTAAGCCCCCTAAAAAGGCATGTAAAACTGACATATTTACACGATAAGCCCCCCTCTAAAAATGAGATAGATTCACCACCATCCATCACGATACATCGACCGCAAGGCCGTAGCCAGGATTTGATTTCGGGAAGGTGTTTCCCAAATTTCCCCTCCTAAAAAACTGATGACCTTTTTTAGTCATCCGGCCGAAATCTTTAAAAAGTCACCAATTCCCTCCTAAAAACTTATGACCTATTTTAGTCATCCGGCATTCTGTTTTTGTTACATTTTTTCCATTTCGGGGTGTTTTCGTGGTTTTATTTCATGGTTTTTACATCATGTGGTCGTAAAATGCATTCTATTATTTTTCACATTTTTCATTTCGGGGGTGTTCAAACGCCCAAAACACCCCCTAGCCACGGCCTTGATCGAAAGGATGACTTTAAAAAAGGTCATCAGAAATTTTGGCGGATGGAAATGGAAATTTTTCGCGAGGATTCAGCTCCCCAAAACCTGAAATCCTGGCGCCGCCGCCACTGAACACTATGCACCTCCTTCAATATTATTCCTCGGAGAAATGGTGATGAGACAAAAGAGAATTCATTTTTCCAGCATAAGCCCCGGCAGCGTTCTCTCAACCTAGGCTATCTTTGTTGAATACAAGGTCATAAAATATAAATAGGCCCATAATCTATTTGCCTCATTTCTGACAGCAATTATAGCCTATATACGTTGAACTTGCATGGTGGAACTCACAGACCTTGTGATTAGAAAACTCACAGGTATAATGTAGTTAGGGTAGTTTGGTCTGCTGTTTAACACCTACATGTACACTCCTATCTATAGTCCTAGTCTATACAATACTCGGCAGAGTCAACATGCATCAGTACGGAAGCGACCTTACAGAATGTTGCTGTTCAAGTGTAAATTGGAATCAGTATCGACCACTTCCTTTGTAGACCTATACAATGACTATCGAATTCATTAATCGCATAATATTACTGTCCGCGGTGGTAAACCATGCACCGAGCTCAGCAGCTAGGTCTATAGACCAAGTCTTCTGATTGTTCATAATTGTATACATTGCCCGATGAGCCGATCCAGAATAGACTCTAAGCTTATACAAAGAGTGACTATCACGCTCAAAATAAATGCTGCCAGAAAAGCGCAAAACATTCTATTGTTGCGCTTTGGTAACGGTTAACCTCATGAGGATTTTATTGTTGGGCATGAAACTCATGGACATGTGACGTTTATCACGTGGCAGCGATATCATTAGAAAAGGTTTTATTCAGAAGTTGTGTATTAAGTTTATAGGTCGGATCCAGTATGGCAACTTGACAGCTCCTGCAGGAGAGACAGTCTTTGATGTCGCTTCACGTCATTCTCAGAAACAAACACAGCGTGTATTCGCCGCCAAAGATCAAGTAGGCCTACGACTGTTTTTACTCTTCAGGTTTATTAACCCCTTGGCTGCCGCGCCATCAAGGGCTAAACGACACCCCGAGTGCCAACACAAAACATATAAATTTGCACCAACATATATTCTTGCAATTTTAATTTCTGAGGTGCATTAACTGTTGCAATGATTATAATCTGTGATTACATCAATAAAAATCTCATGTTTATGATTGTGAACAATGCCTTTGTCATTTTTTTAAAACTAGATAATGACGAATTGGTATGCTAGAAAGGCATGGGTATGTGGAACTGAATGTTCACAGCAAGTGCTGCTGACAGAGTCAATGCTTAGTCAGATGCTATTTCCAGTACTTTATTTTGGTATGAAAAGCAGCAAAGCAATCGTCCATGCAAAGAGTAGGCTTTCATGACACTTAGTGCAGAACAAACACTTTCAGCTCCTATGCCTTCTTGTAACAAACACGACATCTTTCATCCGGATCAACGCTTAAGACTCGTCGTCAGATTTATCTGAACTGATTTCGCTCTCTGTTACACTATGATCGCTGTCCTCTAACATTATTGAGAACTTGTTCCTTAGTAAAAAAAATTGGGCCATGTTCAATTGTCTATTGTGATCGCAAAATGTTAAAATTTTTCACAAAGAACGTTCAAATCAACTTTCAAACATTTGTCATAAAACGCCAAAAAACGCCCAACATTAGCATGCTCTAACTCCAACAGCAGCCTTACAAAATTATCAAAAAAGTAGTAAAAGAGTAGCCCAAAGCATTGCGGAAATTACTATTGACCGTCAGGCGCCTAGATTTTGAATAATAAGCAGTGCCTTCAGTGCTAGACAGAGCACAGACGTAATCGTATATATTGACGAGCATCGCTCGTCAACAGGGCACACAGCATACACATAGTTTATGACGAGCACCGCTCGTCAATACGGCAGCCAAGGGGTAGGTCTCGTCGTGCTTAGCCTACCACTCCCCACCTTATATGTTTTCAATAGAATGCAATTGAAGTTAGGAAACAAAATTGCTATGTGCAGCCTCCTGTCCTTTGCGAGCAAATAGCATCTTCACGATACTTGATTTCGGCCAAAATGAACTCAATGTTTTTAGACATGAAATAATTTTATTGTAATATTACAGGCCTACGTATAGGCCTACATTAAAATTGCGTTGTGCTCTTGTCCTATCAAACACGCGCCACGATATAGTAAGTGCATTTGATCAAAACGTATTTTTTAAAATTTCGGAGTGGAAATGGGCCAGAAAAGTTTATAGGGCCTACAACAGCATTGCAAACGGATGAAAAGTATGCATGCAAGCCTTGCAAAACCCGATGCATAAAATAAATTAAAACTGCGATTTTAATAAACCATTGAACAAGAAAATGAGTATTTTTTTTTACTGCAGTCGAATTCTACAAAACTAAAAATTGCTTCATTTAACCACCGTATAGTTTAGAGTCAAGCAACACGTAGCCTAGCGAATAAAAAGCTGAGCTGACTTTGAAGGCGTTGGGGTTCACAGAAGCCATACCTTTTCTTTGCTGATAGTTTCCTTCAAATGCAATGGCACAGTGTTGCCCTAATCCGCTTCCCACCGTCACTTGTCACCATGGGCGGAGACTTGGGCGTTGAGACTTGCGGGGTGGGGGGACGAACGAGTGGCCGAAAGGAAGGACGCGAGATTTTGGGTGGATGAATGGCTGGGGACCTTTTTTAGCCATCTGGCAGAAAAATTTATAGGGAAAGCCCAATTTCCTCTGCGAAAAAAGCTGAGGACTTTTTTAGTCGCTACATCATTTTGTTCGAGGATTTTTTCTTCTGCTGACGTTATAACCTGTACATAATAATCATTCTGACATTTAGCGATTGGGGGGGGGGCAAATTAATGGGTCGTCCCACCACATAAATTGAGGGGGACCGTTCCCCCGTCCCCTTAAGTCTCCGCCTATGCATGTCACGTTTAATATTTTCTGGACAATTATTATGATTGCCTTTTTTATATAGGTAGAGGGTGAGTTGAGCAGCTACATCCTTTTTAAATAACTTTATAAAATTGCCTATTGGTCTAAAATTATTTGGGTCATCAGGGTCAAGGCTCTTGCACTTAGGTACTGAAACCAGGATCGACCTTTTCTGCGATACATGAAGGATACCCTCACGGAGGGAACTATTGGAAAGTACTGTTAAAAATGGAAGCAAAATATCCACGAATCCCTGAAGGATGAAAGTAGGAAGTGGATCTAGGCCGCATGTTTTTTGGTGCAGAATCCAAGATGAGGCATCGTGGTTCTTGACTTGCGACGGAATCCAGGGCAGAGAGCCCGCAGTTGGTCGACGCAAAGGTTGGTGGATGGTAGATTCAGATGTAGCTTCGCCAGTGGCGGCGCTACGCCAGGGCATGGCAGGGCAAATGCCCTGCCAAAAAAGCCTTTGCCCTGGCTGTTGCCCTGGTCGTTGCCCTGCCAGAAAATTTACCCTGGGAGAATTTGTTCGGGCATAATGCTTCTTACTGTTCACGTCCGGACGCTCTCTGGCAGGGCAAAAGTTCATGAAGAGTACAAAATCTGGCAGGGCAATTTTCTGGCAGGGCAAAAGTTCTGGCAGGGCAAAATTCTGGCAGGGCAAAAATTCATGAAGAGAACAAAATCTGGCAGGGCAATTTTCTGGCAGGGCAAAAGTTCTGGCAGGGCAAAAATTCTGGCAGGATAAAGACCGTAAAATTTTGGCAGGGCAAAAGTTCTGACAGAGAAAAATTCTGGCAGGGCAAAAATTCTGGTGGGGCAAAAATTCTGGTGGGCAAAGATTCTGAGGGGCAAAAGTTCTTGCAGGGAAAAATTATGTTGCTGTTTATCCACATTGCCGCATACAACTAACAGCGTAGATCCAGCTGTCGCTTTATTGTTTTTCAAATGAAGCGTACCGGTAAGCATTTGCGTAGACAATAGACCTACAGGGTGGCCCAAAAAAAGTGATAACACCTCGTATAATGTAATATAATTAGTTCAAATTTGTTTGGACTATATCCAAAATAGCTTAAATGGTTCACCCATTTACTTATTTACCTGTTTAGTCACTGTTACGACAATTTCCGGTCGTTATTTTTTATTTTTTACTTGCCAATCGTCAACTTCCGCCTGTTGTTGAAGATATTTTAAGCAGAATGACAAAAATCACAACTGAAGACCTTTTCTGATTAAAAAATATGCGAATTGAGAAACATTGGGGTGCAAAGTGAATGAGAAATGAATTTCCAAACAAAGCCTGGAGTATAGCTACTGTCAGTCAGGTTATAAAAAAATTGACAACGACGGTACAACAGAACGTAAACGCAGAAGTGGTCGGCAAAAGTCTGCTAGAACATGACAGAACATTGAGCGGGTGAGTGAGCTGATCTGCTGTCAAGAAGATGATCCTCACAGTCACAAAAAGTCCGTGGGAAATTCAAAGAGAAACGGTTATATCACGGTTGTCGGTACAGCGTATTGTAAAGCAAGATTTACAACTGAAAACGTACAAGCGTGTGATCGAGCAGACGCTCAATGAAAATTGCAAATTGAAACGTTTGCAATGCAATCAGCAGCTACTTAAACGGTTTCCTAATGACAGAAGTGTACGAACCATCTGGTTTACAGAAGAAAAGACATTCACCGTTGCCACGCCAGTTAATTTTAAAAATGATCGTATTTATTCAGTTGAATCAAAGAAATTAAAGGCAAGTTCCCGAAAGGAGACATACGAGAACGTGAACATTTCAGCTGCGGTAACATGGCATCAGTTGGTGTTTCTCGCGTACAAAAAGTTGTTGAGAAGCAAGGGGACACATTGAACATGTTTTATGATTAGCGTAATTACTGCTTATCATACAAAAGTAAATTACAAAACGTTATATTAATTCAATTATATTAAATGACCCTTGCTACGAAGTGTTATCACTTTTTTTGGGCCACCCTGTATATAGCTGACTCCGTTACTTTATTTTGCTGAACGCTTTGCTTTCGAAATGCTATTCGAAAGAGGATTTGCCATGCTTCACTTAGTCACAGAGATTGGTCTACAGGTTGGGACATAAAATGACGCTAAATTTTTTCCCCCATAATCTTGGCCAGAGGTAGTAATTTTAAATGAAATTTTACAGGCTTAAAGACAATTCATATTTACACATGATGGCTAGATTTCATTAAAATATTCAGATGGAACAAAAGTTATATCACTGTTAGTGAGACTACTCGCTGTTGTATGATGATTCAAAAACACGACGTAGCAAAAACGAATTTATAAAGAAACATCTCAAATAACTGGTGTCAAATAAACTTGTTATCGACAGAAAATCGTTATTATTATTATTTAGAAAAAGCAGGCTCCAGCATAGCTGCACGTCGCTGTGACATCAATTAGCAAGATGACAGTTAAGTTGGTAAATAAAGAATTTGTCTGATTAGTAATTTTGTTGTTAAAATAATAAAATCGATTTCTATCAAATTAAAATTTCCAAGGTGTCGATGGCACGCAAAATTTGTATTCATACACTTCATGAGCAAGGTCTTGGAGATAAGGCTATAGCCTAATCGGCGCTTAATCTGATAAAAAAAAAGTGATTGCAGAGAAATGAAGAGCTAAATTGAAATAAAGAGTTAAGACATGTGCGGCTGATGAAAACAGATCGGTTCAACGTCAATATTACTGTACTGGTTTCATTGAGAAGAACCAATGGTTCCAAATATAGGCTACGGATTTGAAACCGATGATTTTATCAACTGTGGAGAGCTATTGCTCGAGAAATATCGTAATTTGCAGCCAAAACTAAGAACGATAAGAGACTGAAAATTGATGGTCGCATTGGAGTTGATTGGGAAGATTTATCTCTGGAACACATCACCAAGCTCATCAAAAACTGTGCAAAATACTCAAAACAAGTGTGGGCATTGGTGGTGGACACATTGAACACAGAATGTGATGTACTATCACGTTAATTTGATAGGCCTAACAATAATATTATTATTTGAGATGAGACTTATAAAAAATCGCTTTTTGCTACTTTTTTGTTGCATTCTGTTTTTGAATCGTCAAAAAGTCGGTTGTTTCACTAAAAGTGATATAACTCTTGTTCTGTTTGAAATATTGCAATGAAATCTGGCCACTCTGCGTAAATATGAATTGTCTTTAAGCCTGTAAAATTTTATTAATTTTTTACTTCTGGCCAAGATATTAGTCAAACACTTTAGGGGGTCTTTTTATGGCCCATCCTGAATATAAGGTTTTTAAGATTTGCTTTTTGATTGTCAAAGTGTTCGGTTCTATGACTTCGCCCATTCGATCCTCTGACCAGAGAACCCTAATAATGTAGGGTGGGTGATTTATGGCATGCACGGTAGCGCAAAATTATAAGCCTATTTAAACCCGTAGGCTACTACCGAGCACGCGACTCGCCCTCTGCCCTGGTTACTTGTGTGACTGCCCTGGCTATGCCCTGGCTACAAAAAGTGTCTGGCGCCGCCACTGAGCTTCGCGGGTGGAAATGACTTTCGCAGTGAATGCTTTCAAAGTTTCAAGAAGGCATTTGGCGAGAAGAAATGAGTTAGGCCTACATGTACTAATTGAGCGTCGACTGGATCGTCCACGCCCGAGAAGGGGATTGAAGGTCACAGTCTCTTTGGTTCCTTCGAGAGGCATACGATCATTTGTTCCCAATAAGTCTGCCCCCTTTTTTGCCGTTGCATGGTCTGTCTGTCGTCTGTTTGTTTATAGCATGCTTCAGCTGATAAGGAGAATTGTTCTTCTGCTGTCTCTTGCGGCTGTTCTATGTGATCTGGGCAACTGCGAAGATTACTCGGCAGTTTACGATTCTGATGGGATACGTCAGTGTGCAGTTGGTCAACCAAACGACGGCCATCTATCGACCATAATGAAGACGGTCGATTGTGCAAGAATATGCGATGAAAACCAAAACTGTGTCGCCTTCAATGTTTACGATGATATCAAATGCGAGATATTCACATGTCTCTCCCCCTTCGCCCGTTATTACCAGAATGTTTCTCTGTGCCAGAGCTTTCGCGTAAGTCTTTTTTCCGCTGTATAAATCTCACTTCAGTTACAACAATTGCAATTTTTGCGATGTATATCATAGCCTAATATGGCAGTATTTCAGGTCGAGCTATGTCCGGGAGAGCTCATCAGAGACTCCACTCTAAGAGACGGTGCACGGTCAAAAGCGCGCATGACAAAAGCGCGCAGACAAATGCGCGCAGACAAATGCGCGCAGTAACAAAATCGCGCACGACAAATGCGCGCAGACAAATGCGCGCGATTAAGAACAAATAGACCCAATACATATAAATGTTTTTAATGAACATCTAAACATAATGAAACTGAAACGCAGCAGCAGAAATACAAATTGAACAATGATGATGATGATGATGATGATGATGATGATGATGATGATGATGATGATGATGATGATGATGATGATGATGATGATGATGATGATGATGATGATGATGATGATGATGATGATGATGATGATGATGATGATGATGATGATGATGATGATGATGATGATGATGATGATGATGATGATGGTGATGATGAATCTTGATGATGATGATGATCATCATGATGAATCTTGATGATGATGATGATGATGATGATCATGATGATGATGACGATGATGACGATGACGATGATGATGGTGATGATGAATCTTGATGATGATGATGATGATCATAATTAATCTTGATGATGATGATGATGATCATGATGATGATGACGATGATGACGATGACGATGATGATGATGATGACGATGATGATGACGATGACGATGATGATGATGATCATGATGACGATGATGACGATGATGACGATGATGATGATGATGATGATGATGATGATGATGATGATGATGATGATGATGATGATGATGATGATGATGATGATGATGATGATGATGATGATGATGATGATGATGATGATGATGATGATGACGATGACGATGACGATGATGATGACGATGATAACGATGACGATGATGATGACGATGATGATGATGATGATGATGATGATGATGATGATGATGATGATGATGATGATGATGATGATGATGATGATGATGATGATGATGGCGATGATGAATCTTGATGATGATGATGATCATCATGATGAATCTTGATGATGATGATGATGATGATGATGATGATGATGATGATGATGATGATGATGATGATGATGATGATGATGATGATGATGATGATGATGATGATCATGATGATGATGACGATGATGACGATGACGATGATGATGGTGATGATGAATCTTGATGATGATGATGATGATCATGATTAATCTTGATGATGATGATGATGATCATGATGATGATGACGATGATGACGATGACGATGATGATGATGATGACGATGATGATGACGATGATGATGATGATGATCATGATGACGATGATGACGATGATGACGATGATGATGATGATGATGATGATGATGATGATGATGATGATGATGATGATGATGATGATGATGATGATGATGATGATGATGATGATGATGACGATGATGATGACGATGATAACGATGACGATGATGATGACGATGATGATGATGATGATGATGATGATGATGATGATGATGATGATGATGATGATGATGATGATGATGATGATGATGATGATGATGACGCCGAAAATCAGCATAACAAGTCGGACATAGGAAGAGCCTATGAAAACTTAGATGTATGAAACATGAATATTTTTAACTGTTCTCAAATTTCTTTTCCGTTGCGCGCTTTTTTGCGCGCTTTTTTGCGCGCATTTGTCTGCGCTCTTTTGACGGGGAAGGCGATTTTGTCATGCGCGCATTTGTTACGGCGCCGACACAGACAGGCATTATATATTCAGACGAAGTCAGAGCTCCTGGTTGTGGTTAGCCTTGCGTCTTTAATTTCCGGGTTGAAAATCCATAAGGTGTTGTTTTCAATGTCTCTGACAGCACTGCCTGGGAGGTATGTTCACGTGTCCATCAAAGCTACTATCTCGCGGTTATCTCCGCATTCTGGAAAATTTCAATTTAATTAAATAATAAAAGTTTCAATACGTTATCATTGTTGGAAGTTAATACTACGGCAAGTATTTTGAAGTCATATTCAGGCACAATAAATTAAAAGTGAAGGAATGTTCCCAAAGAGACATAGCCTAAAATTAATAGCATACAGAGGCCAGTTGCTTTATTATTCATTCATTCATTCCGAAAACTTATATAGCGCCCCTTCAAGAAGTCTATTCAGAGGCGCTCCCAGTCCAGCCACAGCTAAAAAGATAGGTCTTGAGCAACTTGTAGAAAGCAGGCAAATTATTCCGAGGTAGTAAGCGTAGTGCAAGCGGGAGCCCATTCCATGTGGACGGGCCATCAACCGAGAAGGCTCGAAGCTGTCTGGTAGCAGAGCGGGTTCGAGGGACCAGCAGCTCCCCATTGGCCGAAGAGCACAAAGTTCTACGGGAGGCTACAACAGAGACTATATTATATTTCGGACTAATTTTGTGAATATCTTATTCTGATTGACAAACTTATTGAACCAATTATCATTTTATGTTTGGTTATAGTTTAAAGATCCGTGAGGTGCATATTATTGCTGTAAGTATTTGATCGCTCATGTTATTATTTTTAGGTCAATGATTGCCTGTTGCAGTGTAACCAGCCAAATTGCGGTATTACATATTTTCTCTTAGTTTTTCTACTTATAGGCCTACTAGTTAATCGTTCTATCCCTTACATTGTTTGCATGACAATTCTGCATATCTAATGCATTAGGCTACATAAGGAAAATTGATATAAAATGTGTTAGATAACTGTCACTCAAGGCAATGTGAAGCATTCACTGAGTTGCCCAGGTCTGCGTTGAGACATGTGGTTTTCGGTTTGGCCAGACTAACGTATGACTTATATATTAAGTCATAGTGCTTCACGTCTATACATAATAGAATATTTTCATTTCTATTAGTTATTATTACTTGCAGTTGGACCATTCTAACATTCTAAAATGAGGAATCGTTGAAATGACATTATTGTGCAACCTATTAGTATAGGCTATTATAAATGAGGCTTGCAATGATAAGTGTCTGAAAAAGTTTAGTCTTTCCCAAGTTTGGCTCAAAACCGTTCAACTCATCGTTACCGTAATCATGGCTGTTTTTAAGGAATTTTTAGAACTGCACAGCCCCTTCTTTTCTTTCCAATCCTCCATGGTAGGCTAAATTGCTTCCAATCGGAGAACAACGACATTTTTTGCTATAGTTTTAGCTGTGCAGAACTGCTTCTACAACTGCACAAATCCATTTAGAACTGCACATTTTGTGTACAACTGCACGCTAAAAAAGCCTTGACCGTAATCGCATTCGTAGACGTAAAAATTTCTAAAACCTTAGGCCTACTCTATGCCAAGCACACAATACTAGTTTATCATTAGACAATACAGAATATATCAACAACAACAACAACAACAACAACAACAAGAACAACAAACACCGTATTGAACAGTTCATAGACACTTTTGCGCTTTCTCGCTTTATCTTCGGCGCAGGATTTTCGAAAGGACCCAGAGATTGTGGAGACATAAGAGCGGCCGGAATGACTGAAAGTGGCGTTTATGTGATTAATCCGGGTAACAACAGTGACCAGTCAAGTGTCTACTGCAACTTCATGAGTTCATCGGAAAGTTGGCTGGTAAATTGGTTAATATTAAAACGCTGCTGATAATTATCTGTTTTCCTCCTATGTTATAATAATTTACGTAGGCCTAAGCGCCACTATACTAGCTTCAAATGCTTGTACGAAACTCTCATTTAAGGATTTCTTTCAGTTTTTGAATGCAGGTACCTATAATAGGCATAGTATGTAATAATATTAGGCTATAATAGACGACCATGTTTGTGACAAACAGCGTATCCTTCATTTATAAAAGCAGAAATGTCGTGCTCATGAGTTCGTTATCAAGAAAAGCATACAAAAGAACGAAATCCAGAGGTTTTAAAATGTAAATGTAATCGGAATTATAGCCTCTTATGGCCTCGACCCTGAGGGTGAGATCCTTCACGACCGCTCCGTTCTAAAAATTAAGCGAATGATAGCGGTCTGGCGTCAGTGGATTGAGAGCGAGCAACTGTAGTCAGAGGCGGCCAGCTATTCCGAGGGTCCACTATTCCAAATATTCGCCTCATTTTGTTCGTTATTCTTGGTGGTTAGAGTTATGGTGGATTAGGGTTAGGGTTGGGGTAATGGTTGGCTAGGGTTAGGGTTGGGGTTAGGTGGGTTAGGGTTAGGTTGGGGTTATGGTGGGTTAGGTTGGGGTTAGGGTGGTTAGGTTTAGGGTTGGGGTGGGTTAGGTTTAGGGTTAGGGTTAGGTTTAGGGTTAGATTTAGGGTTAGGATTAGGTTTAGGGTTATGGTTAGGGTTGGGGTGAGTTAGGGTTAGGGTTATAGTTAGGTTTAGGGCTAGGGTTAAGGCTAGGGTTCGGAATAGTGGACCTTCGGAATAGTGGACCCTCAGAATAGTGGACCCAAACCCTGTAGTCAGGGGCGGATAGGCCTACAGAAATTTTTGAAGGGGGAGGACAATTTTCAGTGATCTTTGCCAGAAAAAATTTGATGACTTTTTTATTATTTCAGTCGTTTGGCCGAAATGTCTGGAAAACATACCAATTTTTCCAGCCAAAAAATAACGGATGACCTTTTTCTCCTTTTTAGTCATCATTCATCTGGTTGTCGTAATCTCTGCAAGTAGGCTAATAATATTCTATGAGTATGACCTCTCTAGCCGTCGTATGCTACTTTTCTCTCCCGCTGCATTGGTTTAATGATTGTTGAAACCAAACGGGCGGGGGGAAACGTCCTATGCACTTTTGAAATGGGGGCCATAGCCGGATTGGTCCCCTATGAATCCGCCCCTTACTGTAGCCTACTTACAATGTCACGACAGTCAAGTTTTATTTAACAGGCTTTTGTTACTTTATAATTCATGTGTATTTGGATGAGCAGTTAAATAGCGCTTTCTCAATTCTCATAGGCTACATACAGAAAGTGTTTGCATAATCAATAGCCTATTGTCCTTTGAATGTGATGCATACAAATAATAACAAAAAGTAGCTGACGTGTATTGTGTTGTAAAGTCTGTTATTGAATTTGAAGACACGATGCATAGCGTTGAAAATTATATCTATTTGACTAGTAGGCTATCTAGACCAGGGCTGTTTTTATGTCACTATGGAATTTTTAGGACTGCACATCCTCTTCTCTCCTTTCTCATCTTCCATGGTAAATCACTCCCCATCTGAGGAAAATGACCTTTTTAAAACTAGTTTTAACTGCACGGAACGTGACGCAAGTGCTTCTACAACTGCACGAATCCATTTAGAACTGCACATTTTGTGTAGAATTGCACTTTAAAAAAGCCCTGATCTAGACATCTAAGCTTACATTCTACAGCCAGTATTATAGTATGGCAGTCAGATAATTATAAGCTTAGCGCTGTTGTCGGTCTGCGCTGAAAAACCTACCTCATCTTAAAGGGTTGCTAACGAAAAAGATGAGTGAAAAACAGTGGATAACTTTCTTCATCAAGTAGGCTACATGTTGACAACATATAGGCCTAACACAACGTGTGTTTGTAATGTCAGGTGATCCAGAGACGCAAGGACGGAAGCGTTGATTTCAAAAAGAAAAATTGGACCGAATACGCGAATGGTTTTGGTCATCTGACAGGAGAATTTTGGATAGGTTATGAACATTTTCACATAAACGGTCCATGTATTATACTGGGGAAGTTTTATGCATGCATGTTGACCCCCGCATCAACGAGTCAACCAATTTGGGGCAGTTTTCATGCCTGCATGTTGACCGTCGTATGAGCGGGTCAACCAATTTGAGTTGCGTTGAAAAGAACAGCCGAAAGGGAAATTATAGCTAACCCATTGTTCAGAACCGAATCGATGTAGAGTGACACAAATCAGTGGTGGCGCCAGGATTTCAGTTTGGGGGGGGGGTCTGAAGCCTCGGAGGAAATGTTACATTTGCATCCGCCAAAATTTCTGACGACCTTTTTTAGTCGTCAGGTCGAAAATCGTGGCAAATATCTCTATGTAAAAAACCGGATGACTTTTTAAAGGGGGGCTTAGCCTTTGATAGGGGGGGGGGCTTAGCCTCCCTAACCCCCAGCGCCGCCACTGACACAAGTAGGTCTATCATGATTGTCGTATTAGCCATTCAATCAATAAGTAAAATTAAATTAATCAATCAATCAATTTAATCATTTGAAAAATTGCACCTTGTAGGCTCAGGCTATATTAAGACGGTCACAGCACAAAGAAAAAGCATATCAATAATAGATTATTGGCCTATTAATGTGGATTAATTAGGTCAATGAGGAATAAGTTTAATAATATAATGGCGATCTTTAATAGATAATGTGAAGTTATGTGGTGCAGCTCGAAGTCTAGGAAGACACAAAAAATAGTTCAATTGGAATTCATCATAGAAGCGCTGATGATGCTGGTGGTGATAATGATGATGATGATGATGATGATGATGATGATGATGATGATGATGATGATGATGATGATGATGATGATGATGATGATGATGATGATGATGATGCTGGTGGTGATAATAATGATGATGATGATGATGATGATGATGATGATGATGATGATGATGATGATGATGATGATGATGATGATGATGATGATGATGATGATGCTGATGATGCTGGTGGTGATAATAATGATCGAATGCGAGCGATGATTAATCACAGTATGGTACAAAATTTAATGCTTTGTTTTATGATTTAGTGCATAAAAAAGTAAGTGGAAACATAGTGACATACATTATTACATGTAGGCCAGGGGCATAATTATACAGAAATTTTCGAAGGGGGGCCGAAATTTTCGGTCTTGGGACAGGGAAGAAATTTCGTCTTTGGTCGCCGAAAAATCTGATGACTTTTTTTAGTCATTTCTTGAATTATCATGGAAAAGACACCATTTTCTCGCCAAGATAGTTGGTGATCTTTGTTTTAGTTATTTGTCGAATTCCCATGAACGAAAAAGACACCATTTTCTTCGCCAAAATAGTTGATGACTTATTTTTTAGTCGTGCAGTGTTCTTAAGCCCCTGTACTACGGACGACGGACCTCGTGGAGGAGAGGGGCCTACGAAACTACTCATATGGGGAGGGGACACGTCAACTCTCCGAGCCAGGATAGCTGATCAAAAATGAAGAAATTTCTAAATGGTGGTCATGGCCATATATGCCCCCTGGATACACTCCTGGTCTAGGCCTTATTATAACTCGGCGTCTGCCTCTTAGCTTATAGGCCTATAGCTGATGGCTCATCATTTTTCTTCTAGACTTTTTATTCTCTGCTACTAATTGGAACGTGTCATTATTTTAGGTAATGAACGTCTGCATCGCTTGACCGCGAACAGAATATACAGACTACGAATTGATCTGGAGAATGTTGATGGAATGAAAACTTATGCTGAATACCAGACGTTTGCCGTTGCATCGTTCAGCGATAGCTACAAACTGAGCATTGGTGCATACACCGGCAATGCAGGTAGGCCAATCTTAGCCTACATGCATACAATATCACGACCAAGATTTCTATGAGATTTCCTGTGCAACAGTGTTTAATCTAGACGTCTCTGGGAGGGGTGACTCCCCCCCAGGATTGACATTTCCTCCCAGAAAAATTTGACGAAATGATATTGGTTTTTAGTTACGGTTTTCATCATTGTTTTACATGAAGTGTTATAATATACCGTGATATCATTTATTATTATATAATTATAATGACATTATTTACTACTATTATATGATACTATCATGTTAAGATGACACCTTAAAATGCTGCCATTGCAAATGTGAAAATTGAAATTTTTTCTAATGGGTCACTGGAAAAGTACAGCTATTTTTTAAAGATAACCCCTTAAAATGCTGCCATTGCAATGTGGAAATTGAAATTTTTTCTAATGGGTCACTGAAAAAGTACAGCTATTATGTTAAGACCACAACTTAAAATACTGCCATTGCAATGTGAAAATTCAACAAGTTTCTAATGGGTCACTGAAAAAGTACATCTATTTTGTTAAGATGACCCCTTAAAATGCTGCCATTGCAATGTGGAAATTCAAAAATTTTCTAATGGGTCACGGAAAAAGTACAGCTATTTTGTTAAGACGACACCTTATTGCAATGTGGAAATTCAAAAAGTTTCTGATGGGGAAGGGCGCAACCCCTCCCCATACCCCACCCTCTCCCAGTCTCGGTGCTACGCGCATCACGAGCGTCGCTCAATTGTCTCCCCCCAGAAACCTCAATTCCCCCCCCCCCCCAGAGGAGGGGGACTATAGATTAAACACTGCCTGTGCAATACAGCATCAGGTTCTAGCAATCATCAGGATAGCTTCAATGATTTTTTTCTCATAATATCATTCCTCCGTTTACTGCAGTGGAGCACTGGAGCATTGAGGTTCCTTGTCAGACACGCTAGAATGTCTTAGGATTGTCAACCTGCCTCCCCATTTCTTTTGCCTGAATGCATAGCTGCTGTGACCGATTGGGCCTAGACATCGCCCAAGGTGGTCTGATAGAATTATTTACGAATGAGCACCCAAATCGGGATTGTTTAACCTGTTGTGCTTGCTATAGGGAGTTGTTATCTCGGATCTAGGACGGTCATATGCCACAGATGAATGACATTGATCTTATTTTTTAAACAAATAAACCGTTGGCTTCTTTAGACAATATTTATTTATAATAGCAGTTATCAATTACGGATATTCAGCATTTTTAGACAAATATAATTATTATTAGGCCTAGTGTCAATCAAGAAATTGAATAGAGTTTAACGCATTTCACTTTAAATTGCATTTAATATTAAATAGTCTAGTAAATTTAGTTGGCGCTTTTAACCTGTTCAACAAGTGTATAATGTATGTATGTATGTATGTATGTATGTGCACTTGTTATAGCGCCCCTTCAAGCTCTCTCTACTCAGAGGCGCTCCCGAATGCAGAGCGGACACTGCATCGGAGTTTCACGCCGAAGCGCTGAGCAATTATGAGTGAAGGACTTGCCCAAGGTCCTTACGCGGCGAGGTGGATTCGAACCTCGAACCCTCCGGCTTCAAGGCAATGACGCCACCATTACACCACCGCGCCTCACTATAGCCTATTCATTGGCTTGGCTATACCTGACTAATTTAGCCTTGTAAATTATGCCCGATCGACAATGTCACCGACCTACGTAAATCCTATGACTAATCGGCCTATTGCCAATCGTCCGTATACTATAGGCCTACCGTTATCTCGCCCGTATGCCAACGAACATGCATGACCGCGGGTATCCGGTCAAAACCGCGCACACAAAACCGCGCACACAAAACCGCGCACACAACACCGCGCGCCCAAAACCGCGATTCACAAAACCGCGCATGATCATTACCGCGCACGATCAAAACCGCATTCAAGTATTTCAACATGCATCCAGCATCCATGTCAGATCTAAAAATACCTTCATCCAGCTTCCATTTCTAATGCGTTATTTTCGTCAATCCAGCTTCTATTTCACCTGAAAAAGAACCTTCATCCAGTCTCAATTTCTATTGCGTTTTTCGTCAATCCAGCCTCTATTTCACCTCTAAAATAATTTAATCCAGCCTCCATTTCTCAAGCGCTGGACCAGTTGTCTCACTTGTCTGTAGACAAGTTGTCGTTTGACGAGTTGTCTGTAGACCAGTTGTTGAGTTGTCATGACACAGCTTAAACAGGTGCTCAAACAAGAGTGGTTAGGCTCGTCGACCGAATACTAATTTTAAAGGAATGTTCGGAACCCCTAGAACATTGCAATTTCGAAGTTGAACAAATGCGCAAATAAGCGCGGTTATGATAGTGCGCGGTAATGATCGTGCGCGGTTTTGTGTGCGCGGTTTTGTGTGCGCGGTTTTGTGCGCGCGGTTTTGATAGTAAACCATGACCGCGCATTAGGCTACATGATATTATTTTTAATTCTGATATAGCATTTTCTTTTTAATAAGGTGACAGTCTTGCGATCCACGATGGCAAAGTGTTCACCACCTGGTACGCCGATCCTAGTGTCGATACATTCTGCGGTCCGACGCTTTGCTGCGGCTGGTGGCACTACGATTGCACTCACTCAGTCCTCAACGGCGTACACCCGAGTGTAACGGAGGCATCGTGCAATATGAAAATGGATTGGTATAAATGTCAGGGAACGAACTGTCACGAGCTCGTTAGTAAGGAAATGAAAATAGGAGTCTGATTCTAAGCATGCACTCCTGGGAGTTGAGGAAGAATTTATCTAGGAGGGCCTATATTGGCCTTTCTGTCGCCGGATTTTATAGCACCTTAGTTCCACCACAGCTCTCGTCTGGTCATCCTGTATGTGTTGTTCGTAGAATCGTAACAAAGGCCTATGTAGGCTAGTAGGCTAATTTTCATTAACTAGCCTATAATAGGACCTAGCCTAATGTTCTTCGACGCTGCTTCTGAAACCAATTGTCGCCAAACAATTAGCCTAATTAGCTTGTGTCTTTTCGTGATAAAGCATTTCTAAGCACTCAATTATATGGACTATATTCTATTAAGCATTGTCATTTATTCTATCGTTGCAATGCTTTATTGAGGTCAGCAGATCGGCCTATGAAACTGACGCCTATTGTTGCAGACAACAGAAATGCCTGCAATGACCTGCATATGCCTGCATATAATTATATAGCGCATGCTGCTAAAAGCATTATTAGCCTGCTCGTAGCCTACGTGACACTGATACCGCACACCGAAGCACTGTTACAGGTAGCCTATCGTTGTAGACTCAGTTATTGCATAAATTATGTGCATAGTAAGCATAGCCTACTGTTGCACATCTTATTACTTTCGCATATGCACCATTGAAAAGTTAATTTCGATGTTTATCCATACATCTATTGTAATAGGCCTAGGCCTACTTGTACATCACTATTGTTCGCACCAAACTTATGTGAAAACTTGCTTTAGAAATAAACTTTCTGCAGGAAACTTTATTATAGTGAATAAGCTTACTTCCCTATGGTAGGCTATGATATAGCCGCATCATTCACTATAGCCTACGTAGACCTACTGAATTGATTTCATTTCACTTTCAGCAATGTAAAATAAAACATTTGTGTTTTTTTCAACAATAGATTCCGTTAAAGCGGATGAGAGTGTAGCTATAGACTGTCGCTTTTGGCCAGACATAAAAATAGGGAACAACTTAATTCATTTTCATTTATTCATAAAGGTCCAATGACGACGGCACCTGGGTTCTCATTCCCCATCCTATTCGAACTCCTGTCTGCGATCTTAAAAATGTCATCATCGATAATATTCCATTGAATTCAAATACCTCGCCGGTTGTCAACAGTAAGTTGGTTCCACTGCGAAGTTCTTACCACGACAGTGGACGCGCTGCTATAGAACCCAAGACAGTGTCAGGTAATGTAAAGTAATTGTGGTTATAAGATACCCTACACGTAAGGAGATTTATATAGCGCCTCTTAAGGCTACTACTCAGGTGCGCTCCCTACCCAGCCTCAGCTGAAAAGTACTGTTACGTTAATGATTGTTTGACATAGACCTAGTGATACAATGCTCCGAATTATTAGCTGTTCCGCCCCTCTGATCCTATGGTAACTCGACCCGGACCACCATGGACTATTCTTACGGACCACCCTTTTGACTCAACGCAGCGCTCGTGAATAAGCTGGTGCCCCGCGTTTGGCTTTCGAGTGGCGCTTTAGAAATTTGGAGATTACGATTACGATTATTCTGGACGTATAAAATGGAGGCTCTGCCAGTTTAACGGTGCAATAATTATCAGAATGAGTATAATAGGACTGACTATTCCTTTCTACCCTAGTGGACCCTTGAGTCAATTCAAATCAAGTCAAAACGGGCCCTTAATCTCGGCTAAGCCAAGCATGGTGCGGGTACAAATGACAGTCCAACGCGCTGCTTATTAGAATCCTAATAATTACCGGAAGTGTACAATGATAGTCGATCAATTTTTTCGTACATTGTTCTCGACAATGCTTTACGATAACCTTCCGTCTATTCATACCCCGTAGGCCGCTCTTGCCCCACCCTCTTCTATAGCACAAAATGACAGACCTTATAAAGATTATATCCATTGTTTAGTTCTGCATTGAAATGGCCCATTCTAAATCTACTTTACGTCGCATTGATTTAATTGCGCGAAAGCCTATTATAAACCTATCTTTCTAATAATTAATTGCCAGAATAAAATAGAACAGTTTGTCGTTGCACGTTGGTAACGGATGTTGACGGTGTCCGGACAATTCGTCGACGGACAATTCGGACCGGACAATTCGCACCGGACAATTCGCAATTCGGACCGATCCGAACAATTCTTAGCAGCCAAAATTCGTGATGGGACTTCCACTTTTAGGTCAGATTTTCTTAGCCTACCCATCTCCATCACCCAAAATGTATTACTGTCCGAACTAATAATGATCTGACACCTGACTAGGGGGCATAAAGACCATGGGCCTATATAGGTATGAAAATTACATTGATCTAAATAACTGCCTATAAGTTGATAATTTTCTGCATTTAACTACTAATTTCAGTTTCTTATTTTCAGTTATTGAACTAAGTTTAGAGATTAGACACACAATAGACAGTATTGTTGACGCCATATAATTATTTTATGCTAATGATAAATAAAAGTCTCATCCCCGTAGTCTCTTAGGAGTGAGATTTTTATATGCACTCCGAATTGTCCGTCTCCGAAATGTCTGGGTCCAAATTGTCCGTCTCCGAATAATCCGGTCCGAATTGTCCGTCGACGAATTGTCCGGGAACCATAGGCCTATGTAGGACGCCAATGGTGTTGGCTGTAGGCTAATATATATTATGAGGTCGTTGGTGTTGGATATAGTTAGGCCTACTATTTAAAAGCAATCACATTCAGTAACTATAGTTATCGGAGTGCAAGAGTAACTAGTTAGGCCCACTGTAACGAATTACTTTTTTAAAACTACAAAACGACCAGAATTGGGTACCGGTAGCCGTTAATTTTGTTTTACTACATGTGGAACATTGTGCATGGAACGAAACCTGTTGAAATTTGATAGTTTAAAATTGGACAGATAGCACTGGAAGGAAGCCATTTAGTTGTACAAGCTATAGATGGCATTTGTTTGTATGATAGCAGTAGCGGCGCTAAGGGGGGGCTATGGGCTAAGCCCCTCAAAAGTCCATGGGCTAAGCCCCATAAAGTCCATCCATTTTCCCCCATGTAAAAATGAATTTTTTTGACGATTGGCCCTCTTTAGCCCCCCCTCCCCAAACCGTAAAAGTACGCACGACGAGATTTGCCAGGCAGTTTGGCGGACATGAAAAAGAACCGATTTCCAAAATCGATGACTAAAAAAGGTCGTCAGATATTTTGGCGACTCAAAACGGAAAATTTCCCCCGCAAATTCAGCCCCCCCCCAACTGAAATCCTGGCGCCGCCACTGATGTGTAGTTCATGCTATAGCGCCCCTTCAATCTTACTTCTCAGATGCGCTCCCCGACTAAAGGACGGATACTGCATTGGAGTTTCACGCCGAAGTATTGAGCAATTGCGAGTAAAGGACTTTCCCAAAGTCCCTATATACATTGTACGTGGCGATATGCAGTGGCGGCGCCAGGATTTCAGTTTGGAGGGGGGCTGAAATTTCTGACGACTTTTTTTAGTCGCCAGCCGAAAATCGTGGATATTTCGATGTAAACAAATTCGGGTGGCCCTTTTTTATGGGGTGAGGCTGAACCTCTTGAAGGAGGCTTGGCCCCCAGGCCCCTAGTGCCGCCACTGGCGAGCGATATGAGGTGGATTCAAACCTACAACCTTTCGGCTGCAAGGCAACGAACATACCCAATACTGCACACCACCGCGTCCCATGGCATTTGTACAATGCTTAGCAGTAAATTATACCTTTCAAAATGGTAGTAGCCTATCATAATTATAGCTACTATATAAAGGGTGGGCAAGAAAGTAATCTCCTACGGCTTTTTGTCAATATCTTGGACAAAAATAGGAAATTTTCAAATCCAGGTTTACGGGCTGGAAGGTAATTCATTTCTACGCAAAATAGCTAAATTTCATCGCCATATGTGAAACAGAACAAAAGTTATATTATTTCTAGTGAAGCCACCCACCGTTATTTGACGATTCAAAAACGTCTCGCAACAAAAAGCAACATAAAACCGATTTTATTATTCTAGCCAATATCTTGGCAATGCGTAGGCCTACAGGTAATAAAAAATAATATCATAAAATATTATTATAACAGTTCATGTAATAAAACATTTGATACTCTAAACAGCAAATAAGAACTAGAATCAGTTTGTCAAATACTCTAGGGACTAGGGGAAGCTGTAATTTCTGCGTCTGTAACGGCTGCGGTGCCAGAGGCTTTGTCGGCGACGGCTTCTCCGTCTGCGGCGTCTCCCTTGCCATCGTCGTTCTTGGCCGTCGCTGCTGTCGACACAGAAAGAGAGAAATCCTCTTTTCGGTCAGCACATTAAAGTATAAGGTCAAACTTACCAGTTCGAGATCTTCGTAGTCTTCCATCTTGCCGTTGATCTTTCGATCTTCCTTGAAGCCTTGATGGAGCTGGAACTGACCAGACCTCTCGGTCCGCGATCGCCTGTTGTTTTATACAATCGTCGTCCTTGGCCGTCGCAGCTGACAGCTGCTGTCGACACTCCCGGCCGCCGAGCGCTGCGAGCCCTCGACCTTCCTCTCACGTCGACGTATTCTCCAAGGTCTTCTTCCTGCGCAACCAAGAACAACCCACACCCTTCCCTAAGAGAACGTCTCATAGAGTAACAATACTTCCGGTCCTATGTCGAAATCTAAACTTAAGATGACGATGATCTTAAGTAAACTTAATTAACGTTAAATGCTATTAAATTAATGAAACCCAATTGCTCTAATCTATAGGACTTGATCGCTTCTCGTCCTTTTGACTAAGTGACTCGGATTACCCTGTTCTCTTGTAAGTTTGACCATGTGCTGGCCAAAGAGAGAAATCCTCTCTTCGGTCAGCACATTAAAGTATAAGGTCAAACTTACCAGTTCGAGATCTTCGTAGTCTTCCATCTTGCCGTTGATCTTTCGATATTCCTTGAAGCCTTGATGGAGCTGGAACTGACCAGACCTCTCGGTCCGCGATCGCCTGTTTTTTTACACAATCGTCGTCCTTGGCCGTCGCAGCTGACAGCTGCTGTCGACACTCCCGGCCGCCGAGCGCTGCGAGCCCTCGACCTTCCTCTCACGTCGACGTATTCTCCAAGGTCTTCTTCCTGCGCAACCAAGAACAACCCACACCCTTCCCTAAGAGAACGTCTCATAGAGTAACAATACTTCCGGTCCTATGTCGAAATCTAAACTTAAGATGACGATGATCTTAAGTAAACTTAATTAACGTTAAATGCTATTAAATTAATGAAACCCAATTGCTCTAATCTATAGGACTTGATCGCTTCTCGTCCTTTTGACTAAGTGACTCGGATTACCCTGTTCTCTTGTAAGTTTGACCATGTGCTGGCCAAAGAGAGAAATCCTCTCTTCGGTCAGCACATTAAAGTATAAGGTCAAACTTACCAGTTCGAGATCTTCGTAGTCTTCCATCTTGCCGTTGATCTTTCGATCTTCCTTGAAGCCTTGATGGAGCTGGAACTGACCAGACCTCTCGGTCCGCGATCGCCTGTTTATTTTACACAATCGTCGTCCTTGGCCGTCGCAGCTGACAGCTGCTATCGACACTCCCGGCCGCCAAGCGCTGCGAGCCCTCGACCTTCCTCTCACGTCGACGTATTCTCCAAGGTCTTCTTCCTGCGCAACCAAGAACAACCCACACCCTTCCCTAAGAGAACGTCTCATAGAGTAACAATACTTCCGGTCCTATGTTGAAATCTAAACTTAAGATGACGATGATCTTAAGTAAACTTAATTAACGTTAAATGCTATTAAATTAATGAAACCCAATTGCTCTAATCTATAGGACTTGATCGCTTCTCGTCCTTTTGACTAAGTGACTCGGATTACCCTGTTCTCTTGTAAGTTTGACCATGTGCTGGCCAAAGAGAGCAAACCTCTCTTCGGTCAGCACATTAAAGTATAAGGTCAAACTTACCAGTTCGAGATCTTCGTAGTCTTCCATCTTGCCGTTGATCTTTCGATCTTCCTTGAAGCCTTGATGGAGCTGGAACTGACCACACCTCTCGGTCCGCGATCGCCTGTTTTTTTTACACAATCGTCGTCCTTGGCCGTCGCAGCTGACAGCTGCTGTCGACACTCCCGGCCGCCGAGCGCTGCGAGCCCTCGACCTTCCTCTCACGTCGACGTATTCTCCAAGGTCTTCTTCCTGCGCAACCAAGAACAACCCACACCCTTCCCTAAGAGAACGTCTCATAGAGTAACAATACTTCCGGTCCTATGTCGAAATCTAAACTTAAGATGACGATGATCTTAAGTAAACTTAATTAACGCTAAATGCTATTAAATTAATGAAACCCAATTGCTCTAATCTATAGGACTTGATCGCTTCTCGTCCTTTTGACTCGGATTACCCTGTTCTCTTGTAAGTTTGACCATGTGCTGGCCAAAGAGAGAAATCCTCTCTTCGGTCAGCACATTAAAGTATAAGGTCAAACTTACCAGTTCGAGATCTTCGTAGTCTTCCATCTTGCCGTTGATCTTTCGATCTTCCTTGAAGCCTTGATGGAGCTGGAACTGACCAGACCACTCGGTCCGCGATCGCCTGTTTTTTTACACAATCGTCGTCCTTGGCCGTCGCAGCTGACAGCTGCTGTCGACACTCCCGGCCGCCGAGTGCTGCGAGCCCTCGACCTTCCTCTCACGTCGACGTATTCTCCAAGGTCTTCTTCCTGCGCAACCAAGAACAACCCACACCCTTCCCTAAGAGAACGTCTCAGAGAGTAACAATACTTCCGGTCCTTAGGTGGTCTAAATCTAAACTAAAGATGACGATGATCTTAGGTAAACTTAATTAACGTTAAATGCTATTAAATTAATGAAACCCATCTGCTCTAATCTATAGGACTTGATCGCTTCTCGTCCTTTTGACTAAGTGACTCGGATTACCCTGTTCTCTTGTAAGTTTGACCATGTGCTGCCCAAAGAGAGAAATCCTCTCTTTGGTCATCACATTAAAGTATAAGGTCAAACTTACCAGTTCGAGATCTTCGTAGTCTTCCATCTTGCCGTTGATCTTTCGATCTTCCTTGAAGCCTTGATGAAGCTGGAACTGACCAGACCTCTCGGTCCGCGATCGCCTGTTTTTTTACACAATCGTCGTCCTTGGCCGTCGCAGCTGACAGCTGCTGTCGACACTCCCGGCCGCCGAGCGCTGCGAGCCCTCGACCTTCCTCTCACGTCGACGTATTCTCCAAGGTCTTCTTCCTGCGCAACCAAGAACAACCCACACCCTTCCCTAAGAGAACGTCTCATAGAGTAACAATACTTCCGGTCCTATGTCGAAATCTAAACTTAAGATGACGATGATCTTAAGTAAACTTAATTAACGTTAAATGCTATTAAATTAATGAAACCCAATTGCTCTAATCTATAGGACTTGATCGCTTCTCGTCCTTTTGACTCGGATTACCCTGTTCTCTTGTAAGTTTGACCATGTGCTGGCCAAAGAGAGAAATCCTCTCTTCGGTCAGCACATTAAAGTATAAGGTCAAACTTACCAGTTCGAGATCTTCGTAGTCTTCCATCTTGCCGTTGATCTTTCGATCTTCCTTGAAGCCTTGATGGAGCTGGAACTGACCAGACCACTCGGTCCGCGATCGCCTGTTTTTTTACACAATCGTCGTCCTTGGCCGTCGCAGCCGACAGCTGCTGTCGACACTCCCGGCCGCCGAGTGCTGCGAGCCCTCGACCTTCCTCTCACGTCGACGTATTCTCCAAGGTCTTCTTCCTGCGCAACCAAGAACAACCCACACCCTTCCCTAAGAGAACGTCTCAGAGAGTAACAATACTTCCGGTCCTTAGGTGGTCTAAATCTAAACTAAAGATGACGATGACCTTAGGTACACTTAATTAACGTTAAATGCTATTAAATTAATGAAACCCATCTGCTCTAATCTATAGGACTTGATCGCTTCTCGTCCTTTTGACTAAGTGACTCGGATTACCCTGTTCTCTTGTAAGTTTGACCATGTGCTGCCCAAAGAGAGAAATCCTCTCTTTGGTCATCACATTAAAGTATAAGGTCAAACTTACCAGTTCGAGATCTTCGTAGTCTTCCATCTTGCCGTTGATCTTTCGATCTTCCTTGAAGCCTTGATGAAGCTGGAACTGACCAGACCTCGCGGTCCGCGATCGCCTGTTTTTTTTACACAATCGTCGTCCTTGGCCGTCGCTGCTGACAGCTGCTGTCGACACTCCCGGCCGCCGAGCGCTGCGAGCCCTCGACCTTCCTCTCACGTCGACGTATTCTCCAAGGTCTTCTTCCTGCGCAACCAAGAACAACCCACACCCTTCCCTAAGAGAACGTCTCATAGAGTAACAATACTTCCGGTCCTATGTTGAAATCTAAACTTAAGATGACGATGATCTTAAGTAAACTTAATTAACGTTAAATGCTATTAAATTAATGAAACCCAATTGCTCTAATCTATAGGACTTGATCGCTTCTCGTCCTTTTGACTAAGTGACTCGGATTACCCTGTTCTCTTGTAAGTTTGACCATGTGCTGGCCAAAGAGAGCAAACCTCTCTTCGGTCAGCACATTAAAGTATAAGGTCAAACTTACCAGTTCGAGATCTTCGTAGTCTTCCATCTTGCCGTTGATCTTTCGATCTTCCTTGAAGCCTTGATGGAGCTGGAACTGACCAGACCTCTCGGTCCGCGATCGCCTGTTTTTTTTACACAATCGTCGTCCTTGGCCGTCGCAGCTGACAGCTGCTGTCGACACTCCCGGCCGCCGAGCGCTGCGAGCCCTCGACCTTCCTCTCACGTCGACGTATTCTCCAAGGTCTTCTTCCTGCGCAACCAAGAACAACCCACACCCTTCCCTAAGAGAACGTCTCATAGAGTAACAATACTTCCGGTCCTATGTCGAAATCTAAACTTAAGATGACGATGATCTTAAGTAAACTTAATTAACGTTAAATGCTATTAAATTAATGAAACCCAATTGCTCTAATCTATAGGACTTGATCGCTTCTCGTCCTTTTGACTCGGATTACCCTGTTCTCTTGTAAGTTTGACCATGTGCTGGCCAAAGAGAGAAATCCTCTCTTCGGTCAGCACATTAAAGTATAAGGTCAAACTTACCAGTTCGAGATCTTCGTAGTCTTCCATCTTGCCGTTGATCTTTCGATCTTCCTTGAAGCCTTGATGGAGCTGGAACTGACCAGACCTCTCGGTCCGCGATCGCCTGTTTTTTTTACACAATCGTCGTCCTTGGCCGTCGCAGCTGACAGCTGCTGTCGACACTCCCGGCCGCCGAGTGCTGCGAGCCCTCGACCTTCCTCTCACGTCGACGTATTCTCCAAGGTCTTCTTCCTGCGCAACCAAGAACAACCCACACCCTTCCCTAAGAGAACGTCTCAGAGAGTAACAATACTTCCGGTCCTTATGTGGTCTAAATCTAAACTAAAGATGACGATGATCTTAGGTAAACTTAATTAACGTTAAATGCTATTAAATTAATGAAACCCATCTGCTCTAATCTATAGGACTTGATCGCTTCTCGTCCTTTTGACTAAGTGACTCGGATTACCCTGTTCTCTTGTAAGTTTGACCATGTGCTGCCCAAAGAGAGAAATCCTCTCTTTGGTCATCACATTAAAGTATAAGGTCAAACTTACCAGTTCGAGATCTTCGTAGTCTTCCATCTTGCCGTTGATCTTTCGATCTTCCTTGAAGCCTTGATGAAGCTGGAACTGACCAGACCTCGCGGTCCGCGATCGCCTGTTTTTTTTACACAATCGTCGTCCTTGGCCGTCGCAGCTGACAGCTGCTGTCGACACTCCCGGCCGCCGAGCGCTGCGAGCCCTCGACCTTCCTCTCACGTCGACGTATTCTCCAAGGTCTTCTTCCTGCGCAACCAAGAACAACCCACACCCTTCCCTAAGAGAACGTCTCATAGAGTAACAATACTTTCGGTCCTATGTCGAAAATTAAACTTAGGATGACGATGATCTTAAGTAAACTTAATTAACGTTAAATGCTATTAAATTAATGAAACCCAATTGCTCTAATCTATAGGACTTGATCGCTTCTCGTCCTTTTGTCTAAGTGACTCGGATTACCCTGTTCTCTTGTAAGTTTGACCATGTGCTGGCCAAAGAGAGAAATCCTCTCTTCGGTCAGCACATTAAAGTATAAGGTCAAACTTACCAGTTCGAGATCTTCGTAGTCTTCCATCTTGCCGTTGATCTTTCGATCTTCCTTGAAGACTTGATGGAGCTGGAACTGACCATACCTCTCGCTCCGTGATCGCCTGTTTTTTTTTACACAATCGTCGTCCTTGGCCGTCGCTGCTGACAGCTGCTGTCGACACTCCCGGCCGCCGAGCGCTGCGAGCCCTCGACCTTCCTCTCACGTCGATCGACGTCTTCTCCAAGGTCTTCTTCCTGCGCAACCAAGAACAACCCACACCCTTCCCTAAGAGAACGTCTCATAGAGTAACAATATTTCCGGTCTTTAGTGGTCTAAATCTAAACTTAAGATGACGATGATCTTAAGTAAACTTAATTAACGTTAAATGCTATTAAATTAACGAAATCCAATACATTGATCTAATCTATAGGACTTGATCGCTTCTCGTCCTTTTGACTAAGTGACTCGGATTACCCTGTTCTCTTGTAAGTTTGACCATGTGCTGGCCAAAGAGAGAAATCCTCTCTTCGGTCAGCACATTAAAGTATAAGGTCAAACTTACCGGTTCGAGATCTTCGTAGTCTTCCATCTTGCCGTTGATCTTTCGATCTTCCTTGAAGCCTTGATGAAACTGGAACTGACCAGACCTCTCGGTCCGCGATCGCCTGTTTTTATACACAATCGTCGTCCTTGGCCGTCGCTGCTGACAGCTGCTGTCGACACTCCGGGCCGCCGAGCGCTGCGAGCCCTCGACCTTCCTCTCACGTCGATCGACGTCTTCTCCAAGGTCTTCTTCCTGCGCAACCAAGAACAACCCACACCCTTCCCTAAGAGAACGTCTCATAGAGTAACAATACTTCCGGTCGTTAGGTGGTCTAAATCTAAACTAAAGATGACGATGATCTTAAGTAAACTTAATTAACGTTAAATGCTATTAAATTAGCGAAATCCAATAAATTGCTCTAATCTATAGGACTTGATCGCTTCTCGTCCTTTTGACTAAGTGACTCGGATTACCCTGTTCTCTTGTAAGTTTGACCATGTGCTGGCCAAAGAGAGAAATCCTCTCTTCGGTCAGCTATTAAAGTATAAGGTCAAACTTACCAGTTCGAGATCTTCGTAGTCTTCCATCTTGCCGTTGATCTTTCGATCCTCCTTGAAGCCTTGATGGAGCTGGAACTGACCAGACTTCTCGGTCCGCGATCGCCTGTTTTTTTACACAATCGTCGTCCTTGGCCGTCGCAGCTGACAGCTGCTGTCGACACTCCCGGCCGCCGAACGCCGCGAGCACTCGACCTTCCTCTCACGTCGACGTATTCTCCAAGGTCTTCTTCCTGCGCAACCAAGAACAACCCACACCCTTCCCTAAGAGAACGTCTCATAGAGTATTTATTTATTTTTTTATTGCCAAAGAAACAAAAAGAACATGTGTACAAGTAATAGACACAGAAACGGTCTCTGAGCAACAGTAAGCCCGGAAAAAGCTAGAAGCCTATATCAACCTACCCACTAAATTACATTTACATCTCAGTCAACGATAGATGTGACACAGTTGTAAGCAAAAAAGTTCTGTTGAGACCATATGAATGTTAGCACTGACCAATATTATACAGCAAAATAGCAACACATTCAGTACCAGTACAAAATTATAAAACAAAATTTAATTGAAACACAGGTGCAGTACCTAGCCTAGTAAAAAAGGAGATATGAAAACAAAATTAAGAAAACAAGAACCGAAACTAAAAAGAAAAGGTGCTGAGGTATGCATTACAGCAAGATAAACAGTAGGCTACAAAGTTAACCGATGAATTGTTTAGAAAGACCTGTTTAGCATTCAGTATATTTCAGTAAAAAGCCTGATTTCACTTCCCTTTTAAATGCAGGTAAAAAAATTCTCGTTTAAGGTAATCAGATAGGGAATTCCATAAACGAGGACCCAGGACCTGGAGGTTATGTGCTTTGGAGGCAGTTCGTGCATAAGGTACAACATAATTGGACGCGGTCCTGGTATTGTAAGAATGGGTTTGATCAACCGTCATAAAATAATTACAAAATTGATTATGTAACAAGTTGTGTACAGACTTAAACATGAACACAAGTTTCGATAAATGGGATAATTCATAAATTTTTAATATTTTCAGCTTATAAATCAAGGGATTTGAATGAGAAAGGTAACTGGAATAGGTAATAATTCTTACAGCTGCTTTCTGGAGCCTTAGTATACGGTCTAAATTCCCAGTTTTATACGGTGACGACCATACAGAGCAGCAGTATGTCAAGTGTGGCTCCAGTAAAGTTTGGTATAGTAGTTTTAATTTATCGGCATCAAGAATATGGCCAACCCTATAGAGTATGCCCACGATTTTAGATACCTTGTTGACTACCATTTCTACATGTTTCTTCCATTTAAGGTCATCACTCCAAGAAATTTGATTTCATGCACTCGATTCAAAGAAACTCCGTTTATAGTAATATTAACATCAGTATCAGAAAATATTTTTCTAGTAAATACCATAAAGGAAGTTTTTTGCAGGTTCAGAGAAAGTAAGTTAGCTGCGAACCAATGACAAATTTCCTCCAGTTTACTATTTAATGATGCAGCCAAAAGGATAGGACAATGACCAGTTGCAAAGATGTTCGTATCGTCTGCAAACATGATCAAGCTCAAGTCGGTCACAGATTGTATATCATTTACATACAAAAGAAATAGGAGGGGACCGAGAATTGAGCCCTGCGGGACGCCGCATATTATAGGTAAGAAAGATGAAGAGGTATTATTATTATTGAGAGAAACATATTGGTATCTATTAGATAAATAACTTGTGAACCACTTTAGAGGGGTACCCCGTATTCCGTAGTGTTCAAGTTTATGCAAAAGTATTTCATGGTTCACAGTGTCAAAGGCCTTCGAGAGATCCAGAAAGATTCCAATTGTAGTCTGATGATCATCTAAAGATTTACTAATTTGGTTAGTAAGATCAATTAAGGCCAATTCTGTGGATAGATTTTTCCTGAATCCATACTGGGTATCTGCAAGCAGATCATTGTGTTGCACAAAAGTGGTAATTAAACCTAGTGTAGGCAATTTTTTCTAGCAGTTTGGAGAAGGGTGATAAGATAGATATGGGACGATAATTAGAGACCTTTAATTTATCTCCAGACTTAAAGACTGGAATGATTTTTGCTATTTTCAGTGGGTTTGGGAAAATACCTTGCATTAAAGACTGGTTGAAAACATCAGCTAAAACAGAAGAAACTTCAAAGGAGCAATGTTTTAAAATCATGGTTGAGATAATTATCATCATGGCCCCTGCTCTGAGAATTATTCATTAGAGCAATAGTATCTATAATTTCAGGGGGCGTTACAGGGGTAAAGAAAATAGATTGGGTGGTTCTGAACTTTAGGTAGTCCTGAGGCTTAGTATTAACTGGCGCAATGGTCTTTGCTAAGTTAGGGCCTATGTTACTAAAATAGTTGTTGAAGCCCTCAGTTATAATTTTAGGATCAGTGACACTAGTTCCGCCATGGTGGGGCGCGGTGGTGTAGTGGTGGCGTCCAGGGGTTATTTTAAGGAAATTTCTCAACTGCACATAATTGACAGAATCAGCGGCGGCGCCAGGATTTCAGTTTTTTGGGGGGGGGGGTTAAAGGGGGTTAATCGTCAATTTTTTAAAATTTTTACATGGGGGAAAAATGGATGACCTTTTTTAGGGGGGTTTAGCCCCTTAGCCCGCCTCCCCAGCGCCGCCACTAAACGCCCGGTTAGAAATTTGAGGCATTACCGGACATGTGAGGCGCGGTGGTATAGTGGTGGCGTCATTGCCTTGAAGCCGGAAGGTTCGAGGTTCGAATCCACCTCGCCGAGTAAGGACCTTGGGCAAGTTCTACGCTCACAATTGCTCAGCGCTTCGGCGTGAAACTCCGATGCAGTGTCCGCTCTGCATTCGGGAGCGCCTCTGAGTAGAGAGAGCTTGAAGGGGCGCTATAACAAGTGCACATACATACAAACAAACAAACAAACATGGCTGAGTCCGGTAAATAATTATTGCTAGCAACAAGTGTTGGATACTTGGAGGGTAGTTTCTTATTGGGGCCATAAAAGACGTCTGTTTGAGATTTTCCAATTACATTGCCGTTTTTCTAGCTCCTCAAGTGCAGTCAGCCTGAGATACGTGGTAGGTATACACGTTGAGACAGATAGATTAGATGATGTTGCTTACTTTGACTGGCTACATAAGTATAGGCCTACAACTGGAGATAAGCCATGCAGCCATTCAACTGTACAAGTTATCCGATATAGGCCAGCCAACATGATGAATGTCACTGACTCACTGCTCCAGATTTCTTCATATACATGATGTAGGCTATATCTCAAATTAGTCGTACCCGACATATTGTGATCCCTCCTAACATTTTACTTAGTAGGCTACTTAGTCCTCCCCGCGCAGGTCTGCCAGTGCCGGCGCTAGTGTACCTGAGGCCCCCCCCAAAGAAAAACTTGAGGCCCCCCCATATCTTGCCCCATACCTTGCCCCATACCTTGAGCTGTCATCTCAGCAAAATTTCTCATAATATAAGTGCTGAAAGACATGGTGTAAGACTTCAATAAATCTCCCATCCAAATTGTTAAATTTTTTGGAATTTCCATGCTGTAATGGTAGAAATTTTAAGCTGTCATCTTTACAAAAAATTGCTCTTTTTCATTGCTGTTAGTCGTGGTTTAGGACTTCAGAGTGTGCCTCTCCATTGTTTAAATTTATCCGATTTGCCAACTGTATTGGTAGCATTTATAGGCTGTCATCTGAACAAAATTGATCATTATTGATGGGCAGTGGATGATACTTATGAAATATTTCTGAAATATTGGGGATACAAGGATTCCGTCCCAACCATAAATTGTGGGGCCGTGCCCCTGTCCACACCCCAAGTCTCCTCTTTGGTTGAAGGATAATGCTCTATTTGTTTGAATAATATAATTTTGTATGCTTTGCGTTAAAACATAGGCTAATTCGATGCATGGTTTCAGGATTGAAAAGTTATGAAAGGTATAATTACCAGCTACAGTTGAAGCCCCTTGCAAACTTGAGATCAGACACATACCAAGGACATATGAGACCCTACACAGGCTTTAATGTTTGGGTCTCACTCAGGTTTTATTTTGAGGCCTCATCCAATTAGCAATTAGAATAAGTTATAATTTATAAGCGTTGTGTTTGAGAAAGTGGACGAAATTGCCTGAGTTAGTTTAAATGGCTTTATGCTTACGCCCAAAATCAGTATGGTATTTGCATTAGGTCTGCTATGGCAGTGCCATATGGTTAGTTGAGACATGCACCAGAACGGATCTGCACAGTCACAAAATTAATAGGCATAATGACCAGCTAAATTTGGGGGCCCCTTTCAAACTCTAATGGCTTTATGCTTACGCCCAAAACCAGTACAATATTTGCATTAGGTCTGCAATGGCAGTGCCATGTGGTTAGTTGAGGCATGCACCAGACCGGAAATGTACAGTCCCAAATAGGCATAATGACCAGCTAAATTTGGGGGGCCCTTTCAAACTCTAATGGTTATATACTTATGACTAAAACCAGTATGATATTTGCATTAGGTCTGCTATGGCAGTGCCATATGGTTAGTTGAGGCATGCACCAGACCGGATCTGTACAGTCACAAATAGGCATAATGACCTGCTAAATTTGGGGGCCCCTTTCAAACTCTAATGGCTTTATGCTTACGCCCAAAACCAGTACAATATTTGCATTAGGTCTGCAATGGCAGTGCCATGTGGTTAGTTGAGGCATGCACCAGACCGGAAATGTACAGTCCCAAATAGGCATAATGACCAGCTAAATTTGGGGGGCCCTTTCAAACTCTAATGGTTATATACTTATGACTAAAACCAGTATGATATTTGCATTAGGTCTGCTATGGCAGTGCCATATGGTTAGTTGAGGCATGCACCAGACCGGATCTGTACAGTCACAAATAGGCATAATGACCTGCTAAATTTGGGGGCCCCTTTCAAACTCGGGGCCCCCCCCAATTGGGGGGTACGGGGGGTGCTAGCGCCGGCACTGAGGTCTGCATATCGGGAAACGCATCAATCCACTCAATCCACTCATCTCGGCCCATCGCCAACTGCTCCGCCTCCTCCCACCGTCCCAAGACTTATAACAACATCACAAGCATAAGAGTGGCATCTCTCATCAGACTATTCATTTATCTACCACGCACAATCAGCTTTTCATGCATGACGACAGGGTTGCAGTAAATCGAATTTCTAGCCGTTGCATTCTAGATACACATGTAGGTCTACGGACCTCCCATAAGCGAAATCACGGACGACACTTTTTTATCTACATGTTAAGCTGGACAGCTGCCACGGCATTACGATATATATATATATATATATATATATATATTTATATAACGTGCTCGCCATAGTCCGGTAATTTACTCAAGGCTGCCTGGCAACCCTACGTATACCCTACATAGCACGTGTGCCACGTGACACGGTCCGAGTTTCTAGGGTTTGCGTCAATTGCGTCTTTCGCCTTTTCGCAGTGAAAATGAAAAGAAAATCCGAATTTAGAAAGATAGAATCTTTTTTTATCAAAAGGTAGGTAGAAGGCAAAACACTGGCTGTACGATGACTTGCTGGATCCTATTGCAGGATTCCTTGTGTTCCTTTCGTTTGTTTTAATTATTTTTTAAACTGTTTTCCGTTTTCAGCGTGTGACAAGGCTTGGCCTGCAGCGGAATACATGATGTCATACTGTAGCTGTAGAGGTACATGTATATAATTGTAGTGTTATGTGTTTTACTGACTGTTACATATTTATTATTATAATCAGGTGCAATAAATAAGCATCGATACAATCAACGTAGGCCTTTAATTATGGCATGCCCGAGATTGTCTTTGTCCATTACCTATTGAATTTAACCGATGATTAGTGTCGTCGTCGTCGGTGCCTCATTCGTCACTCCGAACATTGGCGGCATCATAGACAATCTTTCTCGGAAGTTTCGCCAGAGATCCTTCTGCTGTGTTGCTTGCATCACCCATTCACCAGCTCCATTGACAGTCCCGTACATTCCAATATTCCATCACGTCGTCCATTCACATTCTTCGTGGTCATCCTCTTCCTCTTGAGACTTGATCCTTCAGTTTCACCAATTATTATATCTTTCTCAAGGCAGTTTATTGTCTTCCTCATTATATGTCCGGAATACTGCAATTTCCTTTTAACTATTACGCTCCAGAGTTCTTTTCCACCCACTTCTCTATTAGGATTATTAGGATTAGTGTAGGCGATTTAATCACTATAATATAGTCATTAAGTCGCCTGCACTAATCCTATTTATTCTTCTTAATTATCCTAACCCTATAATATCACTCTTTATATTATATATAATTTATTATTATTATAGATATAATTTCTGAGATTGAGATTATCTTATGTTTTTGTAGGCTACAGCCTACAAGGCTAATGAGATTAGATAATTAGTCAACATTATATCTATGGACGACATCAATGACAATGAAGGGGGCTTCTTAGACTATATAACACGTGTGAGACTGTGAGTTGTAGTTTCTTCTTAGATTATAACACCTGTGAAATGTAGGGATGTATTGGTTCCTGTGCAACTGTGTAAGCTTATATAATTATAGTCCTACTTCCGTCTGTGGTTGCATAAAGAATTGCAATTATAATTAATATTTATTGCAATCTTGAAGGTCTCTCTTTTATCAGCACTGAAATAATAGAGTGATTTTGTTAAGGTGACAAATTTAAAAGCTACAATATTATTATTAGACCTAATATTATTATCATTACCATTGTCGCTAACATCGTTATCGTTATAATAATTATATTATCAAGTCCCGATATAACCTAGGGTCCTGGACAGGTTTGTAGGCCTAATTAATTCTATTCTGCTTTAACAGAACAAAGGACGAAACTAACAACCCACCTGAAAATCACAACTCCCAAGTTGAGGATGACCATGAGACACGCAACGAAGTGGAGGTTGCTGTTTATGGTGACGGGCGTTGTTTTTTGCGATGCCTAGCAGCAGTGCTATATCCAAGTTTAGCATGTGCAGAAAGGTTTAAATCAGGCCAAATCCGTTCAGTCGATATCGCTGCTAAGGAAACCGTTGTCGCTGATTTACTTAGAAAGGAAATTTGTAACGTTTTGAGAGAACACAGAGATGTGTTGCATGAAATGGCAGATAGTCTGCCGTTTTTGCTGGACAATACTGTTGATCGCAGATTTCTTTCGATTGACGATCGAATCTCGGCAATGTCACACCCTACCACATATGTTGGCAATGTTGAGATACTTGTTGCAGCATATCTTCTATACGTACACAGATACACCTTTTCTGTTCCTCTCCAGATGGGTTGAAGCTGGTCGCCAAATTGCCGCAGACATTATACACTCTCAGCAAACCTGTACAACTGATGTACAGTGAAGACAGTAAAATCCAGCCCGGTCATTTCAGTTTGCTGATCGCTGAAAAAGAACTACATCGTGGAGAAAATGAATGCGATTTCAAGCAGTCATTGAAAGATGTATTATCCGATCCTAGCAGACCAACTGGCCAAGACGGATGTGAAGCTTATTTCAAAGACGTTCTGAACGACCATGCAGGTGTAAGCAGTTTAGCATCAATCCCTCAACAAGAATCATTTCAGGATGATGCAGTCGATATAACTTTGACAGAATCACGAACTTTATGCCGCAGTTTGTCTGAGCATAACTTGCACAAGAACACTCAGTTGTACGAAGAAGCCAACATTTCGACGTTATTATCATCTGGGAAGACAGAACTCACAGAAGTACCAGAGTGTGACCCAGCAGCATGCGTTAGCTCATCTGCAATGCCATATGACTATGGTATGGATAAAAAAGAACTCAGAGAAAAATCTTTGGAAATTAGACCGGTGCAAACCACCAACACTTTACGTCATTTTCGACGAAACGGCCGTCACTACGTAAGCTGTACAGCTTGCTGTAAGTTTCAAGATTTGGTGAAAAGACTTTCAGTAAAATGTCAGGTGCCACCTATTGCTCTGGAGTGTGGAGTAATTTTTCGAAAAGAAACGGTACGGAAGCACTTGCAGCAGCCTTATCATTCTCAAAGCTTGAAGGCTCATCGTATGACAACCTTATCTCCGGTAGACGCTGTGAAAATGTCTGATATGGGAAGATCAATCTCAAAGGTCAATGAGAAACTGGCAGAGAAAGTCGGCAGTCTTTTCGTACACGCATATGGAGATGCAAAGAAATTAACTCTGAGTGCATTTTCATTTCCTGCAAGAGTTGTTATCAGTAGGCTACTATGGCATCTGCTTTCTCATGGAATTGCGGTAAAATGACAACTGAGCAAGATTGGAACTTACAGTACTTGACGCCAGCATCTCACAAAGAATTTTTGCAATGCATTGTACAAAGTCACCAAGAAATTCTTGCGAAAAAGCTGACCAATGATGTATTGGCATTATCCATACGATGCGATGGAACCGTAGACAGAACGCAAATTGATAAAATTTACGTTATGGCGAAAGTGGTCAGAGGGGTTGGTTCAGAGGAACAATACTTCTTAGGTGCCAGCGAACCTCGTTGCCGAGGCGCTAAGGGGATTCTCGAAGCTCTGGAAGAAGCATGCATTAACACAGTTGGAGAATCTGCTGCAAAGCATACATTGTATACTAAGACACGCGTCCTCTTTGGTGACGGATGGAGCGTCTATCAATACAGGTGAGAGGTCTGGCTTATGGACTCTATTTCGAGCCAAAATGAGGGATCATCAATCAACATCTGTCCCTTTGTTAACAATCTGGTGTGCAGTTCACCGTTCGAATTTGGCTTGGAAATCTACCAGCAACTCTGTCAGTGAGATTGGTCATATATTTCAGAATCTGGTAGCCCTGTCCACATATTTTCACACATCAGGTCTCAGATCAAGGGAACTTCGGGAAGTCGCAGATCTTAACAACTCTCACCTCGTTGCGCTTCCTAAGCTTTTTGAGGTTAGGTGGTCTGAGTTTTCATACGCATTAGTAAATTCGGTTCTGGTATCATGGTTTTCGCTTGTTCTTTATATGCGGCAATCCAAAGATAAAGCTTCAAGTGGTTTTTTGGCATTTCTTCTAGATGAGGATAAACTCGTACTCCTGTCATTTTTGGCTGATGTTCTCACTGTCTTCAGCAGATACCAGAAACTGCTGCAAGGAGATGGCATCACTATTCTCGACATTGAAAAGACAACTAAGTCGGTAAAAGCACGGCTGTTAGCTTTAACAGAAGATGACTTACCAGGAGGGTGGACTAAGGCTCTGAAGAAGGAACTTGTGTTACAACCAGATGGCGTAACAAAGATCCTGAAAGGAATTGAGCTAATGAGGACAAAGAAACGCCGCAAAGAACGCCACCAATATGTTTCCGATTGCAGGGATGTCAATGCTGTTTGTAGAGAAGTGGTTGCCTCGCTAGTCGAGTTCCTTGACCAACGCTTTGATGTGGATGCTCAACTGATGCGTACTGCGAAGTCCTTTGCCACTCTACAACCTTCAGCAATTTGGAAGGAGTTCACAGCATGCTCTGTCCTGATCTCGCTTTGTCCGAGCTATCTCTTGAGTTTTGGGAGTTGCTTGAAATGGACAATATTGAAGCTCTTAGACAGATGACACTGGCACAAAAAGTTCGCTTTCTTGCATCATCTGACTCATACAGAAGTGTGACAACGGTCTTGGCCCGTCTTCTGGCTGCTAAACCTCACAGCGCAGACGTTGAACGTCTTATCAGCACAAGCTCCGCTTTAAAATCTACCGGCAGAAGCAGTATGTCGGTCAACTCCGAAAATGAATACTTGTACATTTATCACAACATGCCGCCATTGATAGAATGGGATCCTAGGGCGTCCGTGCTTCTGTGGCTGCAAAAGCGAGTCCGTAGAATGAGGGACACACCAAAAGCATCAAAACAACGTTGGTTTAAGGGAATATTTACACTTTCTGCAAGCGAACAGGCAGAATGCGATTACTCTTTTAGTCAAGATATCACCTCTGATGTTGCAAAACCAAAAGCATTTTGATCTCTAAAGTAAGTGTACGTGACCCGCCAAGGCTCGATCGTTATGCGAGGAATAGCTGAATTGGGGAAATTTTGATACGGTCTAGGATTATTTGCGATCCTTCATGTTTATATGCTTTAATTCATGTCTGTTGTTTAAAATGGTTGAAGTTGTAAACACAACAGCAGAGAAGCCCTGTGCTCCGCCTGGCTTTCGTTTTTAACTAATTATTTTGTTACAAACTGTGAATCTTGCATTTGATTTCGTTTCGCTAAGCGTTATTTGACTTGCATCAGACAGCTTGTTTGAATATGCCATGTCTTTATCTATAGACTTGTTTTCTTGTATTTTATGTCAATAGAGTTGTCGGTAGAAATTTAAAGTTAAATTCACGGCAAAAATGTCTTATAATCTTGTTTGTTGCAATAATAGTTTAATTAAAATATATTAGCTGCTTATATTGTTTATGCGATTGTATGTAAACAAGTAACTGCACAAAACCTGATTTTCAACTGCACAAATTGGTTTTCCAACTACACACTTTGTGTCTAGATGCGCGTTAAAATAACCCCTGGTGGCGTCATTGCCTTGAAGCCAGAAGGTTCGAGGTTCGAATCCACCTCGCTGCGTAAGGACCTTGGGCAAGTCCTTCACTCACAATTGCTCAGCGCTTCGGCGTGAAACTCCGATGCAGTGTCCGCTCTGCATTTGGGAGCGCCTCTGAGTAGAGAGAGAGAGAGAGAGAGAGAGAGAGAGAGCTTAAAGGGGCGCTATAACAAGTGCACATACATACATACATACATGGTCAATTTCAGATATCTTAGGAGTAAAAGCACTCTTCCCAATGATTGAATTAATGGTTTGCCAAACTTTATGTAGGTTATTTCTATGGAGTTGAAGTTTATTAGCATAATAGCCTTTCTCGGCCGCCCTCAACAGTGATAAAAGTTTATTCCGATAGGCTTTGTATTTATTAAACAGAACCCTGTTATTGGAGTTTTCCCCCTTTACAACAATACTTCTGGTCCATATATGTGGTCTAAATCTAAACTAAAGATGACGATGATCTTTAGTAAACTTAATTAACGTTAAATGCTATTAAATTAATGAAATTCAATTGCTCTAATCTATAGGACTTGATCGCTTCTCGTCCGTTTGACTAAGTGACTCGGATTACCCTGTTCTCTTGTAAGTTTGACCATGTGCTGGCCAAAGAGAGAAATCCTCTCTTCGGTCAGCACATTAAAGTATAAGGTCAAACTTACCAGTTCGAGATCTTCGTAGTCTTCCATCTTGCCGTTGATCTTTCGATCTTCCTTGAAGCCTCGATGGAGGTGGAACTGACCAGACCTCTCGACCCATCGCCATTTTTTACGCATTTCGAGTACGAAATGATCCACCAAATAGCTCTGGCCACAATGAGTTGCCGTGGTAATTCATTGCGTTGGTATAAGTTAATACGATGCTGGCATCTTCTGCTTACTTAGCGTCAGCTGCATCAACCAGAGATCTCGGGACTGCAATTCTCGGCACCGAGGATTGGACGGATGACCTGAGAGATGAAATCTTACAGTCCCGCATCACTTCACATCCGAGTGGAGATGAGGCTGCGTTGTCTAAGCAGAAGGTCTGGGACAGACCATTGATTGACATAGACAAATCTGATGTTTGGACATCACTCAACGACCCCTTCAACCGGGCCGGACTTGGAGCGGTGACATCTCCACACGCCGGGGACTGGATGGCTACTGTGCCCTTAATATCATGTGGGCTAGGTCTTAGCAATGAGGCCGTCAGGGTGGCTATTGGTTTACGCTTGGGTCTAAACCTCAACGCGCCACACCAGTGCCATTGTGGAGATTTGGTGGATCAAGGAGGTCACCACGGTCTGGTCTGTAAACAATCTGTGGGGCGAGCCAGCAGACACTTCGCGCTTAATGACATTGTTTGGAGGGCCCTTCAGAGAGCGGATACTCCAAGCACAAAAGAACCGCCTGGGCTTTTCCGAACCGACGGCAAACGACCTGATGGAGCGACTCTGATCCCGTGGTCGCGAGGCAAATACGTTGCCTGGGATGCCACTAGCATCCACACTTGCGCCACTTCATACATCCACGTGACATCGACTACACCGGGGGGTGCGGCCGAAGTAGCAGCAACACGAAAAAATGTAAAGTATGCTAACCTCCCCGCAACACATGACTTCGTCCCCATTGCCTTTGAAACACTTGGCCCCATAAACAGATCAGGCATTGAATTTTTAACTGAACTTGGACGGCGTTTGTCAGTGGTAACCCTCTCGAAACCACGTACCTTTTCCAACGCCTCTCAATTTGTACGCAACGATTTAATGCAGTGGCATTTCGAGGCACGTTCCCACAGTTGTCCTGTGATGAAGGTCGCTAACTCATGAACAAAGAACTTTTTATGCTTTTTCTTGTAAAACATGTTTCGTTTAATAAATGATTGTTATAAGTTAATATTTAATAATCCGCATTGTGACGTAACACTTACACGCATAACTTTAAACTAAGAGCGCAGCGTAAGCATAAAAAAATTATTATAGACAACTTTGTGAATGGAGTTTGTTACTTTAGATCATGACGTCAACAACAAGCTTAACATGGCATTAGTAGGCCTAATGTTTTTATACTTTGTATTATGACGTCAAAAAATGTTAAAATTATTTATTGTTTTGCATTAATTAGGCCTATGATGCTAGCGACAGCCCCCGTAGTAATTCATAACTAGGTTTTAACAACCAAAGACAATTCCAATGAGGATAATAAAACTATATTTTGACGTCAACAATAAGCTAGCTTGTCATGTTTTCATCCACTTCTTACATTATGACGCCAAGAGTGAATTCTGGACTCGATTGATCTTGTATTATGAGGTCACAACAGACATATTCAACATATTCTGTATATACACCGTGTCTCAATAAAAAAGGTGCAAAATTGTTTTAGTCAGAACTTCGCCAAATATCCACCAATCTTAATAACTTTTGGTAGGTAGACGGGAAAATGGCTGAAATTTCATGCTATATATAAATTTTCTACCTAACCTGACTCATATCATCGCACTACCTTGTTAAACACAGATGTACCAATTTTTCATATAACAGCGTCTCAAAGCTTGGCAGCACTGAAATCCATTGCATTGAGCCGGATGTCAAAGTGAATGGGGCATAGGCCTACTATCGCGACAACCTTCTTGCCCAGAAGATATCGTCAGACATAGGCCTACGCCGGATATCCCAGGGCGAGTTTTTTGTCTTCCAACAGGATGGCGCCCCGGCGCATCGAGCGCGCGACACCGTCTTTCCTGGAGCGAGAGACGCCCCACTTCATTCCTCCAACTCTGTGGCCGCCGAATTCACCAGATCTTAACCCAGTCGACTATAGCATATGGAGTGTGCTGCAGAAGAAGGTTTACCAATCCAGAATAGCCAGTATCGACGAACTCAAAACGCTTCTGATCGACGAGTGGGCGCGCTTTGACCAGTCGATTGTTGATGGTGCTATCGATCAGTGGCTGCACATGTTTCGGTCCCCGATACTGCAATTACACTACCGGTATGTTAAACTGGGGTGTAGGACATTAGCCCCTGGACATTATCCCCCGGACATGATCCCCCCGGACATTGCCCCCCCCGGACATATTCCCCCCGGGGTAGGACATTATCCCTCCCAGTCTAAGATTTCATTACCTAAAAACTGATGGATCCTCAAAATATAGCAATAGGCCTATGTGAAGTTAATAAGCTTATCTATACATCACACTATAGTTTATCTTTGTAAAAAGGTCAATTAATTCCAGGTTTGATATGTATATGGTAAAACATTTAATGGTCTTAAATGTTGAACGGGACATCGGATTGACGCTAATAAGTCTACGAAGTTCATACGTATAGGCCCTATGACGTTGACCGACCTTCGTAGGCCTACTGACTGGCTATCTACGATTCTACTGTATTGAATCTAATCTTGAATGGAAACGACGCTAATAAGGCTACGCAGCTTAGAAGTAGCTGAATTGACGTTAACAAACCTTTCTTGTAGACAATAAACAAGTAGGCCCTACGTACGATTTCCATTCGTTAATTTCAAATCTAATTCTAGGCCTGCTGACACAGTTGGTAGGCCTACGTTAATAGACACTAAATACGATTCCCATTCGTTTATTTCAACTCTACAAATAGACGCTGGAAACGACGCTAATAAGGCTACGAAGCTCAGGTGCAGTTAACTGACATTAACAACTTTCGAAGTCTTATCGGTGACGGCATTATTCTACGATTTGCACACTGGGGGGATCATGTCCGGGGGGGATAATGTCCTACGAAAAATCGGGGGGGAACATGTCCGGGGACTAATGTCCGGGGGGGATCATGTCCGGGGGATAATGTCCAGGGGGGCTAATGTCCGTTCCCCGTTAAACTGCTGAGTAGAAATTAACTTAATATACATTATACAAGAGGCTGGTAATTCAAACAGTTCTGGACACTTTTTAAACGGCTAGTGCAAAGTCCAGGTTTCGTCCATCTGGTTTCGTCCAGATAAATAATTTATTGACCCCTTTTGACCTTGTCTGTGGAACAGTCAAACTCGTCACTTTCATCGAGTATGGTTAAAGATGAGTCAACTTTCAACATCAAAAATGAAGGCAGAATAGCAATATTATATGTATTTATGTAGTCTGGACTTTGCACGAGCCGTTTAAAAAGTGTCCAGAACTGTTTGAATTACCAGCCTCTTGTATAATGTATATTACCAGTAAGTTAATTTCTAATCAGCAGTTTAACATAGTGTAATTGCAGTATTGGGGACCGAAACATGTGCAGTATCTTAAGGCAGTATCCATTAACGACTCAAACCTAACAGGCTAACACTAACCCTAAAAGGCCCTGACAACGCCCGATCTGATCCTAACCGACCCTCACGACGCCTAACCTTACCGAAACCGATCCTCATGGTCCCCGATACTGCAATTACGCCGAACATGCTGCTTCTTAATATCCAGCATTTTTATAAAGTCTACTCATTAGGACACAGAAACTTTCCTATTTTTTTGCGTTTGCTGTTTTTTCATAATAAGTTTGAAAAATAACTTGTGAACACCCTTAAAATCAAATAAGAAGGACAAAGTGTAAAGTAAACATATTTTCGTTGGAATAATTATCGTAGAACTTTACAATTTTATTTTACATACGATTAAACTACGGCATTCAGATTTGTCTAAAAAGTGCAGATTAGTGACATTGCTACGATACAAATGCTGCTGCATTCATCAATGATGATAGCTCGACAAAACAATCAGTTAAGGCTAAATCGGTGAATAAAAATATCAATATCTACATTGGCATGACAAAACAATTCAGCTGGTCCATGATTGTAGTCCATCAGCTACCAGTTGATCGTAATACATTGCTATAATTAATTATTCAAACATTCAAGCTACTAGTAACAGTTGTAACATTGTTAGAACATTTCTAAAGTAAACTCTCAGTTCAATATTCGGAAAAAAATGCTAAATAAGAAGAACTGATGAAAACTAATCAAAATACCAAAGGAATTGATCACAAAGGAAAACAATATCAACCAATTTTGCTGGAATTGTTAGTATTCAAGTAGATGACCACTTAAGTGAAAACAATGAAAAAACTAACACATTGATTAACTAATTAATAAGCAAACTTGTTAATCAACAACTGATGAAACTGAATAAGAAATTGTAATTCAAGGAACACAAAAATTTAATTAATGACTGGATTGGTAGAAACTAGCCACAGTAGTCGTTGCAACCTGGCTGTTCCTATGGCTCGAGCTTCCACAGTGCTGCATAAAAGTTTTGTTAAGGTCGGTCCATCTCTCTGGAATGGAATAAGTTACCTAGCAGTCTCCGCAATGAACTTCTTGGTCTTTCTTTTGGTCCCATTTTCTTGCACACTTCACAGCACTGCTAAAGGCCTATTTTGTTAACATTTTGCTTCCACAGTTTTTATAGTCCTTCAACCTCTGTATACAGGATGTCAAATGTGAAAATCAGCTATAAATCGATTAGTAAGCCATCAGCGTAAATAAAAACCCAAAATCATCAGAGGAGAAATAATCAATCATTTAAAATGAACATCCAGTGAAGCTTCTTATTCTGTGAAATGTTTCATGTACAGACGAATAGTATTCTGAATTAACAATTCTAGACAAGACATATAACCAGTGGTTAACTTGCTTGCGTGTAGGTCGCACACATTTCCAAATATTCATAAATCGAAAATGTTTACCTATACAGTGAAATCGAAAACTGACGAATTTGTTACATGGACGAACATGAAATGCATGAAGCAAGGCGCATATGGTTGTTGTAGCAGAAATACATTGAGGTGATGGGTCTACTCTTTAAATGGTGGATCTCATGGTCAAGGTGGCCGATCTGAAATCTGGCAGAATTTAACAATTGCACATAAGAAAAGCAAGTCAGCAATTCAATGAATTACTTGTCTTCAACATGATCAAGTTCCACCATTAATCAGAGGCCTAGCAAAAGTTTTGCTTCAGCTGTTAGCTGTATGGCCAAAAACCAATACAACGCATTATACCATTCACAGATGGCAGAATATAAATTGCCAATTAAATGTCTAACATTCGTATGATGCTACTACCTGTGAATGGTGCCAAACAACTGTTCAGTAAATTTTAGCTGAAGGGCACCCCCACAAGTGACAATTTCTGGGGTGCACAAGCCAAAAGCACAAAAAAATGAGCAGTCAATGAACGAGGCACGATGTGTGGCCTTTGTCATCCTATGTTATAACCATTAGAATTCTGTCTTAACTCGCAAACATCAACCATTAGCTCTGAACACATTGTCAATCATTACCCTAGATTATTGACGGGAGTGTATAGAAATGAAGGTGAATTTAATGCAGCTTGTGATTAAAGACGTTTGACTCTTTGGGATTAAGGAGCATTTGAGCATTATCTGCTTACAGAATCACAAACTGTTCCAAACAAGTCACATCTGTGTGGCTGGCAAGGAGCATGTTTCAGATGCATAGTATACCCCCCCATAGGCTGGCATAAAATGCACATTAACATGCTCCCTTAGGAGATACCACGCTGTGATTTGTTGATTGGAAAGTGATTTATCACTAGAATGCTGTACAGATGACTTGTTTCATTCAACGAGTGATTTAATTTTTACCTTTTATTACCAGTTATTACTTCGATGTATTATAATGATCTTTATGTCCCATTGTGTGTTTGCAAGTGGCATAATAAGAAAAACACTCACTCAAATACTTACTTACTTATTTCCAATTGGAAGCTGCCACCAGAGTCCAGTTATAACCAGCATTAGTCTTGCATGCAGTCCAGCTGTCATTAGTTTGGCAAAGAGTCTGTTTCAAATAGTTTGTTCTACTCTCAGTTACAGACAAAACATTCATTCGCCTCAACTATGAAATTATGCTGCTAATACCTGAGCATTAGAAACTCTTCAGGGCTAACTATTAGCTAGCATATTAAATCCACAACTGACATCAAACTACCAAAAATACAAAAAATTACTACTGACAGTTCATTTATACAAAAAAACACCAATAAGGCCGATGAAACAGTGCAGTTATAAACAAACTTTGAACAAAGCTCATAATATATCTAAAATTTTGCACCAAGAAATGAATACGTTCTGCAAGTTTGCACTCAAAGTTTTGATTTTTGCACACGAGAGGTAGCCATGAAATGTTTGCAAATCACAAAACGCCATAAGATAGTAAGTATCCTGAATGCCATTCAAGTAGGGCAGGTACGGCATTATAGTAAACGAATACAACAGTCTTCACTTTCAATTCGTCTAACGATCAAACTTCGAGTCTACAGTAAAATACATCAGCAGCCCCCATTTTCAAAAACCCAGCATGCAGAATGCTTGAAATTGCAGACAAAAGCAGAAATTACAAACAGGCAAAAGAAAAATACATTCAGTTCTTATGTTAAGTTTGGCTTTGTAATCAATTTGCAATCAAGCACTTCAAAAAACAATCTGTAGTGACCTGATCTGTAGTGACATATTCCACGCGTTTGATTGTAACATAAACATATAAAATATATTTATATATAATATATATATAATAAGAGCATCCGTCATCCAACAGTCTTGGTTCCTTGCTCTAAAACTGCAATGCTTCAGTCTCGATCATTTGCAGCGTTCCCACTGCTCCCAAAATTCTTTGCTTCCATTCTTATTGCTCAGCATGCATGGAACCCCGCAAACACATGCATTCCAATACAACTCTTCTTTGGCGCTCCCACTGCTCACACATTCGGCGATCCCACTGCTCAACCAAACCACTTTAACCACTGCCTACTATAGAGGTGCTCTATAAATGCTTAAATACAATACAATACAAAAAGGCAACCATCTTGAAGCAATGCTGAACAGTCCGCGTTGAAGTTACCCGTATAGATATCTGACAGTAATTTTTCGTGATGACGTTCAAGGCCAGTGTGAAGTTAAAATGAAGCCACAACGTGCAGAAATGAACCAAGTCTCAGTGTAGACTGCTACATTCGTGCATTGCAATGATCACACACACACACACACACACACACACACGCACAGATATATGTACAAAGCTCAAGAATCCAATTCAACATTCAATTTATATCACCTTGATCACTATATCAGAAGTTTTCCTCTTCAAATACCCAGAACTACCGGTAGTAACTTGTCTGCACCCTTTCCTTCTTGCAACAATAATACCACAAGTGTCACAGGCACATAACTTGGAACCTTCTCAATCGTAAACGTAGCTTTCAAAAGAACTCCGACCCAGTGGAATACTGCTTGCAAAAGATCATTGCAACACTACACAGTCCTGTGGTCAAGCCAGGACATTAACAGTCCATATCTGTATACAAAATGAGGCTTACCGGACCAGATGCAAGCATAAAGGCACTGTTTGGATCAAGTGAACCTTTTCAAGCAAGTAGATTGCAACACAAAACCTGACAGTACACATTATTGTAGTCAATCTGCAAGTGCAATGGGTACAAATTACGTTACAGTAAAGCAACAGTAATAAAACAGAAAATGAAGCAGACGTGAAGAATATCAATTCCAAAGAAATTAAATTTCATACACGATCCTTGGCATAAACTCTATCGGACTCAATTACTCATTTTAGAAACAACATGGCCACAATATTTCCATAAGTGTCTCTGAGGTGTGTTTTCATTAGCAAACTGGGTCAAAGAGAATAAACCAGAAATCGGTTGTTTTGGAAATAGACATACAACCTAACAATCCTGGATACGACACTATTTCCTATAGATGCAAATTCTAATTCAACACCGAAAATGGAAAAGAAAAATAGCTCGCTAAGACCATTTTCTAAATTAAACGACACGCGTTCCCACAAGTTGCTTAGAATGCTTAATATCATGTGTCAATGTCTAATGTGAATCACAAAAAGGCAAAACAGTTCATCAACAACACTGTATGCTTTCCAAACCCATGTAAGCCCCCCCACCCAAAATTCCATAAAAAACGAAGAATTTCAAAATATGCTGAAAGTAGGTCATCAATCACAACCTGCCAAAAAACAATGATTGCCTTCCACAGAAATATCAACATCACAGGTAAGAAACAAATTCAATTTGACACCGAAGAAGCATTTCTCAACACAAGCTTGTGAATTTATACTTGGGAATAACCGCTACATGCCTGTTTCATTGAAAATTCAATAGTAACCTCATCACAAGGACTGTTTGCAGACAGCATGGACTGCCGTTTATACAGCACTAAAAGAAATTGCTCAGATGGCATGTCCAAAGAAAAACTGACAATGCACTGATCTGTCTTAAACCATGTTTCGTTGAAGGCTGAGATCCAAATCAACAAGAAAACCAAATCGGTCAAAATCACAATTTACAAAAGTCTTATTAAACATTGTTAAAATTGCATGAAATATAAAGATGTGCATCACATAAACGGAGCGACCAAAAATAGTTTAAGTACCAAGAAAAGAAGTACTGATCACTACTTTCATCAAGGTTCATAAGTACCAAGAAAAGAAATACTGATCACTACTTTCATCAAGGTTCATAAGTACCAAGAAAAGAAATACTTATCACTACTTTCATCAAGGTTCATGAGTACCAAGAAAAGAAGTACTCATCACCACTTTCATCAAGGTTCATAAGTTCATCAAGGTTCATAAGTACCAAGAATCCTAGGTACCAAGAAAAGAAGTACTGATCACTACACACTACTTTCATCAAGGTTCAGTTTTTGAAATTCCACCAACTTAGTCACAGTATATACCCACATTCTTCATTGCAACATCCATCATAGGCAATTGATATACAAAGTCCTACTCTAAGTTGTAAACCAACCATTAACTGCAAAATTGGAATAAAATACTTCTCAAAATATCAGAATTTGGTGCCAGCATCAAAGCAAAACATTTTTTCGGAATATAGGCAAAAATTATCACATACTTCTTTTGCAAAAATACAAGACACTTTCTCGTTAAATAACAAAGTAAAATATGTTCCCCATATGCTAGCGAAATATGCAGTGACAAAACAACAGTGGTTAACGACAAATAATTATCTGGCTTAATGTCAACGTAACATCGAATAAGGCAATTCTACGTCATAATATACGACATCAAATGGTGGATACATTCGCGGTGGCTCCGTTATGTTGACATTTCAAATCAGTCACATTTTTTATCAAAAAGATCTTACTAAATTCTTTCAGAATAAAAAAAACATGAATCACCAAGGAAACTTCGTAAACTGAATAACTCGCAAACGTGAATATCATCAGTGACTGACAAGCAGATGCAAATAATCTGGTGATGCTTGTGCTTAGCTTTCAAGTAGTGCTCAAGAAATTTAGAATTTATGATTACAATGATGAAACGTTGGTGTTGACAATAGAAATTTTGTAAGTTTTAGCACTTCATGCAACTTAGAGAAAATATTGTTAATCTGAGCAGATCATATCAAGATGGCAAATTCCTTTAACTGTCTGGAATGAAATAAAATTTAACTGTTTGGACAAATTTCTCTAGAACATTCTGCAGTGCGCTATAAATATCTGAAAAATGCGAAAAAGAGCCACAACAAAACCAGATCTGTCCTGCTAAGCTTTCAGTCAACACCTGTTTCACGACAAAGGCAAAGTTTTGGCATTTCTCTCAACTGATTCACGCTTATATACATCAGTGACATGAAGTTGACTTCTAAATCCTTGACAATGAATTTTCATCTTCTTGACATCAACCGCACTGCACGTTAATCAACTGTTGCGGACGCAGATTAAATTTGGCTTTGATCACTGGGAACGGAAAACAATTGATCCTGCGCCATCATTGTATTGTTATTATCTCCATTAAGCTCGATGCTCGTCTTAGGTAGAACAACAAAGGAAAAGTCGCTGCCTAAGCTGGACTGAACGCCTTCAGTTCTTAACGCATTGGACGCGATCGATGGCAGATCGACTGAACGGTCGAGATCGTTCAATGACTTTCCCACGCTCCGAGGTAACTGGTCCGTGGTCCCGTCCACCGGACTCTCTCGCTCGACCTCCGAACCCGTGGTTGGTGTATCCTCCATGTGCTCCTCACGATTCAGTTCCTCCGCACCATCCTCCGAAGACGACACCTCACCGGAGTTAGCCAGGTTGCTCGTGGCTCCGGACTCGAGTAGCGGCTTCTTCGAGAGTTCGTCCAGTGGACGGACCGGAGTCCGGTGGACTTCTGCGATGTGTATCTGCTGGGGGGAATGCTTCCCGAGCGCGGCGCTCCTTGTTCCGTGATCCACTTCCGAAGTCTTCATGGACGGAAGGGAAGCGAAAACAAACGCATCCTTGTAATCGGAATACTCCTCGTCCTCCGTTCCGTTCGGAAGCTGGAACGAAGATAAGTTTTCCTGTCCGAGTTCCGCCTGGAGGGAAAGCTCGTTGGCTGGAAACGACTGCTTAGGATCGAGACGTTTACCAAGGTCGCCCGCAGCGTCGAACGAAGGCCACGAGAAAAGATCGGGCGGGAACTGTCCGGAATGGACGAGAAGAGTCGGATCCAACTCCGAGAAGCGGGAATCCATTCTCGGTGCGTGGTTGGCGGTCTGCTCGTGAAGCACCTGGAAATTATTAAGGATCCTTCGACCCATCATTCCACTCGGATTGTACGGATAGTCTCCTTCCGGCGGCAAGACGGTAATGTCCTGCGCGTCGATGGTGGCGATGTCGCTGTGCATCTCGGAGTGGTGGAGGTGGTGGTGGCGTGGAAGCAACTGGTTCCACTTCTGATCAAACGCGTTCGTGTCCAGCTCGTCCTTGCTCGACTGGAGGTGAAGCAGCATGATGCGCAGTTCTCGTAGGGAGGGACGCTGGACTGGAGCCATCCAACACAGCTCCATCAGCTGGCATCTAAAACATCGATCAGTTTATCTAAGCATCTAAACATTACTGTAAAACATATACCATCAACTAGCTTAACTAAATATTAGTGCAAGTCTGTAGTACAAAATTAACACAGAAAACCCATGTGAATCTCTAAGCTAATAGGGACCTATAATTATTAAGTAATGTCCTGTAGGGACCTATGACAGTAATAATGTAATTGTAGGTCACAGTGGTAGAATGGTGTGGGGGTATAATTCAGTGCCTTGGAGACGGAAGGTTACGGGTTCGAATCAAACCAAAGCAGCTGTGTTGGGACCCTGAGCAAGTCCTTCACTCGCAATTGTTCAAGCGCTTTAAGCAAAAACTCTGATTCAGTGTCCACCCTGTAGTCGGGAGCACCTCTGACTAGAAATCTTGATGGGGCACTATAACAAGAGCTCACACATACATGTTCAGTAAACATGTACACACATTTTTAAATTATGGCACACAGATGTTTATTGCCAGTTTGTGCTTGTGCAGGCTGGTGTGCAATGGTGGGATTGGTTTGTGTTAGTGAAGCTTGATCTTTTTATGCAAGGTAGTTCCTGATATGGCTCCAATGGACAGCACTATCATGAGATTCTGATATTCTCGAAGCATGAAGGGCAACTCCTAGTTCCTCAGGGTTTGCTTAACTGCCAGACAACACTGAGCTCTCTTGGTTGTTGGGTCATCCATCTGGAATGACTTCCATCCAAGCTCTGTTTATTACATTTAACAAACTTTAATCATAGATCTCTCGAGCCTTTTTTCTTTTCCGCAGCTGGGTTGGGAGCGCTCCTGAGTAGGTTTCTTGAAGGGGCGCTATATAAGTCCATAGAATGAATGAATGAACTAGCTACTGTCTAGATGTACATATAATCTAAACCCAACACACATATTTTGCAGTTCCTACGAAGCTTGTTCCAAAATCAGAGGATCAATTCATTCTAATGAGTTACAAACATACCCATACATTGATGGTGCAGTGGGTATGTTCGTTGCCTTGCAGCCGGAGGGTTGTAGGTTCAAATCCACCTCAAGCCATGTACGGACCTTGGGCAAGTCCCTCACTCGCAATTGCTCAAATGCTCAGCGCTTCGGCGTGAAACTCCGATGCAGTGCCCACGTTTGTAGTGGGGAGCGACTCTGAGTAGAGAGCTTGAAGGGGCGCTATAACAACATACATACATACACACACGCACATTTACATACATACATACATACATTCGTTCATTCATTCATTCATTCCGAAAACTTATAAAGCAATCCTTCAAGAAGCCTACTCAGAGGTGCTCCCAGCCCAGCCACAGGTAAAAAGATAGGTCTTGAGCAACTTGTAGAAAGCAGGCAAATCATTCCGAGGTAGTAAGCGCAGTGCAAGCGGGAGCCCATTCCATGTGGACGGGCCATACATTATTTCAATTCTGTTAATCTCTGACTTACAGGCGATCGAGATTAGAGACAGGAACCTCCGGCCTCAGAAGGCGTACGCTCTGTTCAAACACGACGAGCTTCAGAACTTGGTCATTGCTTAGGTCACCATAAGGTAAGGATCCAAACGTCACAATCTCCCAGAGAGCAACGCCAAATGACCTGCATACACACGATCATACGTAATAAAACAATGAACTGCGGATACATTATTCTCAAAAACTAAAAGACCTCTAATCCAATTATAGCCCGATCTAATATAGTCAAACTGCCAAATGACTGTTTTTGCGGAAGTGTGAAATATTTCCCGATGGCGAAAATATACATAGAGGATCGTGAGAAATTCGTGTCACCAACATTCGCAATTTCACATGGAGAAACTACGTTTACAAATCCAGCGCTATATTGTTATCTATTACCCCATGATCTATATAGAATAGAAAATATTGCAATATTACGCATCGTGTGTGATAAGTTCAACACCTTAATGACAAGAGTGCATTAAAAAATGACAGGGTAACCAATATCTATATCTATAAGAAAGGACTTGGCTATGTTTGTATGTGACTTTGTCCAGAATGCACGCTCACAGTTCTTGAGCTTTTCACTTCAAACCTTCACTACTATGTAGGTCTCGGCACGAGACGCAAAGTCGAGGGGTTGGCGATTCTCTACCACCATGGGGGCCAGGGTGCGGGGCGAAACCCCCCAATTTTTTTCAAAAAATTTCAGCTATTGATTTGAATTTTTTTCCTAGATAGAGGTCCATCAGAACCCCCCGGATCAGTGGTTGGAAAATCTCTACCACCAGGGGGGTCAGGGTGCGGGGGTTCAAAAACACTGATTTTCGCTATAAATTTTCATTCGCTTACCACGTATAAAAGCAATAATTTTAACCGTTTTAAAGGTGTCTAAAAAAGTGAGGTGGAGGTGGAGGTGTGGGATGGAGGTGAGGGGTGGAGGTGGTGGGGTGGCGTAGGGGGTCGAGGGGTGGGGTTGGGGATGGGTGGGGGTTGGGGTGGGGAGTGGGGGTTGGGTGGAGGGGTGGGGTGGGTGGAGGGGGTGGAGTGGGACGTGGGGTGGGGTGGGAGGAGGTGGGGTGGAAGGGGTGGGGGTAGGATGGGGTGGAAATATTCTTCAAACCCAAATTTCTCCGAAGGCGTATTGGTAGAGGTCGGAGTGTGGTGGTGTGTTGTGTGGTGGGGTTGTGGCCGGAGCGGATCGAATCCTAAATTTCCCGAGCAACGCCGGGTTCCCCAGTTAGTAGCTTATAAGAATTGCAAGCAGTCACCTAAAATTCATGCCTACTATAAACTCAATACATGCAAATATTAGTTGCTCTAGTCCGAATGCCAGCAAAAAACTTTTCAATAAAATATCAAGCAGTCATGAAAATTACACTCAAAACAATTTCGCACAATGGCCGTCCTAATGAATCTGGCACAAGTCAAGTTTCTCACTAGTGAGGTTTTACAATCACAAGGAAGCTGAAACTGTTCGGACAGATCCAAAGAATGAGCGATGATAGAGAGATATTTAGAGTAAAGAGATGGGAATCATGGAGGGATCGGGGAGAAGGGGAAAGACCATGCAAGACATAGAAGAGTGGTGCGGGATGAATACGCAGGAGCTGACGCACCGAGCACGGGACAGAGAATCATGGAAGAAAGTAGTCAAATGCGCAGTGGACACCTACGGGCTGTCAGCCCACGAATCATGAAGAAGAAGATTACATATATCAAAAGTGTAATAAAAGAGAGTCTAACCATAGATTGCAGTCCTTCGTGATGTGTCGAAGGCTCACTCCATTTCCATTGGTAAACGTAACGACTTCAGGAGCCAACCATCGAATAGGAATGAAGGCACCCGAAGAATCCGCATAATAGTCGTCCTGCAAATGTACGGTCAAACCCAATTAACTGCCTTTAATTCCCGCAAAAAAGCACCATAATTTTTTAATAATTTTTAATCATTCAGCTATTTGTAAACATCTATTACTATTACTCCCACCTCATTTCATGAACGCAACATACTGGATATGTACATATATCTTTGTTTTCAAAACCGGAGTGACAAATCGCATTCAGATGACGTGGAGAAACTATAATGTTTACAAACTCAGTGCACATACGAAATTTCGCATACATGCCGAGGACAGCATAGTTTTTGCAGCTCAAGGAGCTGCATAATACTGCTATCATGTGCTATGGCTTCCTCTAACTGACTCCAAGATTGCAGGTACTGAATTGCATGGACCATCAGTACTAGAAGTTGCTTCTTCTGAATTTTCAGAGTGGCTAAACAAAGTACAGCGAACTGTATATCAGTAAGCAGTTGTCTCAGACTGCAGCTGTCAAGATGCTTATTTAATTCGTGCGAATACCTTGTAGATTTCTTCAGACAAACCATAATCTCCGATCTTCACAGTTAAATCCGTCGTCACAAGGCAGTTTCTTATTGCCAAATCTCTGCAACAACATAAACAAACTCAAATAAAATCACAGAAATGGCTTTGTTACAGAATCTAAACAAGTATTGAGCAGTTACATTCATTCATTCATTCATTCATTCATTCATTCATTCCACAGACTTACTGGTAAATAAGGACACTTTGAGAAACCTACTGAGGAGTGCTACCAGACCACCACGGCAAAAGAAAAAGACATGACGCGAGTGTCAATTAAACAAAGTTTCATTGGTCAGATGCACCACATGTGCACAGTAATAACTGTCTCTAATTCACTCCTAGTTCCACAGAGACAGTAAACGCCTTCCCCTAAACTTACACTCATTCTCTCATTCACAACATGCCTCTAAGTAAATATTCTCTCATTTACAACGTGTCTCCAATGACATTTATAATTTGTTTCAATGGTCCTGAGGTTTAAGGTGCATTTCTTGCTGTTTTTGAATAAAAAAAGTTAAACAGTTTCTACTTCACTTCTTCTTCGGGTTCTCTGCCTGTAGGCAGGTTCGAACGTAAATAATGCCACTCCATCCTCCGTTGCGCCTTCTCCTTTAGCTTTTGGTAGCCATCCTCCAGCTACAGCCGGAGCAGCGCCTGCTGGAGGTGGTGAAAGGAAGGAAGCTGAACTACTTCGGACACATGATCAGAGCGGACAAGCTGCCGGCATTCATATGTCAGGGCTATCTGGACGGAAAAAGGGCCCGGGGAAGGCCGAGGAGAAGATGGATGGATGACGTGGAAGAATGGACAAGGATGGCGATGGCAGACTGTGTGAGGACCGCGAGGAACAGAGAGCAATGGAGGAAGATGGCATCGTTGACTCTGATCCCCGATTCGCAGCAATGAGGATGGTCACGACGACATGCTCCATCATCCAGTCCAGCATCATCTGTCTCGGTCGTCCTCTTGTTCTTTTCCCCTCCATTTTTCCCTCAATCACTATCCTAAGCAAGGAATCTTGTCTAATCTCCTCTGTGTGTGTCCAATCCATGTTCTTTGCCTTTCTGTTATCATTCTTAGCAGTGTTCTTTATTCTCCAATCTTTCTCAGCCCTCCTTCGCTTGTTTTATGTTCTGTCCAGCTGATCTTTTCCATTCTCAACCAAGTCCACATTTCAAATGCCTTCAGTCTTTTTATATCCTCTTTCCTCATGGTCCAGGTTTCTGAACTATACAGCACCACACTCCGCACCAATGACTTTATCATCCGTATCTTCAAATTTTCTACTTCACTAAATTCTCAAATTTAATTTTAAAAATTCCCCATGCAATTAGTAAAGCAGTATATTGTAAAATTCAATGAATTAATTTTTTGCCGCTGGCAAGTATACATGGGACAAACGAGTAAGAGGATAAGGAGGATAAACATGCTGAAAGATAAACAAGCTGAAGAACATAAAAGCGTCATCATTCATTCAAGTATTTATTCAAGTGTTCATTCAAGCATTTATGCAGCACCTCTTCAAGGCAACTACTCATAGGTTCTCCTGAATCCAGCATGGCCAAAAGGAACTTAAGCATAGTCATACTATAAATATACTAATAAAGTCATAAAGAGCCTAAATTATGGAAACACTTCAAACTCTGTAGAACCATACATACAAGTGCATACAGACACAAAAACTGATAGATCAAAGCTGGCAGGAGAGCAAGGCTAGTTAAACTACATCAAGGAAATTGGCTCTGGATGGTTTGGAAAGGTGCCAGAAATAACCTTGTAAATACACTTGTGTAATTTATAACCGATTCATGCAAACATCATTGCTAAGCAGAATAGACGAGGGATGTCATAACCATCTGGCATAGAGTGCAAGAGGTAGCGAGTTCGAGCCTCTGTTGGGCAGATTTGCTTTGTAGGCTGCTATTAGCGCCATGTATTGCAGGCTGTCTGCTCAGTTTGTATAGTTAAGATTTGTGTATTCTGTGATCTCCGTTCTTGTGAATTGTTTAAACTGTATAATTGTACACTGTAACCAGTTGCGGTCTGTCAACCGGATTGTTGAATAAAGAGAATATTATTATCAACAACATAGTGTCAGACTGATCATTACCGATGAACATAGTTGTTCTGATGCAAAGCCTGGAGACCGGCAGCAATATCACAGGCAAAGTTGAGCAATAGACCCTGTTTATCGATGATTTCGACGTTCGATCTTTGGTTCCTTAGGTACATCTTCAAGTCACCCTACCAACACAATCATATAACAACATTGTATTGTATGCAATATTGTATTGTATATAAACGACCATTTATAAAGTGCTTCTCTCAGCAAAAAGTCTTTCAAAGAGAATGACCCTCCCCAACAAAAGGCAGGATTTGAGGCAAAAGAAAGATGAGGAAAGACTACCAGAGAGAAGGGCGGAGCGAACTGATGGTGGAAGTTCATTCCATAGACTGGGACTAAGGCGGAAATGCATCTGGGTTGAGACACGGCAGTACTGACATGGGAACAAAGAGGTCAAACCAATTAGAAGATCTAAGAGGATGCAGAGACAAGAGGACAATAAATAACCCTATCAAATCTATCAAATAAAACCCAGATGCACGAATACTGAATCACGGTGAAGCAATCTCAAGTACTGACTGTGTGCCTGAATGGATACTGTATCTATGGAACTTAAAATTCCAGCCTTAAAGAATTGCATCATACTTCGTCGTGTTTCCGTAACAAAATTGGTTACAATAAAGTCAGTTTCAATGGCCCAGCCAAAAATAAACACATAACATAACGAAGTCTTCATTTCTGCTCAAAGATGATGCTACATAAGAAAAACATTTCAGCACACATCATGTATCACATGAACAACACAGGATTGAAACTGAACTGATAATAAAACAGATGTACTTACGTTGATGCATAACTCAAGTACTGTCAAGTATGGCACAGCTTCAACACAGTGTCCCAGCAACTTGAGAACATTCGGATGTTCAGTGTCTCTGCCATTTAAAAACACAGACATCCAAACAGTAGGCAAATTATGCAACCATGAATACATACAGAAAGTGAACTGCAAACTCTTCTCGATTATCATAACCAACCCAGCACACATTCAGCATCAGATACTGCTGCTGAGAAAAAAATATCCATGCTATGCCAAAGCAAGTATAGTATACATCATACTTGTATTACAACCCATTCCTTCCACCCCCTCCTTTCTATACGTATGTATGTATATATGTAAGCGGCACGTGTTACAGTGCCCCTTCAAGATTCCTACTCAGGGGTGCTCTCGACTACAGCGTGGACACTACACCGGAGTTTCACGCTGAAGCACATGAGCAATTGTGAGTGAAAGACTTGCTCAGGTTCCCGTGGTGGCTTGAAGTGAATTCACATCCGCCACCTTCCGGTTCCAAGACACCGAACATACCCCTACACCACCGTGCCCGCCCCCAAAAATGCAGAGCTATACCAGCTATTACCTAATGGTGACTCTTTAGCTTGCAAAGCCCTTGTCATTTGGCTGCCATATGTTTCAAATTATATTTTATGAACTTTGGACACCAAAATGCGATCAGCAATTGTTCTTTTACTTACTTACACAAATACATTAAATAATAAATTTTGTAAATGCTTCAGGCAAGCACAGTCCCGCCAACAGCAATTGACCAATTCATTTATTCTGGCAGATAAGTTAAACGGAAAACCAACAAACAGAGGGAAAACAAACAAAAAATATCCTGGCATCCAATTCATTCAATTATATTAAATATTGAGGGTTGGCATGTACCAATGCACAACCAGCCAATCCCACCCCTCTCCACTGGTTGCATACTGCAGCTCGGTAACAGGATTGCACTATCACTACAGTGTACACAAGTCATACTGTATGTACATACATTTATGTACTGTCTGCACTTGCATAGGGAGAGTCTCAAGAACGTCTTAAAGGCAATGTAAACACTGTATAAATTTGGTACACAGGGCATGCCACATGCATACCAATACCACATGCATACCAATGTTCCGCGATATTACCTGTATGGGGCACTTTCCTGAAGGAACCCGTACTGGTCAAATTTATCGGCGTCCTCTTTTAGAATCTGAATGATGGCAGCGGTTTTCTTGTGGCCAGGCAGCAGACCCTGTCCATCACCTTGCAAAATCTAGCAAAGAATACAATCAGTAATTTACTATTTACGCTCTGCTTACAAGTTGTATAGCACCAGAATCAAATGATCAGCATAAATTGATAGTTCTGAAGGACATCCTCATATGACAACTAAAAAGAGGACAAGTTTGTTCATTCACTCATTAAATGTATTTGTAGGGCACCTCTTCAAAGGAACTACTCAGAGGTGCTCCCAACACCTCAGCACAAGCAAATAAAGCTGTCCTAAGATGAGAGTGCAATGGCTGAGAAGGAATTATAGAAAGGGAGCAGAGTGTGTCAAGGGGAGACCATTTCAGGTCGAGTGTCCCATCACCGAGAAGGCATGGTTCTGCATAGTGGACGTATTGAGCAAAACGGACAGAGAGCAGACTGATATATGTTAACCACAATACCAGAGCCACGTGCTAATCTGCCAAATCTACAAGGTGCAATTAATCTAGTCACTTGCTAATCTACGAAAATCTACCAGGTGTAATTAATTTACGCACATAAATTGCCAATTAGTCCAACAAATTACATAACACAGCCAACAAACTGCTTAGTTAAAAAATAAAAATTTCAAATACTTTTATTTTTATTAGATTACCAGCAAATGCAGAGTAGCTTATAGAAGTAAATAATAGAAACAATTATTTGCAAAGTTATATAACATTCTCATAACAACATTTCTCTTGGCAGAGCCATCAATTCTCGGTAGAGTGAGATCGTGTGGCGTGGTACACACACATATCATAAGGAGCAACCATACAAGGAGAGAGGAGATCATGAGGGATATAACTCCGCCACTGGTTGCACTCTGCCAGTGCCAGTCCCAAGCCTGGATAAAGGAGGAGGGTATCGCTAATGGTCTTTGTTACCACACGGTGACGTTAAACTGCAAATACCACCATGAGGGATATGAAAGGGTGTGGGAGGATAGAACAGAGTTTTTCTAAACTAGGCAAATCGGTAGGAAGGAAACCCAAATGGGCCAATTGTCTCAAAAGACTGTTAAGGCGATTACGCTCCCCAATATTTGGAAACACCCACAAAAATTGAAGGTAAAAAGTAGCGTGCAAGAGTGATAGCATAAACAACATCATATCTGTGATCTAATGCTATGTTTGCATGAATCTGTTATAAATTACACAAGTGTATTTTACAAGATCAATCTTGGCACCTTTCCAAACCATCCAGAGCCGATTTCCTTGATGTAGTTTAACTGGCCTCGTTCGAAATTCTGCCTCGTGTTGTGGCCTAAACAGAAATGAAAAGTCATTTCTTTAAACATAATAAATCATGAAGGGGTTTGTCATAGCCCAGTTCTTAGTCAACCAGGAGTTTGAAGGCCTAAGTCCCAGCCAAGGCAAAAGTGGTTTGCCTATATCTTCACTTCACTTGGGTCAACTAGCAAACTTATCCTATAGAACAAGCATCTTGACCATATACTGTCAGTCGGATGAACGGGCGGAGACGGGAGGATGTGGATCTCTCTAAGATTTTGACTGGGGTCTCTCCATCATCTGCTCTAAGAATTTTAGTCCCACAATATAATAAAAACTGAGAAATTACTGGTCGCCATTGGCACCAAGATGTCCCACTATAACAATCAAACTTATGGCATGTTCTATTTTTATTTTTCAGGAAACACAATGCCTTTTATTCTCATAGCCAAACATTAATCACACAGCACAGATAACACAGTAACTCCGACGGTGGTGAATCGTGACTAATTTAAGTAATCAGGATGCCAATAATTATTTACGCAAACAGGGACAAATATATCTGTTAATAGGATGCAAAATGTAGGATGCAAGGCGACATTTATACAGTGGGTTGAAAATAGATCACAAACACACAAAAACATGTTGGACAGCACTTAAAGTGTAGAAAGATTAGTCCTTGGATGCCCTTACCTTTCTAACACCGTTATATAACAATATATAAAAATAATAACAGATCTATATAAATGTCCATAATCGTCTGACATGGTCAATTATTTCCTCAGGTACTTATATCCATTCTCCCAAATCCTATTGCACTTAAAATCCCACTACTCCTTATTAATCCAGCCATTTTCTTTGTAACTTCAGTTTCCTGCCTTGCTGACCAGCATATTGGAAACTAAATTTTACAGCCAAACATCTGTTAGAACACCAAGCAACATACATGTATACCCTTGGTTCATGAATATAACCCCACTCTCCAAACAATTGCCTTGCATCATATTCTATTTGAGCATTTGTAAAGCACCTCTAGTAGGGTGAAATATTCAGAAGCACTCCCAGTGTGCAAAGCACCTTGAGAAAAGCAGACGAATTGTATTTAAAGTGAGCAGAAGGAGAAAGCGCATTCCAAAGAGACGGTTCAATTGAAGTGAATGATCAATTTTGCAGTTCTAACATACATATTACATGCACATTCAGAGAATTCAAGTCTATTGCAGGAATGAAGTGGATGTTGGGATGAAGTAGAATGAGGCCAAAGTACTAGCGGACAAACATCATCCACATATGTGACACAGGGGCTCAAAACCCATCACATGTCAGTTTTTGACCTTTTGATTTAGTCATATGCTAGAATGACCATGCTCTAAAATGCTTTTAACACAATGAAATTATCTTTTTTCTAACAAAAGTTGTGCTCGTTTGATTCTTTCATTAGTTTATAGTGAAAAAATAAAATAAAAGTTACTGAATATTCGTGTCATCCAAGTCTACTGAATCCACTAAGTTATTATTCTGAAATTTTTCTGGGCATTAGAGGCATATATTCTGAATCAGATGACCAAAACGGCATCAAAATCGGTTCACTACTTCGCAAATTAGGGTGAATTCAGTCATATACTGAATAAAGAATAAACTGCATTCTACCCCTCTCGCCTATTTCGGCGTCTAGCGCAATATCTAGGAAGCGACAAGCGACGGGTTTCGAGCCCCTGCATCACAATATATATATAAAGTGCCTCTTAGGTGTCAATCCTCTATATCACTCTACTTTGGTTGTTCAGGAGCATCGTGCTCTACGTTCCTCCACTCACGGTGAACTCCTCATTCCCCGAACACGAACTGCTCTTGGACAGCAAGCACCATGCTTTCTCTGTTATTGGCCCCTTTGGTATGAAATTGGCTCAAACTGTCTTTACGTCTTATTATAATTGTAATTTACATAGTGCCCCTTCAAGATAACTCTTCAGAGGTGCTCCCGACCTGACACCAAACCACAATCAAAGAGAATGGTTTTCAAATGCTTGCGGAAAAGAGGCAAAGAAAGACAAAGAAGTTCATTACGGAGACTAATAGGTAACTTATTCTAGAAAGACGGACCGACCATGTAGCAAAGCTTCTGTGCAGCACTGTGGAAGATCGAGCCATAGGGACAACCATGTCTAGGTTTTGATCAGATGCGTTTTATCGAAGCCTTAAAACCGTGCTTTTCAGCCGAGGTTGGGTTGGGTCGAAAGCGCTCCTGAGCAACGAGTAGTAACCCTGAATGGGTGCTAAATGAACCTCCATAATCAATGAACAAATGAATACATTGCAGAGACTGCAGAGCGGACACTGCATCGGAGTTTCACGCCGAAGCGCTGACCAATTGTGAGTGAAGGACTTGCCCAAGGTCCCTACACTGCAACTTGAGGTGGATTCGAACCTCGAACCTTCCGGCTTCAAGGCAACGACGCCACCACTACACCACCGCGCCCCTCGAATGAATAGCAACTTAGACTCACCAATCAACCGGTCTAATTTCGACTGAATGGAGTCTCGGAAGTCTACATCTTCCTCGCTGTCCAATCTATCTCGTACGACATGAGAGACCTTCGGCCGCAGATGAACGGTGTTGCTATGGAGGAGCTTCTTGTGCCTCATCAGAGTCGTGACGTCGGGTAGAGGCTCAAACGATGTAATTCTGTGCTCAGGAGTGCCGTCCACCGGAGGATAGAGTCCGAGATCGACGTCCCTTGGCGGATTGGGAAAATCCATGTTTGGAAAGTAGGAATCCTCGTCTTGCATGTTCTACAAAGGACAATTGGAAAATTAATTATATTATTAATGCTAAATTGATTAATGATTATGGTTGAATTGCTATATTACAATAGATTGATTAATACAATATATTACAATATTATATTTCTTTTCTTTCCCATTTCGTTACTCCAGTTCTTTATTCATTCATTCATTGAAACTTTCAAACTTGTTTATTCAGAGAGATAAAAAAAGTTCAACTTAGCAAAATGACAAACTAAACGTTGCGTTGAACGTCAAGACGCTAAATAACATCAAATATCAGGTGAGAGATCCCTGAGAAAGGCTAACTCAGAAAGGGAGCGATCCTGCTAAGCCTGGGCACCCACAAACAGGAATTTTATATCAAGATGGTGGAGAGTGTAGTTACTTCATAAGCGGTATGGACAGAAGAGGAAACACGTGTATGAGCTAGGAGAAAGAAACAGACATAGGCAAGACAAGTCATAAGCATAGAGTCAAGGCAAAAGTTTAGAGGTTTTGTGTACATTCGCAAGACTAGGACAGATAAAAGGTGGTTTGAATTATAAATGAATACGGCTATTGATTGTAGGCTAAGTATGTCCACCACATTCATTGAAGTATTTATATAGTGCCTCTTTAATGGGACTACTCAGAAGTACTCCTGATTGTAGCATGGCAAAGTAGCTTCAAGATGCTTAAAAACTGCTTCAGTAAGAGCCACAGGAAAAGCAGATGTAGCTCATGTGGGAGACAATCCCAGATCACTGGGTCCACCACGGACAAGGCTCGATTCTGCATAGATACAGTTCATACAAATTTCTGGGACCAAGAGCACCCCCTTCTGTGCAAAATTGAGGGCAGCGGTTGGATACCTGTGGAGCAACAGAGCTCTTGCAGGCAGTCTGGGGCAACACTAAGCTGACATAATTAGGCATATGTTAGGTATCAACTTTCAAAGTGTCTGTGCTTTTGAATGGTCCAAATTGCCTCTGGCTAAATGCATAAATTGTTCTTGGCCTCATTGAGCTGACTTCAACCTCGTCAGATTAGCTAAGATTTTGCGCGCTCTGGCCTTGTTGACATCACCGGTTGCAGGATATAATTTACTATGGAATGCTGTTCCGGTATTTTACCATTGCAGCAGACATACAAGGAAGAGGAACACAAGTTACAGGAAATATTGCACAGAATAAAGTGAAATTTGGATTTGACAAATGAACACGTGGTTCATATCAACAATTTGTTTCATTACAAGCAATTTTCCTTAAGCAGACAACTCCAATCATTAACCTAACCTTATATACTGTAAACAATAGCAAATGTTTTAATCATGACCAATACAATGTGTTTTAGATTGTCATGTACCACAGACCGCTCCTGCCTCAATGGACTGATTTTCATGCTGCCCTGTTGTGGATGATACCATCAATTGCTTCTTCTTTTCCGTTCTCTGCCCTTATGCAGGTTCGAATATTTGACGTCTCCATTCTTCTCTGTTCTGCGCTTTCATTTTCAATGTACGAATTATGTTTTCAATTGCTACCTAATTCATTAGTCACTGGCTCAATAGAAGTTGCCAATTAATAGTAAAGTTTTGTTGCAGCGTATTAAGACTTCTTTTACATGACATACATAACTTTATATGAGCTAGGAATGCCATGGTTAAAATGCAAGTCTCTGCTTTCACCAACCCTGCTAACTCCGCCACTGGTCGCACTCTGTCAGTGCCAGTCCCAAGCCTGGATAAAGGAGAAGGGCATCGCTAATGGTCTTTGTTACCATACAGTGACGTTAAACTGCAAATGCCACCACCATCACTGGCCATCATTGTGGAACTAGCTTCTTCCTTTGACGCGTCCATCCTCATTAACTTGCAAGCCAAGCACCTCTTTTCGCTGTCTCAAGATCTTTTTCTCCTTCGTCTCTCGCACTGGGAGCACCTCTGATTGGCATGCACTGTGAGAGGTGCTATATATGTAAATTTATAGATACGATACAATACAAATACTGAACAGCATTTCATCAGGCTGTTCATATTCAGCCAATCAGAAGTTTCGACCAACCGAAACTGAAACTTGCCTTGAATCGGTCTCGGCACGGACAGAACTGTGCACAGGCAACGAGGAGAACGATCATGGAAACAGCAGAAGCCATTGCAACCACAGTGACTGAGAATGACGTCATCCAAGTCTCATGAAGTGACAAATCTAAACACATAACAATCCTTGAAACTCTTCAGCGGACAATGCTTCACTTAGAAGTATGAAGTGGTATAGCAAGGTGAAATTAAATGAAGTCAACCCTTCATAATTAACTAGCCTCTTGCAATCATAGCAGACATAAACTAATATCTGATCTGACCTAGAAATTTCTAAAGTATAGCTATCATTAACACTATAATATAACAACCGATGAAAATTTCATGGAAATGATTTCTAGCAGTGGTAACACTTGAAGAAACAATAACTATTGTCGAATTCCATTATTATTGTCTAACGTATCATGATACTAGCAGCACAGAAATCATGATATAAGGTAGTAAAATATATCTATAGCCTTATCAACTTAACCATCATTTTTCACAAGTTTAATTGCTCAATCTAAGTAGGAGATAAGCTAAGCAATTTAAATGCTACATATTTAATTAATGATTGAAAGTGGCATTAATGATAAAATTAGAGTCAAAATCAGAGGCCTAATGTTCAACTAATTAACTAATACTAACTAACTAACTACATAGTAACAAGTCATCATATTCTCAGAACATGACCTAATTTCATGCTACTACAAAAGCCATTTCAAATATTAATGAATGGTACTTGAGTCATCTGTTTGTGTATATATTTTACTCAATACAACTCAATCGAACTCCATTTTTAACACAAAATACACATATCGCTCTGATATTCATTTAATAAAAATATACGGATAGTCATTGAATACTAATGCATTATTTACCATTTGGAAAGGCATCGCTGGCAGCATTTAGTCCAACTGCCCACACCAGTAGCAGCCAAAGGGATGTTAGAGCGTCAAAGGACGACATTGCAAATCCCATTTTCCTGTAATAATAATGAAACGGACTAATAAGAAAAAAACTACACAGATGAACAAGGAAAACAGTTACACAAGGACAACACAAGCTGGACGTAAATACACAAGTCATAAACATACATTATACTTGTGGGGCGCGGTGGTGTAATGGGTATGTTCGTTGCCTTGCAGCCGAGGAGTTGCAGGTTTGAATCCACTTCGAGTCGCCGCGTAGGGACCTTGGGCAAGTCCTTCACTCTCAATTGCTCAGCGCTTCAGCGTGAAACTCTATGCAGTGCCTGTGCTGTAGTCGGGAGTGCCTCTGAGTAGAGAGCTTGAAGGGGTGCTATAACAAGCACGCATACAAACAAATACACAAGTCAGAAATAAACAAACCAAAATTAGCAATTTAATGAATATGCAGCAGCAACATTCTCAGGACTACGGTCCGTATAGATTAGGGTGTCCCACGATTGCACAGGAAAAATATTTTTCTTGAAACTTGAAATGCAGTCCCTCCAAAAAGTTTCCTTATGGTCCTATGATAGTACCTGCCAAATTTCTGGACATTTTGAAAATATTTAGAGGCCGCTCAAAGCTCACATATAATATGTGTAAGTTGTCACAAATTATACGTGCGACATATAGGCCTATGAGTTTGAAATTTTCGGAGGTCCACACTTTGATCCCACTAGCGTGCTTATGTATTGCTTAATAACCTTATATTGCTCTGAAATACTAAAATCTACAAATATGCAACCTTATTGTATTTGCGAATGAGGTTTTTCAAGCATAAGGACGACAGTTAAGCTCTCGAGCAAACGAATGATGTAAATGTCGTGCACTAGGATTGCAGGTCGCTACCTCCACATGGCAATCATCAGAGGAGTAGAAATGAATAAGGTTAACAGATTGTCAGTCTGATTTTTCTCTAGTTGGTGGAAGTAGCCTACAAACATGTTGGTGTGCTAAAGTTGACCTCTGGACCAGGACAGGAATCAACGGTTGCAGTTTGAACCTTTTGAAGTCGTGAAAGTGTGATGCATTAGGCCTAATTATTGGCAAATGCTTTGAGACAACGGCTTTCAATAACTGCATATTAAATAGAGTTTGCAATGCCTTGCACCCTTCTACATCAGCCATCAGTCGTAACATCTTGTTAACATCACAGAAATCTTTTAAGTCCAGTTGCCTGGTGCATTCTTTGTGTCCTTGGTAAAAATTTGTCCATCAATGGTCTGTAATTAAGCTCTGCAAGCCATTTAAAGATGAATGCTCCAATCTGGTTCACCATCAACCAAACCCTCGACCAATGCTACTGCAGTCTGCATCTAACAAATCATAAGAATTCATTACTGAACAGCTTTAGCGTGGCCATACTCGAAATATGACTATCAAGAATTTTCAAAACTCTTGGTATTCATGGTTGGATTGAACAATTCGGTAGCATTTCGCAAGCCTGTTGCCATCACAGAGCAAGTTGGATGGGTAAGGCAATATAGATCTAATTGCTTTATGATGGAAACGAATCACATATACAGTTGACGACCGTGAATTACAGGGCATCCAACCCAAACAAGTCTCAGATTTGTGATTGACATCTACAGTCAGGCGGTGTTCTCATGTAGAGTCACTGCTCTCTTTGAATTAATCCATAGCTTTATAATTCTGGCAATGCTGCTCTAGATGACAAGTCTGAAAATGATGCAACATCATTCTTGGTATACCAGCACCTAAGATATAAGAGATAGCAATTCTCTCTGTTCTTTCAGTGAGTTCTCATTAATGTGGAATAACGGGGTTATCTCTTCCTAAAAGTTTTTCCCAAACCATGCTGCGTTCAAATATAGTTTTCTCGATCTTTCGGTGAAAGAGTGGCGAGATAGCCAATCGTATAAGACCACGTGTGATTTTTCATAACGTTGGTCTGTGTAAATGACTGTGCTGAACAAACATGACGCAGCTTTGATACAGAATTTCAGCTCAACGATAACGAAGAACGTAGATCGGAGACAATTTCTCGTACAGGTTGTCGAAAAACACAGGCACATGTTTTCTAACCACAATTGTGACAATCTTGTTGACATGTGTAAATGTAGAACGTAGAACTGAAGAACAATTTGAGTGCAGTGATGTAGAATCAGCAGATCAGTATGAGAATAGTAAAAAAATAACGGTCCAGACGTTGATTTGTTGTGTAGCTGCATGGGGTGTGCAATTAAAACTTTACTGTGTGGTCCTAGGACAAATAGGGGTTGAACCTCACAGCCCCCTCAGAATTTCTTACTATGAAGCAGATGAAGGTATGGAGGAGCTAAAACCACGACTTGTTACATTATCAAGAGTTTGTAATGACTACTCCCAATGATTAGTTGTGTGTGCACTGATATTGTGTCCAAAGTTCAAAAATCTCAAATTTTTCTCGATTTTGCATTTTTTGAGCATAAGACTATGCCCAAAATATCCATTGTATCCAATAAAGTTAAATACCTGTTAATTCTACCATTCACGAGCTTTCCAAGGGTAGTAAATTTGTTATAATAGGATCAACGATTGGGATATAAAGGCATTTAGAAGTTGGACACATCAGGCGCAAATTATGCCAATATGGGTTAAATTTGGGCGGCTTGAGCCACCCCTAAATATTTTTTTAGTGTCATAAAACTTTACAGGTGTTATTATGGGACCATATGGAAACTTTTTAGGGGGACTGCATTTCAAGTTTCTAGAAAAATATTTGTTGGGACACCCTAGTATAGATATGCCTCTCCAGTTGTGTAAATATCAACGAAATAAAACCATAAATCAACTATTTAATAATTAGGCGGTGGCTACTTAAGTAGTTCATTATTATTCAAATCACAGCCTCTAGTGGCGAGCCTGACATGATGTAGGCTTTAAACTTGACTAAACAGGTTTCAGGGCTTCAGGCAGTGTGCCGTAATTAGCTGTATTATGTATGAAAACTGCATAATAAGTAAACTCCCATGATAGGGTCTGAACGGTAGCTGTCCTTTACCCCCTATGCTGACAGTGTTGCTGTTGATGCCAACCACTACAATATTGCATAATTTATAAGTATGCAAAGCTACATACATAGTTATATACAACAACCATAAACCCATGTCACTACTATGTAAACTATTTAACATACATATATTAGAAGGGTGAGGTTGTATGTTATATATACATATACACTTGTTTTGTTATGATGTCAGACCAAAGGATACCATGGCAATCTATCGCTTTAATAGCATTCTAAAATTAATCATCGTGGCATGGGTTTTAGCATTGGTCACACACAAGTTGGATTGACGAAAAGAATTCTTGCTCAATAGATGTTAGATTGTGGAAAATATTTTCAAGGAAATAGAAGTGGGATTGGTGAGAAGTTTCTAGAGCTGTAGTTGGAGCCGGATTGATGAAAAATAATTGTCATTTAAATAGTGGGACTGATAGAGAATAGTTAATATTGCTCAAATAGCAACTGGAGTGATTTTTAAAATGAATTCTTGCCTAAATGGAAACTGGATTGATGAAAAGGATTAATGCTAAAGTAGAAGTTGGATTTATGAAAAATAACTATGCTGCACCTGGGTGAATAATTTTATAATGCCAAAGTGATAGATTACCAGCTTCCAGTATAAAGAATAAAATTGAACAATGGCAACACTGTCATTGTTGATGCTAAGCACTACACCACCACCACACAATTTACTGCTGAATCCATATGTAATTTGTAACATACAACATACATATAACAAAGCCTGCACAATATATATTATATATTCTATAATATACAACATTACACATGCTACTTGTATGCAAGTTCTGTTGTAATTAGCCATTAGCACTGTCTGATAATCACAAAATAGCCAGAAGGCCGAAAACAAGGTCCTTTAAACAGGAAGTGTTTACAAATACAAAGAGAAACTGCAGACTGTTAAACACAGTCATGGAAGCAACAAAAAAAACTACATAAACAACTGACTTAACACAATGTGAGACACTAATTACTTCCTTGGCTTTTCCAAATATGCGTTCTCCAATTGTGGCTAGCAGTTGATGTTTACAAAAGGATATACATACACATATAATTGACACAATTTCATGATACAACCTTTAACTGCCATCACAACGTGATCAATGTCTACCTTAAAACTCCAATTTTAAAAAAGGATTTCTTTTTCAGCACCTCTGTATTTTTAACTCTCTTCCATAATTCGAATGGACTCCCTGTTACACTGCGCATATTGCTCTGGGGTCACTAAACTCTTTTCATTAAGAATCTCATACCTTAACTATTTAGTCATGGTTTGACCGGACAGGCTTCTGAGTAGCCTACTTTGAAGAGGTGCCATAGATATAAACTAATGAAAATACATAAATCGTCAAAATAAATACCAGAAGGCCAAATAAATAACTTGTAAATTAATGGTCAGCAGGTTCTAGGCAATATTCCAAACAAACTTCTGAATGAAAGCTAGTCCCCTCAGATACTGTGTACATAAGATCTATGGTTTAATATAATAAGCAATAAGGATTTCAATGCTGATTCGATGTTTTCAATTTCTGCAGTGTGTACAGTTGTTACAACTGGTCACAACTGGCCAATTGTTCATCAAAACACTGATTGAAATGCAAATTACTGTAAATATTTGCATACATATCTGGGAAAGTCACCCAATGATGGGTCATCATAATAGTGCTAATTTTATTAGATGGCCAGCAACTTCAATACAGATTCTCACAGTGCTCAGTCTACTCGACCACAGCTAAGTTGAACGTATTTAAGGAAAAACTGAATTTACTCTCCCTAGCATAACCTTTGACAGAATTTGTGATAATGACAAATAGTGGTAATATAAAGCTCTTAAATCTTTATACTACACATTTAATATACCAGGGCTTTGATAAAAACATTACTGAATAAATAGTCAATTAGTCATTATAACTCTAATTAAGACAGAAGCATGTCAAATGCCTACAAATGAACCAACCTTTCACTGGTGTCAAGATGCTGATGCTAGGTCGCGGTTCAAGATAGAGGGGTTTGACTTTCAAGCTGAGAGGACAGAAGACCAAGACATCACTCTAAAAATATTACAAGACCAAGATGCTTGTGAAATAGGCCTTGATACCTTCAGAAGACCAAGACATCACTCTAAAATTACAAGACCAAGATGCTTGTGAAATAGGCCTTGATACCTTCGGAGGCCGAATCAGTCGCTTATCACTTTGTTTTTGGTTCTAGATTGTTGTATTTCTCCAGCATTGCTCACCCCAAGTGACGATTATCACTTGGGATAGATTCATCAAGTTCAAATACTTTCACGCATTAATAAGTTACAATCTGTCCTTAATGCTGCGGCTCGCCTGATTGGCGGCCTAGCAAAGTTTGAGCATTATATCAAGTTTTATACGGGAAGAACATCACTGGTTGCCTATGGATGCAAAAACGTATTGAATTTAAGATTCTAATGTTCATGCGTAATTGCCTAGCAGGCCAAGCTCCGACCTATCTTATGGAACTCTATGTACCTGTGCTATCCATTCCAGGCCGTAGATTTCTTCGCTCTGCTACGCATGGTAACCTGGTTTTCCGCAAGTGTTTGAAAACCATTCTCTTTGTTTGTGGTTTGGTGTCATTTCGGGAGCGCCTCTGAGGAGTTCTCTTGAAGGCGCGCTATATAAATGTACGATTACAATTGTAATTACTGAGATCTTGGTGCCATCGGCTCTTCTCAATGAAAAATCAGCACAACTGACATTGAGCCAATTCCATTTCATCAAATGCATATTTCTTAAAGGTACTCAACTTTCAGTTTATCCGAGTAAGTGACGATTATGGCCTTAACTGCAAGACCACGCTCCTAAAGTGTATGAATACGTATATCATCTGTAATTGACATCTTGGCCATTTTAATTTCTTAGAAATTTGGATGTCATTGCTTTAGCAACAAAATTATTAATCTAACAGGTTGACCATCATCATGCTAAGTGACTTCACAGTGACATGCAGCTGAGCTGGAACCCTGTTTCTTTTATAAAAAATAATAATGATAATTATCTGGTAATTTATCAAGTTCATTTGATAACAATTATTTGATATGTGACTTTATAAAATCTTTTAAAAAAACTTTTTTTGCGATTTTTTAATCGTCAAAAAACAGTGGGTGAACTCACTAAAAGTGATATGACTTTTCGTTTGAAATGTTGTGTAAAATTAGGCTATTGTATGCAAATACGAATTGCCTTGAAGACTTTAAAATGTGATTTAAAAATTGATACTTTTGGCAAAGATATTGGCAAACAACTGCAAAGGTACTCTTTAGCCCACCCTGTATGTAGGTACTGGCAAAATCAGAGGTGACTACTCGGTACAGTTGCCTAGGTCTGTCTGTGGGCCATTTCCCCATATTCTACACACACATATTTGTAGGTGAGTATACGCAGCCCTGGGTCAAAGTTCAACAAACGGAATGCCACTTCCTGATTCATTATTCAGAAGTTGGCACAATTTATAAACCAGCACTAGTGATGCATGTCCTCACAAAACTTAATTAGGCCTATGTGCTATCAAAAATCATTGACTTCGTCATTGTTATAACAAATAACAACAAATTAAGCAGCACTTTATGACAGCTACACTAGGCCCATTGATCTGGAAGATGCCAAGTTTATGGCGATAAAACTCTAACAAATTGCTGGTGAAAACGTTTTCAAAACTTCTTCCGGGACAAGCAAACTATGTCACGAACAATATTTACCAACGTTGGTCCCGCCCACTGCAGGTAAACGACGCACTCTGATATACAGATTAGGACGATTGACGAATTGAGGCACCAGAGTACGAGAACAAACCTCTAGAAAGGTGTGAATCTGTAAAATACTTACTAACATGTCTTAATAAAAGCCCACGTCAAACATTCAGCAAACCAAACGATCATATTTACGGAAAACACAACTATGACAACCGCAACAAAGTCGCCATCTTGTAAAGTTGTTGCAAACCTTACTCTCATGCCAAGGACCGTTTCTACGCAGGACCGGAATCTTCCCATTTTACGTCGTTTTACAAGTTTTTTAACGATAATCAGGGTGGCAGAAATATCGTATTTTGTTTACAAACTAAGGACATGCGATTAATTGCATTTATGAAAGCAGAAGAATATAATTATTTCACTTTGAAAGCGTACAAAATTATCGCCTTTGCAGATATAAACATGATCTTTAGCATTAAAAACGAAATTTTAAGTGGGGCGACATCTATGGCTGAGAGTAAAATCGTCGGCCATAAAATGATATTCTAGATATTCTGGTCCATTGGAACGCGATATAAATTTTTGTAGCGCCAGACTAAGGTGCATTTCACGTCTGGCTTTTCGATACGGAAGCCTAATCGGTTTATGCATGCAGGTAGGTCTAAACTTCAAAAATCACCCGAGGTGGATCAGGACGTGAAAATTATTGGCAGGGCTTCCTAGGAACTGCGAGTTCCTTACTCGAGATACAGTAACTGTTGATACTTCGGTCAGCAACAGGGATAGGCTACTGCCACGCTTTGACGACACAGCTGGCGCAGTCTGTGCGAATGTGAAACCCGGGCCTTCTATCTTGGTGAAGGCTAGGCTATATATATAATTATCTATTTCACTGGACAACTCACAAAATGCCTTTTAGATGAAAATAGCAAATCTTAACTAATTTTGAGGTGCTGAACACGAATGTGATAGTAAAATATGTCGATTGGCTTTCGTTTAGGAGAGACAGAGATGGTTAGGCCTACATACAAATTTTATGTCTCAGTAGCCTAGGCCAATACGCACTGAGTCGGCCTACATAGCCTATGTGGGCCTTGACCATTAATTTTCTCAACGCTGTATTTCAAACTAGCCTAGGCTACATATATTGCAAATTCAGTCTTACGCTGAGATCCAGTGTGAAAGGAGATCTTTATGTGCGAAGGACGAAGACACGCTTCGGGAAGCGTGCTTTCTCAACTGCTGGAACAGTCTGCATGTCTACCACAGTTCGTTCTGCCAGCTCAGTTGAGGTTTTCAAAACTCGACTGAAGACATAGGCCTAGGTCTATATGTTTTCTAAGGCCTACCTTTGACTGAATATATTTGCGTTTGTGCTTGTAGAGGCGCCTTTGTAACGGCATGTGCTGTACGGCACCATAGAAACTGTCGTCATTATTATTATTTTTATTTCAACACAATAATGTATCGTGATGCATTAACCTGCCATGCAATCCCTCGATCGCCCGTGTGCAAGAAAATTTCCAAAGTAGTTAATTAAAAGACGAGCAATTGGCCGGTGATCAAGTAAAGTCGACCGTTGTTTCGATCGACTTAGAAATAGGCTATCTTATTTAGGCCTACTATAGTTCTTGAAGTCTCAAAGTGACCAACATGATAATTATAGGCTACGGTAATGACGCAATTCTGGCAATCCGGCCATAGGCCTATATAGAAGTTGACGTGCTTAACACGATGGTGTTCTCAGAATTTTTGTATCACGTAATTTTTTTGGAGAAAACCGGCATGCAAGATCTTAACTGAAATGCTCGTTTATTGCATATATTTTCAATCCACTATATAATTTTATTTAATTGGAAAACAAATCTTTAGAACAGTTCCTCCTCATAATATTGGGTGCTGCTGACGACTGTATCACTTTAAAATGTTAAGAAACATGAAATTAAAGGTTTTCATAGTTATTTCCTGTTCAGTTGCACATGTACATTGTATATAAGATGCTGCTAAAGTTTCATAGGTCTAAAATGCTTTGATGATGATTTTCGTTTGTATTCTTTGTCGGCACATCTCGCTGCAGTCATGCTAGGAATTTCTGCTGCAGATAAAGACAATCTTCACTCACCATCCTTGTGCATGGCTTTAAAAAAATTATAATTTGCATGCTTTAAGTGGAGGGAAGGCAGAAATATTTTTTGGACCGATTTCTGTCCAATACTTGGTGACAGCAAACTCCAGTCTTGAATCCAGTTGGACTGCGTTTGCTTTCGACAAACCTAAGACTCTAAAAGGTCGTTCAAATTCCGACTATATGATTGAAATAAGGTTCGCCAGACATAGACCTACCTATATACTACAAAATCTGGATCACTGTCAGCAGCTATATACTCGTTCCTGGCTGGATCAATGCAACAGCATATTCATCTTCGTCGTCTAAACTCCATTTCTCTCGCCTCTGAGAAGAGAAAAGAGAGATTGAAGGGGTGCTATAAAAAGTGCACATACAAACAAACCAAGAACATTTTTCTTAACAATATTAAGCTTATAGATATATGAGTTCTTGACTAAACACATGAGCCGCACGGGTAGGAGACATTAATTAAACGTCAAACGTTAAATTAGACCGTCTAATTTAGACGTCATATCTGTGACCATGGAAACCATTATGGCGTCTGCAGACGCTGGCCTATAGCAGAATGGCAAAGCACGTTGAAGAGATCAGAGTTGTATAAAATAAGGTGCGGACAAGGTCCACAAACGATTTGAACGTTTCACATGAACTTATTAACTCGAATGTAGAGCAGACTGAGAGGCGCATATCCGCGGACGGTTATAGTCTGCGTCTTGATGAAGAGTGTGCAGCACACCGCGCTGGTACTCGTCTGCAAGGATCTAAGGGCATTCGATTGTGTCTTGTCTTTTCCAGTTCCTAACTATTATAATGAGCGAAAGGTGTGCGACGCTCTGACCGATAAGTAACCAATAGCTAGAGAGACATTCAATTCCACAGACGATTAGAGTTTGCTGGCAGGATAATGAAGCGCGGATCACAACCATGATGTGCACAAAGGAGTTGTTTACTCTGGCAATGACTTTAGAGGCACTTATCGGCGGAACGGACATCTTCTACGACTTCTCTCGACCGAATAACAGGCGAGGTTACTCCGATGCCATATTCATTGTAGTCGATCTTTGCTGGACCGCGATGGTGACCCAGTAACTGTTACGGCTATAGTGGTTATGTGGGTTTTTCGCGAGAGACGTAACTCCCGAGTGCTGCTCTCGTCTCTGTCTCTCATCTAGTTTCTCATTTAATTTCTGAATTAAAGCTGTCTCAGGGTCAAAACACGAGCTATGATTAATTAATTCCAGAATTTATGTAGCACTTCTTCGGTTCTTAAAGGGCGCTACTCAGAAGCGCTTCTGGCTTTAGCACGGCAGAGAGCTACGGCCCCATATATCGAAGTATTGGCTCAATGTTTGCACGATACTAGGATCACAGAAAGATTTCGGGCTAAATCTGGTGCTAAATCAAGTCACTCCGTGGAGTGACTTGTACACAAGTAGACAGATCTAAACATGACACAATACTTTCATTTCGAAGAAACCGGAAAGGCCGGAAAAGCGCACCACAAGGAAGAACGCTGCAGAGAAGTCAACACGTCTAAGCAAGACGTCATTCAGTCGCACTTCAGATGTTGTAAAACGAAAATTCACCCACTCGGGCGAAGGAGACATAGGCGCAAGACTCGAAGGTCAACACTCGGAAAGACGTGCGAAGAAAATCAGCAACACAGCGAACGACGCTGACGAAACGGACAACTAGTCCCAGTCACAGCCACACAATGTCTAATAGCCTAAGCATTCAGTTCAATTTATACTCAAGCAAACAGATTCGCGTCCCAGACCATCCTTGCTTTAAAGTTTATCATCGCAGATGCAAAACATATCTAGCCGATATCTAGCAGAACTCGGTGAAAGACACAAGTGTCTAACAATGTCTCAAGTTTTGAAAACCTCAACTGAGCTGGCAGAAAGAACTGTGGTAAACAGACTGTTCCAGCAGCGGGGGCCAGCAGTTGAAAAAGCACGCTCCCCGAAGTGTGTCATCGTCCTTCGCACATAGAGATCTCCTTTCACACTGGATCTCAGCGTAAGACCAGCACCTGACGCTGCCATCTGCACGCAGTAGGATTTAAGGTAGTCCGGTGCTAAGCCACGTAGTGACTTGTAAACGAGCAATGAGAGTTTGTATTCAATGCGGTACGGTATTGGAAGCCAGTGCAACACGTCACGCAGTAATGGTGTCACATGATCATACTTCCGCCGATTACACACGAGCTTCGCCGTTGCATTCAACGCCGACTGCAGTCGATCGTGCAGGTACTTCGGCGCACCAGCAAACAAACTGTTGCACCGGTCCACTCGAGAAACCACGAAGCAGAAAACGGCTGTTTTGCAGCCTCGAAGGGCAGTGATCGCACACAGCTGGTGATTAACCGCAGCTGGCGAAAGCATCTGCTCACCGTCAGTCCCACTTGGCGCGTCATGGACATCGTCCGTCTGGAATAAGGTCAGGCACGGCAGTAGAAGCCCGCACCGATATACCACAGATATTTAGGGAGTCACTGCTAAGTTGATCGCACCTCCTACGAGTGGCACACCAAAGAAAATCGGTCTTGTCAGGATTCAGAAGGAGGTGATTTGACCTCAACCATGCAGTCAGCTATACTCCCGACTCCATGTGTTTCTGCAGTTGAGGCACAGTCGTCGACGGACAAGCTCAAAGTTAGTATTGTGCAGTAATTTACAGATCACGTGATCATTTATATGACTAGAATTATGGCCTTGGCGATGCTCCAGCACGCATAAGCCGCTCATCTATGGAGGCTCTCCATTTTCCCTCTGTTCTCTGCCCGATGTATTTATATATCCACTGCAATCACAAGCTTCCCCATAAGCCTTAGGAAAGTGGTCTTGGTTTTTCAGACTATGGTTTTGTGCCACAAGGAATCTGAAATAAACATGCCTGACATTCTGCCACAATTGCATGCATGATCTATATATAGGATATAGTAACAATAATAAGATGATTCTGTAAATTCCTTCATGCCTTCTAGCAATCATTAGAACTGAAAATTAATGACCAATTACACTGGACAACAATTTGTATTTATTTTTCCTAAAATACTTTGACTGTTTTAGCCTATTGTGAGTTTATGCACACACGTGCAGCTAATGAACCTTTTAATTGGCAGCTGCCGATTTCGTGTTTGTGGAACTGTGAATTTAAAGTTGACTATATGGCCTAGGCTATATAGGGTAGACATACTTTTTCGATTTGAGTTGAACGAGTAGGCTGCAAAGGCGGATACAGAAATTTTGGAAAGGGGACAAAATTTATGATCTCGGGCCGAAAAAAAATTCGTTGGTCTTCACCCGAAATTTTTTTTGTCTTTCGCCCAAAAAACTTCTAGAAACCCGTGACAACTCCGGCTATTTAAAATCTCATGACTTTTGAGTCATAATTATGATAGCCTACTTTCTCTCTCACCTTTCTGTCCCCGTTGCGTTGATTTACAGCTTCTTGAAACCTGATGGGCGGGGTAGGGGCCACGCCCTATGCAAATCCTTGAATGAGGTAGGGGCATATGGCCGGATTGCCTTCTTTGGATCCGCTCCTGAATGAGCATGACACAGATCTGCTATAATTATAGGCCTCTGTACATGTAGATGTTAATTTTGAAAATATAAAACGGGACCCTTTATGACGTCACTTCGATTACGATATAATAATTCTACATTTAAATAAGTTCACTTATAAAACGAAATTAGACCTATTGTGACGTCACTTCGATCAGGATGCAGATCGAGCCACTATATCATATAATTTCATTCATTTTGAGAATACAAAACTAGGCCTATGCTTATTTTGACGTCACTCTGATTATGATGCAATTTTACTATTATAAGTTCACTTCGAGAATTAATAAAAACTAGGCCTATTGTGACGTCACTTTGATTATGATACTAATGTACTATTATAGAAGTGCATTTTGAGAATATAAATAAGGCCTAGTGTGACGTCACTTCGATTATTAAACAGACCTACCAATATTATTAGGTTCATTTTGCGAATATGAATGGGGTCTTTATGACGTCACTTCGATTATAATACAATTTTACTGTTAAACAAGTTCATTGAGAACACGAAATTAGGTCTATTGTGGCGTCATTTCGATTATGATACAGATCTGCTGTCATATTATGTCATTTTCATAATACAAAACTGAGGTTGTTTAAACGCAACATCGCTCTGATTATGAATCTTATGATACAAATCTAATTATTATAGGCCTACGTTCAGTTTGAGAATATAGCCTAAACTAGGTCCATTGTGTCGTCACTTCGATAACGATACAAACCTTCTATTAAAAAGTTCATTTTGAGAATAAACTGGGCCTATTAACTGTGATTAACTTCGATTATGATACAGCTCTACTATTATGGAATTACATTTTGAGAGTATAAACTAGGCCTATTGTGACGTCACTTCGATTATAACACAGATCTACCGTAATAATTATTGAGGTTCATTTACAGAATCTAAAGCGAGGCCTATTGTGACGTCACAACGATTACAGTGCAAATCTACTATAAATTGACTGAGAATACGAAATTAGGCTTACTGTGACGTCACACAGATTATGACACGGATCTACTATCGTATAATTTCATTTTGAGATTATAACTGCAGAGGTGAGTTACCTGGTACCGGTAGGCCTACAGTTGTAAGAGACAAAACTAGACCAAGTCGACGAAGCCGATCGAGTCGATCGTCGCGCGAGCCAAGTCGATCGCAGCCCACACGACTCGATCGACTGCGGGGTACAATATTACTTTACTGTGACTCATCACAAACGTCGATAATTCGAATATCGGAATTTTTACGCATACGTTTTGAGAAACCATTCAAACCAAACTGAAGAAGGCTATAATCTTTTTAACCACCTCGCCAATTTACGGCCACAGGCCTACGTACGTTTAGCGATAGTAGCAGACGCCTAGCATATTCAGGGTGTCGAGTTTATTTCCAATCCTCTGTAGCCTGTAAGTCTATATATACCTCCCCCATCCCCCCACCCTAGTCGATCGAGTCTGTCGATCGTAACTCGGTCTAGTCGAATCGATCGAAAAATCGTCGACTCGATCGACTTCTAAGTCGAGTCGATCGTTAGTTTTGCCAAGTCGAGTCGATCGCTATATTTCCTGAACTCGACTCTGAAATATTTTACCTACTGTTTTTTTGCAACTGCATGCAGGGCCTACTACGCCATGGGGGGATGGAAGCAGACTGCTTCCAATTTGGACCAGGGGGGAAAGGTTTCCCCCCTAATGATAAAGTTGAGTATAGAATATTTACTCCTGAACATTTCTCCCGATATTTCCCAGTATCTGCCATGGACTTCCTCCTGGTAAATCCCCCGAACAATCCCTTCCCTGTCATAAGACAGGGTAAATCTTCATTTAATTTGACTTTTGCTTAACACTCACATAAATTTGTCCTTGCACTTCCATCAAATTCGCACCCATCAGGGCTTGCCACGTGTGGGGGGGAGTAAGTAGCCTGATGCCCTGATCCAACTTGTGCCAGAGGGAAATCCCCCCTATTGATAGATGGGCATAAGAGATTTGCTTCTGGACATATCCCCCCGGCATCTCCCTCTGTACCATCTCTCCCCCACACCCACGGTAAATTCCCTTTGAACGTTCATCCCGCCATCTCAAGGGTATATATTCATTTAGTATAACCTTTGCTTTGCAGTCACTTACATTTGTCCCTGCACGTATATGGCGCTCGCTCTCACAACTCATAATTAATTACATTAATTGTTTAAAAAAATTAAAGTATATTTTATATCTACTGACACTGCATTTGTTATATACAAGAAGTTGATATTTTACTGAATTCTGGACTTTTCCAAACTTCACATGACTACTAGTGTTTAATGCACTGTTAACCCATAATGAGAAATTTTAAAATGTTACCATTACATTGTGCAAATTTTAAAAAAATAGTAAATAATGGGGAGGCGACATTATACGATATCCTACAGGCGCGGATTTAGAGGGGGGCGGAGCCGGCGTACGCCCCCCCTAAACCTGCAGCAAATGTTCTCAAACTATACTGACCTAAAACTAATATAATTGCAATTTGGGAATAGGATGTTTGAAGTAGCTGGACCGGCAGAATGGAGCTCTCTTACCGGAGCTCTCTTACCTACTTACCTGAGTTGCTAGCTGACGTTGCCCACGTGACCAATGACTTTTGCCGTGACGTCATTCACAAAGTTCATGTACAAAATTTACGTAAATAGAAATTGGTCAATTTAAAAATATGTCGAGTGGTCCGCCGTCAAAACGGCTTAAACAAGTAGTTTTATCATTCGCGAATAAGCCGATTGCCGTTGGTAAGACATAAGCCGGCGAAACTATAGTATCCGGGACCGATGTTTATAACATTGTCTTAGTATATTATAGTATACAGAATCTAATGACGACACTAACCCTAACACTAACCCTAACCGACCCTCACGACGCTTAACCTGACCCTAACCGACCCTCACGACGCTCTCATAGATATATTATTACAGGACTGTCTCTTCTTCATGAATGAATTTATTTTATGAATAATAAAATTTATGAATATGAATTTATTTTTTAACAAATCCTCCCGTAAATATATATATATATATATACCTTGTTACCTTGTGCTGTCAACTCGTAGAGTTCTAGCGATCGTCTTTACACACATTCTCCATTGTTCTCTGTTCGCAGCCAAGTCCCTCAGTTCTTCCAAATTCATGCCAGTTATGTCGTGTATCTCGTCCATCCATTTCGTCCTTGGTCTTCCGAGTCTTCTCCTTCCCTCACCACAAGCCAGCATCATTTCCTTCTCCAGACCATCAGATCGCATTACATGTCCGAAGAATCTTAGCTTCAATCTTGTCGCGAATTGTTTTAACGACTCTTCGTTATATATATATATATATATATATATATATATATATTTACGGGATTGGATTGGTAGTATTTACGCCCCCCCTAACTAGAAATCCTGGATCCGCCTCTGTCCTACACCACGTTTCTGAGCATTGAATTCACGAGCAATTTTGTGAAGATGACAGCTTTAAGAGGTACACTTACAGCGTGCAAATCCCAAAAAGTGAAATTTTCATGACTTTATCGTTCATAAACAGCTAGCAAACAAGAGCCTAAAACATGCGCTCTAGTCGATGCCAACAGCTAAAAATGCGTTGGTTTCTCGGGCTCCGCCCAAGACCCCGCTGGGGGAGCTTACGACGCTCCCCAGACCCCTAGTCGCTATGGGCTTCGTGTCTTCGGCACTCACAACTTCGCGCCTTCGGCGCTTGCAATAGGCAAAAAGTTTCTGTTAGGGGGGATTGCTTCCACCCTCCAGGGGGGGATAGTAGGCCCTGGCTGCATGGGCCACAAATTGACTAGAGTCGTAATTATGATAACATAATTCCGTGTTAGCACACAACTGCAAATAACTTCTTAGTCGCTGCCGCCTATATGTATAGACGATTAGTGGAAATGTGGAATTAAGTTATAGGATATACAAATATACTTCTTTCACAGTTTTACGGTGAAAACGGGACAATTGAGATGCGATATGGGCCTAAGAATGTCCTAGATCAAGGAGATTTCAGCTGTGCAGTCGGTGCCGACGATTGCAAAAGGATTGAAAGTCTGTTTGTGGCAACATTGTTTCCACTTTGCAGAGAGTATTGACCAGGGGCGGATACAGAAATTTTTGAAGGGGAGGGGATTGGTCCCTATATATAGCCTAGATCCGCCCCTGCCTCAGGTGATAGTATTAACCGTCAGAACTGATTGTTTCAGTCATCTGAGGATTTGTTTCTGATTGATGAACTCTCCGGTCTCGATGAGCTTTTAGCCACTAGACTGACTTACAGGGGTCATAAAAAACCACTCAAGGTTTTTTGTCAATATCTTAATTGGCCAGAAGTAAGAATTGCTACATCACATTTTAAAGGCCTAGAGGCAATTCACATTTACGATGGACACACTTTATGAAAATATTTCAAGCAGAACATAAGTTAGGCTATAATTATCACTTTTAGTGATTCAACTCACTGTTTTGCAACGATTAAAAAAACATAAAGCAAAAAAAGTAATAACAGGCGATTTAATTAAGTCTCATCTCAAATCTCGTACTAGAAAGACGACGTGTCCCTACAATCGTTCAAATAAGAAGATGGAAACTCTTTCCAGTTTTCTTAAAACTTGACTCTTATGTTTCAGATGGACCCGTCACTATAGCTACCGAGAAAATGAACTGTAGGCCTACTACGGAATGTTTTCTCTGGAAGAAGACGCGCTTTGAGAACAAGTTGGGTTTTGAAGTTACTTGCCTGCAAACGACTTTTATAACCAAGCATGTTTTTTGTATGTATTTTAGAAGTTTACAGAAGGCGCTTTGTCAACATTGGTCTGCTAACGACTAATTCTAAGTTTTAAGAATAATGCTCGTTACCCATGTAGAGTCTAGAGCTTTACTCCAATAAGCAACTGCATCCACACTTAGCTCATGATTTATAACTTTTATTTATCTATTGCACTAAGCAATTAGACTATAATGCATCGTCAATGGATCGCTATGACTTGTATACACACAAGCATAATAAAGTAATTTTGTGTGTTGTAATAGCATAATGTTGATGAGATGCAAAAATAATGTTAACTGGTCCAGTTTATTAATTGCGTAAAGCAAACTATTCATCCTAAGTAGCCTAGTCTATAATGCGCGAGAACGTCTAAGCTATAGTCATTTCTTTCTACTGTTTAAATAGTATTCATTAAATTGTTAAACAATGAAGTTGTGTTAAATTGTTAATGCAATGTGATGATGTGATTTCAAACTGACTTTGCTATGATTTTCTACCTGCTACGCAACCTAGGCCTATGTTAACTCCGATCAGCAACGTTAACGTCGAAGCTATTAATTCCAATAAACGGTTTTATTCACTTTTGGTAGACTGTAGGCCTAGTGTATAGCCTACTGCACTGTGCGACTGTGCTAGACGTCTACATCCATCATTTTAACTGTAGGCTTCACGTGATTGTCATTATGATCAAAAACTTGTATAGCACCTTCTCTCAGAGACAATACAGAGGCGCTCTCAATCTTAAGCGACAGAAAACCAGTGTGACACCGAGTGGTTTTCGGAATCAAGGTGAAGAAAGTTAAAGGAGCTCATGACGTTGGATGCAAGATAATCTTTCCAGAATACTCTCAGCATTGTAATCCAAGTATGAAATGTCGAGCAAAGAAAGATATTGTGATGTAATTGCAAAATTCCACCCACTAATCATGCTCTATATGGGCGCCCGCACTGTAGACCAAGAGAAGGGATTCAGCCAATTAGGCAATAGGCAGTTGACAGTCTGTGACCAACGGAATTCATTTGTTCGTACCCATCGCCATCGACTGACTGACGGTCGTGACTGTTTTTTATGTCTTCATAAATCCCAGTAATTGCATTTATTTCTTATTCGTACCCATCGTCATCAATAGTCTAACAGTTGATGATCGTGTGTCAAAGGATGTTATTATAATTATGTCTTCATAATCCTGGACGATGCGTTGAACGTTTGTGATTATTAACATTTTAGACGATCCAATTCATTTTATGGTTAATATATTTAACAGCTCACTCACTGAGGGTCATCTGCCTGCCTCCCAAAAGCGGCCTGGCCATTGTTTGCTCCCCAAAACAGAATTTAGACCAAAATGCCTGTCAGAATTGCCGACCCATTTCCCATCTTTCATTCCTATCCATGACCCTTGAGATATTGGTTTCACTGCAACTTGCTCCTTATTTGAGCAAGCTGGACTCCTTCCAGCAGCACAATCTGGATTCAGAAACAGCCCTCTTATCCATTCTATCAGACATATAATGAACATTGATCAGTCTAATCTCTCCCTCTTAGCACGCGTTGAAGTCTCTTCTGCTATTGACACAGTGGATCATAAGATTTTATTGCCCCGACTTAAAATGCGGATGGATGAATTACAAATAATAATAGCTAAACGTTTTATTTTGTCTGTCAATGCATGTTTGTTTTGGCCTTATGGCAAATATCCTGGACGAAGTGTCATCGCTCCCGTTTTAACTAAAGTGGCACACGTAGCACTTTAGCCTATGCCCTCTCGAGGATAATTATTATTATACATGTCGTAAAAGTCTTATATTTTGTGCTGGAATTATTCTTTGATGCATTATACGGTGTTTTGGGGCAAGTTGGCGGAAGGGGCAAGATGGTTGTTGCGCAATAGAATTGCGCAAAAATTAAAAGTGGCCTGTCTTTGGCTTCCGCGGAACTCTTTCGTCGTTTGTCATTCGCGTCTTCGATTATGATGTTCAAGATCACCTACATTTCATCACACTTTACATCTTTGAACGCAGGTATGTGCAATCTGGCCTTGTTCGCTACACCGGTAAGCGAGAGCGGCATGCGTCTGTTGGTTGCAACGGACTGCGGTTCAAGCCCCGGGTTGGGAGTTGGCATTCAGAGGTTTAGATATCTTGGGCTAGCACGTGGGGGACGCAGGGGCGCAAGCTGCTGCGGAGCGACCTTGGGCAAGTTGCTTACCCATCAATGTCTGTGGGGAAGGCAACGGGAAACCACCTCACTCATCTCATCCCCAGGGGCGTAAAGCCAATGAACCTGACTTCGGGCAGAGAACCACATTCATCATGTGCAATCATCTGCTCCTTGAAAGTAGACCCATTAAACCTCCTAATCCAATACAACAGCATTTGTAGTGCGCCTGTTTTGAATCGCATGAATAGCTCATTGATGATGCTGCATTCATTCATCAATAAATTGCGTCATTACAATGAAATCTTTAAACGATCTATCGAAGAATACTACGAGTTAATAATGGGGTGATGATGACTATGAGGATGATGATGACGACGACGACGACGATGATGGCGTAGCTGTCATGTGTGCAGGGTGGGCACTGCGCAAAGCACACGGGCCCCACGACCTCCATGGACCAACACAGATTGGTTAAATTATTAACCGATCCAATTAGTAAACTATTACTGTAAAGCAGAATGTTTTGTGACAGTACTGTTGTAGTCGTTGTGACCACACTTGCAATTAGGATACTTCTGAACGGTTCACCCTACTAGAGGCGCTTTATAAATGTTTAAATACAATACAATACAATACAATACTTCGATAATTTACTTATGCCTGACGATCGCCGTACGTGCTGTTGGAAGGCAAAACTACTGAACACCTTTAAACTTTTTAACTTTTTTTCTCAAGTCATGGCCGTCAATAATATTTTACTTAGAAACGTCATACTCGTCACAAGCATGGTCATGCATTACGGTCATTTGCTGGATATGGTAGGGGTAGTGACCTGATATCTATCTCAACCAGTGTGAAAAATTGCTAGATGGGTTGAGTGAGATTATGACTAAAAAGACCCCAATAGGGCCACATAGAAGTGAATATTCTTTTTAACCTTTTCACACACCAACTACACGTAGATTATTGCTTGCTGTTTTTCTACAATTCTCATATTGCTCTCAATTCCTGTAATCCCTCACTCCAATATAGGGCCGGGGTAGATCAGGGTCCTATACAATTATGTATTTCCCTCTATTTTTACTCTGCCGGGGATATGGCTATTTTATGTACTGCGAAAATCGATGATTAGCCTATTGTATTGTATTGTATTAATAATTTCGATGATGATGATGATGATGATGATGATAACGATTACGATGACGGTGATGATGACGTACCGGTAGTGATTTGATGAAAGAAATGACACAGAACAAAAAGATGACGACGGCGATGATTACAGACAACCATGACTGATGACAATGCAATTAAAGCAAGACGATGAAAGGAATTTCGGCAAAACTAGCTAGGTCTATTCGCTTGGATCTTATTTCGAATAGAAATAGTTTTAATGCGTATATGATCACTGGGACTGACCTGGGACCAGCGTATAGAAAGCAGAATTTAGGCATAATGCAGGTCTTTCAAACCAGACGCCTCTGACCTCCAACCGGTTCACTCTGCCAACAGGTTTATAAAGTGTGCAGATGACACATACTTGCTGGTAGGGTCGGAGGAACTTAGTCACGCAGTCATCTTGGCAGCTAAAAACAACCTTCGTCTGAACAATGAGAAGTCAAATAGAAATGAGCGTCTCCTCTCGTCATGGTGCTGATGCTCCAGAGCTAATGGAGGGACTAAAAAGAGTTACATCGTTCACAGGGCATGCAGTGACCCGGCGGACGAGGAAATTACATCATTTACACGAGAGGTGACTCGAAGATCAGAGCTGAAGGTGATTCCAAGTATGCCGATAAGTTGATAAATGTAACTCTTTTAAAGAAATGTATTGAGAAGGCGATTGAAAGAGCCAGCAGAGTAATGCGAGCGAGCGGAGAGAAACAGAGAGGCCATTCGATCCAGACAGCGGTGCCCATCACTGCGAATACTTGCCGCTGCATGGCCGCAGTACATGAGAAAGGAACAATTGAGGAAGTCGCCACGGGTAGCTGAGCTCAGCGAACGGTGACCCAGGGAGACAAAACCCAGACAGTAGGCCTACATGTAGGTCTACTGACATCTAATGATTGGTTTTAATTTGTTCTAAAAATAAAATTCATGTAATTTATTTGAGGCATAAGACAGATAGATCTTATGACCAAACATGACCAATAGTCCTATGACCAATCGTCCTAGATCCCAAAACGTTTGTCATTGCATGGTGATGATGATGTCATGAACTGAATGCAACTGACCGACTGTGACGACTTACTCTCTATATCCTCCACGGACTTACTAGGACTACGCTTGTTACATGTTTAACGACACTACCATATCAAAGATAATTAGTGTTGCCCTCCTCCTTTATCCAGGCTTGGAACTGGCATCAATGTCGACAGTCAATGAGCAAATTCTAGTGGTTCGGCCATTAACGGCGAAAAGTCGCCCTTATTAACGCTGTTGTACTAGGATTGGGAAGGCTATTACTTTTACACCAAATTATTTGTGCAGAGTGCAGACGTTCATCAATAAATTCATACCAAACTTATAACTTCATTATTCGTTTCCGGATGCATGGCTACTTAATCACCAGTAGAAATTGTGCTCATCACCCTTCAAACAATTTATTATCTATTTTTAAATGTTAACCCTGAAAATGTGCATGTCCGCACTTATCTGCGTTCAAAGAGGTGAATATTAGAATATCAGAATATTATGATGTAAGGCTGTAAGCTTAATCATAATGTATCCGATCTTAAACATCGCAATCGTGTACACCAAACTGCCAACAAATTTCGCCAAAGCCAAGTGCAATACACCGGTCTAAACTCGACAAAACAATGTCATTTGAATTTCTTTGTTTTTTGCCTTTAGAGCAAGATTAATTAACCTGAAGCGGTGGTGACGAGAATACTTTGTGACAACTTAACTGGAATTCCGAAAAATGAAGAGCTGCTATTCCATGATCATCGTTTTCTGGCTATTAGCCGCGCCGTCATGTAAGATAGGTTGTTTCTGTTGAGCCGATTTAAATAAAATTTGGCACCGTGTATAGGCTACATGTAGCTTCACCAAGTTCAAAAGCCTATACTCTATACAAAAATGAATGAAGTTCAGTTATATGAATATATTTGCAATGATCATTATAGCTCGACTAAAACTTGTCTACGCGTGAAATACACTATGATAGTATAGCCTAAAGAATGGTGCGCTCTGTTTTAGCCGTCGGTGGATGCTCTGTCCATCCGACTAGTGTAGTGGTTGCTGTTGGTGACGGAGTTCATCTAAGCTGGACAACGCATGAAAATGTCTCCATTACCTCCTGGAGCATAGGTATAGATTATGTGGACGAACCTACTCCTGTCTACACAATTTCTATATAATTATGACAAAGATAGAATCCTAACGAAGCCTGAATATATTGCTCCAGGCTATACTTTGTGATTGACCCTGCTGACAATGAAACAATTCTGCACATGAACAAGACCAGTCTTTTACAAGCTGGAATATACGTCCGTAATTGCAATGTGGAGGATAACCCCTCGAGCACCCTAGTTGTCAAGAACTTATACCATTACGTGAGAGTAATTTTAATGATCTCAATGGAGTTCACTCAGTTCAGCTATATAAATATTTGCAATGGTCTTTTAGCTCGCCTAAATCTCGTCTACGCGTGACTTAAGAAATGCACCATAATATTGGGTATGGTTTGCTTTGTTTTAGCCGACGGTCAATCCACTGTCGATCCGAGTAATGTTGTGGCCACCGGTGGTAAGCGAGTTGATCTAACATGTTCGACCCTTGAAGGTGGCTCCATTACCTCCTGGCACATTTCGATAAACGACCTCTAACCTCAGCACGGTTCCACCCAATGCCCAACCCCACCAAATCCCACCCTATCCCCACCACGCCCACCATTAAACACCATCCCACTGGCGTAAATTTCGTTTTTCGCTCTATTCCGCCCTCACGTCCCGGCCGCACCTCGCCTAGAACTCCTCTCAACCCAACCCAATCCATCCCACCCACACCATATCCGTAGGCCCTACATAATCCAAAAGTTAGTAAGCATGTTGAAAGAGATGATGCTTTTTTTATAAGACATCAAAGAATTACATAACGTATAGAACTACATTTCAAATTTCATAGCTTTGAGGCAGCGAACAAGAATGCTTGTAGGAAAAGACGATCCAGTACGAGAGAAGAAAGTTGTGCCCTACCAACATGCCGCATGGAGTCCATAATTATATAGGACCAGCATTCTCACCCACAGAGGGACCATTATTATGAGTCCATTGATGAAGTGCAATATTTTGTTGGTATGGTGAAACTTCCCTACAGTGTTCCTACATAAAGACGTTCATCGACAAAATCATGAACTTAAGTCCTGTAGGCTACCTGTGTTACTGCGCTATGTAGGCTATATTATAATATGCAGGCGAAGAAACTACTCGGAGGCTTGCGATTGGTCTCTCAGTGGCAGACTTAGCTGTTGTCGTCATCACTGCCGTAGGTCTTGTCGTCTACTACATGTACATCCATTGTTCAAGGCAGAGAAACATCGCAGCGCGTAAGCCTAGCCTACTATCTTGTTATTATAATTGCTTCACTATACAGTTGTGTAATTATTGTAATAATAATAGGCCTATTCTTTACTGAAGCAAACCGGTTGACAGATCGCAACCGGTTAAGTGTACAGTCAAACAACTGAAACAATTCACAAGAATGCAAAATTTAATGGCAGAAGACATAAATCTTAACTACTAACAGATCAAGCAGCCTGCAATACACGTAGACCTAACAGTGTAAGCATAGTATTGCAACGTTCCCCCCACACACACACATTTTGGACTTCGTAGTCTGTTAGGTAGGCCCTAAGCAAGTAGGCGTGAATCAGTTTTTAATTGAGAATGAATAGATGAGCCTGCGAATCACTAAGTAATCATGTATTAGGGGGGGGGGGTCCGAAGCTCAGTGGAGAGAGCGTTGGCCGATAAACCGAGAGTCATTATTGCGACCCGGGTTCAATCCTCGCTCAGGGCAAAAATTTATTTGAATTTTCTGTTAGCTGCCAGTGGCGCTTTCTGTTGTGTTGTTTGACTCGGGTCTGTTGAAAAATAAGTTAGCCCCTCCCACTCCTGGCTTGGCCGATCAGGAGCGTTCCAACACTTAGGCCATTAGTGTTAAGTTACCGAGCCTGTTGTAGCCGACCTGCGTGTCGTGCGAAGCTGGCCGTATTTCGTATAACCTTGTACCTGTAATCGTTCTGCGGTGTGTCAGATTGAATTTGAATAAACGAAAATTATTATAAACGAATATTATTTATTATAAAAAACAGCAGTGAACGAATTGGCATGCGTATAATTAAGGCTGGACATACAAAATAAAGACGGGTTAGTCCGCATCCATTGAGTATTTTAGATATACTTGGCATACATGACAATTTATATATAGGCCTACTTGTCCTATACATGGTGCAATGTGAATAATTGTGTTTTAAATTTTGATTAAAATTGAGCAACAGATATGCACTGACGTTCTGAAGTTGAAGGACTGTTCCATTCCAAAGGGCCTGAGTGACAATAGTATGATGAGGGCGAGATACAAATAAAATGCAAAATATATCATGATTAAATTGCATATAATTATCAGTGTAGGCTTAGGCCTATTTGTACGCTTTATTTCGTAATTTGCCCTAAAGTTGGAATTTTATTTTTGCAGGTAATGAGGTTGAATCGATGAACGCAGAACAATAACTTTTTGTGAAAAAGTCTGTTATTCTGCGACGCCAAAGCAGCTCGAACCCTCAGGCGAGGATGAATGCATAGCCTACGTGCGCAACAGCTTTATGCACCCATGCGATGCAAATGCATGACAGTTTGTTAGCAAAGCGAAAAGAAAGCGTCCGCCGTGTAAAGTACTTTGAAATCTGTATCTTTGCTTTAAAAACGCTCAAAAACTGATATTTTAATTTTTTTTATTCCATCCAAGAAAACTTGTATGCATAAATTACTTTTTTATAGCACTTTATATACGAACTTCAAAACATTAAGCTTATATTATTCCCGAAACCGCGTGCAGATTTTTGTCCATTTCAACTGGTAGGATCACGATCTGGTCTGTGTAAATATTAGGAAAGGACAGCGTGAGTAGCCTAGGCTACTAGCCTTGGATTTAATTATGTTCTGCACTATTAGGCTATATTTACATATTCATAGAGCGTCTTTCACAATACATCCTAATCAGAGGTGGCATCAGTGCAAGGAGTGCAAGTGTGAGGCGCGGTGGTGTAGTGGGGTATGTTCATTGCCATGCAGCCGCATGGTTGCAGGTTCGAATCCACCTCAAGCCGCCTCGTAGGGACCTTGAGCAAGTCATTCACTCGCAATTGCTCAGCGCTTCGGCGTGAAACTCCGATTCAGTGTCCGCGCTGTAGACGGGAGCGCCTCTGAGTAGTAACATTGAAGGAGCGCCATAACAAGTGCACATACAAATACAAATAGGCTACATACAAAGAAGGAACCCTTCAAAAAGAAGTATTAATGAAACGGCATAAGCAGTAGTGCTCCGAAATAAATCCCAGCACGAGCTATAGCAGGAAGGTCATCCCACCACAGCAAAGAGCCAAGACAGACATAGGCACGTTACCTTGCTGTGGCAATCCGATACCGTGGTACTAGAAGTCTAGAATGTTATGACCGTCTAAGTAGCGTAGCTGACGTACATGTATACCTGAGTTACCGCCTACGAGCAGCGGTAGCTCAGATGGGCCGCCTGATAAAAACACAGGGATAGCTTGGAGATGGACCCAAAAAACAATTATTTTAAGATAGGAGACAACAAACGTCGCGCTGTAGTTTCCAAGGCCATGCATACGGTTACTGAGACCGCTACTGTGGCTCGCCTCATGTATGCATCGCCATGCAGTGTGGTGGGGTCTCACTACTGCGGAAGAGAAAGAATTGAGCGACTGTTCCGCCGTGCACGGCGAATGGGATACCTGCCTGAGGATGCTGCCAGTGCGGTAGTAAAAGCAGTAGTCGCAGTTAAACGTCACTGTGTGGTAACAAAGACTATTAGCGACGCCCTCCCAGGGGCGTAACTTTCCTCTGAAAAGTGGTGATGACTATGCTATTCATCTGCTCACAACTTCTTCCTTCCCTATACTCTCCCTCGGCTTCCTCTACCCTTTCCCCATATACGAATTTAGTACACATGTAAAATGGCGTAACATTGAAGGAGCGCCATAACAAGTGGTGATAATTCTCCATACGTTCCTGCTCCATTCTCGTTCTTTACCCTTTTCGTCTCTCTCGCTGGTGCGCTTCATGATCACTTCACTCACGGATCATTAAATCAACGTCTAAAGCACACCTCTTTTACACATTTTATCCAGATCCCTCCTATTCTATTTGTCTGTCTCGATAGTCATGCCCTCCACTTCTTTCTCAAAGTAGACTAATATATACATATGTATATACTGTGCAACTGCACTGCTTGCTTAGTTGTGCTTACAATCACGTCAATTCAGCTGGTATCGAAACTTGTAAAATGACGGATAGGATCGCTCAAACAATTTCAAAGGTGCTCTACACACAGCACTTTATTTATCAATTTTATTCATTCGAAATTTACTTATAGCCCCTGCAGAATCGAATGTAGTATCGGGTCCTAATATGAACTGATTTCGCCTTTTCTCCCTCTCTAAATGCGTTCTTTTCCCAAAATTAATAGTCATATTTAATAAATTTTTATGTGTGAATATATTTTATATGGCACAATTCATAATTAATAATTATTAGTTGCCCACTCTCTTATAGGACCAATCATGCAGTCTTAATAGGATGATATATTATAATTATATTGTACGTGGCATTCCTCCTAAAACCGTCCGTAGGCCCTACTTGAACTCCGCGAAAAGTTTGCTGTCAGACACCAACTTTAAAATAGCCTATAGGCCCTATGTTGTGATCTTCAGTTGAATCATGTAGAAAAGAGTATATGCCCTGAGGATCACAGTATCCATCCATTTGCGCAATTACATCATCCAAGAGACAGTCGCCTAGCTTGCTGACCCTTCCCTGAAGTCTGAACTCACTTTTGCCAGTTTAGGGTACGGACTCTACGGAGGTTCAATCAATGCTATTTTGATAGTAGGCCTAATAATGATCCCAAAAAGTTAATTTTGTGCGCATGTGTGCACTCGCATGAAACTGCCTTGGAGTAAAAACTGTTGTGGGAGGGAATTGGTTCGTGCTCTCCCCAAGTTTAGAGTGGAAAAGGAATCACTTTCTCTTCTTAGGATTTACGGCTATGAGTCAGGTAGGTTATACTGTGGACGTTGAACCTCTATCAGCATTGAAGCCATGGCGATGTAAGTCACGAATAAGCTTTAATAATAATAGGCTATTCGTGATTAACATTGGAATGGCATATTACACATTAGACAATCAAATGCTTGCATGCATAAAAAATATTTCTTTGCCGGACCAAAAAGTGGTGGTGACTTTCACCACCACTTTTAAAAGTGGTGGTGACTGGACACCACCGTCACAATAGAAAGTTACGCCTTTGCGCCCTCCTCCTTTACCCAGGCTTGGGACTGGCACTGGCAGAGTGCGACCAGTGGCGGAGTTCTACCAGTGCGGTGACTGTGGTGGTAAGGGTAGCTGAGGCCGACATTGACCTCTTTCGTTCAGTCGTAGCATCCTTCCCACACGGACTCGACGCTGCTGTAATCTTCGTCAACGACCACACGACTTCTCGCTGCCAGTAAAGGACGACCGCAATTTCATCCCACGTAGGGAGTATAGAAATTTATTTCTCTTAATCGTGCAACTTTTCTTCGATAAAAAATGAAATCCTAGCTGTAAACTGGATTCATTATTGTGGTGTCGTTAATATTTACATTTATATTAAAAAACACATTTCTTTCCAAAAAACACATTTCTTAATAAAAACACAATTCTTTTGTTCTTACTTGTGGTCATTAGTAACCTTGTGACGTAGGCCCCTATTTCTAATTTTAACTCGTATGAACAAATTTCTTCTCTTGAGTTCGTGGGACTATGAATTGTCCCTTCACAGCAGAGCGAAGAGCCAGACGAGCGTCAACACGTGAGATTGGGCTACAGAGACTGCGTAGGAAAATGGATCGCAGCCAAGGATGCAGGCGGCGTGAAACCGCGACAATGGCCAATTAATTATTCGACTAGTAACAAATTAAGGCATGCACAGGATCGTGAGAAAGAGAGCTAGCAACCACTCGGAGCTCGCGAAGCTGAAAACAAGGACTTCGACAGACTATGTCACCCACAGCTTCTAGTGGTCAAATAAACGATTGTTGTATTGTATTGTATTGAATAGCTGATCCACTATCTTGAATTCGTGCACCACTGAAGTTAAAAAAACATGGTTAGGACAATCGATAATAACCATAGGCGTAGGAGGCGAGGATCCAGGGGGGCAAATGCCCCCAAATTTTGGGCAAATGTGTTTTTCGAGCAAAACAGGCACGGGTGTAAAAAAAATTGGGGAAGATTTTTCGGGCAAAAACAGGTACGGGAGGATTTTTTCGGGCGCACAGGGTAAAACAGGTATATTTAGTCTAGAGGAAATCTGAACATTTTGGCCGATGACTAAAAAAAGGTCTTCAGATTTTTTCGGGCGAGTAAATAGGAATTTTTTGGCGGATGTCTACAAAATCTTAAACATATTTTGATCAAAGTTTTTCCGGGCAAAAGCCAAAGTTTTGCCCCCCACTGCCGAAATGTCCCCTACGCCTATGATAATAACCCAGCCTGTAGCCTATTTGCCCAAACGAAGTGTCACTTAATCAGTGGGACCTATATTCGAATTCTAAATTATCGGATAACTCACTTCTTTCGCTTTGAGACCCTCCACCTGAAAAGGTAGGCCTAATGCAGTTAATTATTGCAATAAATTTTCTACTGACCCAGGCGAAGCGAAACAAATAGCTCAAACGCTACGTACATACCGCTAAAGGAAAATGTCAGTTACCACGGCTAGTAGGCCTATGTTATGACAGTAAATAAATACACTATTATCATATAGCCTAATGGTAGATAATAGTGTAACAGTTCATGTAATAAAATAATGTAAGCAGCAACTAAACGCTAGGCTACTATTATTTTGTCAAACTGTTCTGGGGAGGAAATTTTACATTCGAGGAATTCCCCCTTTAGAGATGTCTGGATTTAACACTGACTCGTAGGACACACTGCTCCTCCTTCTTTATCTCTTAAAGGCCTATTTAGCGTAAAATTCACTGTTTGTTTTAAAATTGAGAATTTCACTCGATTAGGTCACCATACCATTTAGTACTTAAAATGAAATATTCAGATTGATAAAGTTAGGCCAATGGAAAAGATTTCAGTCGAATAGGCAGTGTCAGTGATAGTGATAGTGACAGTGACAGTGGCAGTGACAGTGGCCAACGGAACTCATTTATTCATACCCATCGGCATCAGCTGATTGACGTCAGTAGGCCTAACAGCAACTGTTGGTGATAATGGCAACGTAGGCCTGCGTTATATTTGTCTCCATAATTACTGTTAATTGCATTTATTTGCCTAGACGTAAAATGCAGATAAAATTTATCACCTATAATAATTTATTAGCGGTAATAATTATTATTGTGAACCATTTAATGATTTGCAATTATTAGTCTATAGCTAAACGTTTTATTTTGCTAGTCACATGCGAGTTTAGGCATAGGCATAATGGTAAATAAATATCATGGACGATTTGATATTAGGCCTACTCTTGTTTTAACTAAGCTGACACACGTAGGGTATAGGCCTAGCAATTTATGCTTGACAATAGCTAAAAATTTCGAGGATATCATGCACGTCGTGAAAGTTTTTGCAAATTATTTACGCAAAAAACTTTAGAGAATTATCCACAGTTTCCAACATTGACAAGGTGGGTACGTTTGCCAAGTTCGATATCCAGAAGTATTGCAAAGGTTTTGAAAGTGAAAATGCTTAATTACTATTGACATTTGCCACCAAAGGTTAAAAAAAGGATTGATATTGTAAAAACGAATTTTTATTGCAAAGTCACTTCATGTCACGCGGATGATGGGTAGGCCTAATGTAATCCGGAAGTTCTTTTGTCGTGTGACTCGTGTTTAGACTTAGTGCACAGCCCTTGGTTTTCGCGAAACTCTTTTGTCTTTTGGAGGTTATGTTTTCGACAACGATGTCCAAGATCGGCTGACTTTGTATCACACTATACACCACAATCCCTCTTTGATCGCAGGTATGTGCAATCATTTGCTCCAATAAATTTAAAGTAGGTCGAATAGCTCTCCTAATTCACGTAGGCTACAGCAACAGGCTACTTGTAAGTTGTAGTGCGCCTATGGACTCTTGGAGTACATATTGATAAGGATCTAAAACAGAACAAACATACCGTATCTCTGAAACTTCAAAAAAGTATCTTAGAACATTAGAATAATAAGACGTATAGCCTATCCCATTTGCTTCCACCCTATATATTGAAAAAATCTTTACTTTGCACTCATCTATCCCGACCTTACCTATTGTAACCTCATCTGGACTTCAACTTATGAATCCCATATTACTAGCTTAAGATACTCCAAAAAACCATTAGACTCATCACCAAGTCGCCCTTTAATGCCCACACCAAGCCTTTATTTTTTTAGAACTTGACCTTCTTGACACCATTCAAATTAAATTTGCCCAAACATATGAATTTATGTATAAATTCCATAATAGCCTTCTGCCACCTTGCTTTGCATCCTACTTTAACAAAGTAGACTTAGACTTAGTAAAGCATCTCAACAGGCCTATAACTAGAAATAAACGTGGCTACATAAGCATCTATCCTAGAACTAGGCTAGTACACGCAAATTTTCTATCAAATGCCAGGGACCCCTAATATGGAACAGCCTGCCTCCTTGTCTTAAGACAGACATGGCCTTTGCACACTTTAAGCGTATGTTACGTTCACATGGAGTAAAAAAATTATATAAAACTTATCATGATTGTCGTTTGCTGTTGGTCTTTCAACTGTTTTTGTTCTTTTTTTCTCTTCAGTTTTTCTGTTCCATTGTGTATCAAACTTCATTCACTCTTCATGCTCCTTTATTAACACCCACCCATACTTAACTCTCCCATCTTCTCAACTCTGAAAGTAAATTGGACAAAGGACACTTACATGATGTCATCATCTTTGCTATGAATAATCACTTACTAAGGGCCCACATCATGGGTTCCTATTGTTTCCCTATACTTCTAACTTTCTCCACATCCTAGCACTCACTTAGGCTACTCTTACTGTTAATCATCATGATTGTACACTGCATAACGTGCAATTGGTGTTATTTTGGGGGGAGCAATAAAACTTGAACGTGAAACTTGAACTTGAACTGTTCTGAATCCCATTAATAGCTCATTGATGTTGTAGCCTATCCATTCACCAATTGCGTCATTAGATTGGACATTTTAAACGACCCATAAGAGATCAGGCGCAATACTAAATAATAAATTAATAATAAGGCGATGATGACGACGACGATGATGACGATGGCGTAGCGTTCACGTGTGCAGGGTGTGCGCTGTGCAAGGGCCCACGTGTCTACGACCTCCAGGGGTCATAGAGATAGTTAAAATTATTCGAACGAATTTGTAAATCACATTGTTTTGTGTCTCATTATTTTGTGACAGCTTTAGGCCTAGTAATTGTGAACTCAGTTGCATTACGTCGTAACTTTACTTATAATAAGCTATTCCTGACAACCGCCGTGCTGTTGGCAGGCAGGGGCTTCTATCCTCCCTAAGCAATCGGGCGCAATCCATTTTCTTTCCCCTTTTCTAGACCGGCCTTCCTCTATGTATGCAATATAATGCAATCTAGCGCATGCCCTCCTCTAGTGTGGGAATGAAGGTTTGTTTGGAGAGGGACAAACGAGCATCCAGCAGACGATCGCCGAAGCATGTGTAGCGCCGAGAAGGGACCTGGTATGGGGAGGGAATGTGCCCCTCTCCATAGGAAATTTTTGCGATTTCTGCATTGCAATTTCAGCATTTTAAGCTGTCCTCTTAGCAAAATTACTATACTGTTTCAGTGGAGGAATTGCTGCCAAAATTGGGCAGCCATTAGTTTATTAGGCCTATCATCATCATCATCATCATCATCATCATCATCATCATCATCATCATCATCATCATCATCATCATCATCATCATCATCATCATCATCATCATCATCATCATCATCATCATCATCATCATCATCATCATCATCATCATCATCATCATCATCATCATCATCATCATCATCATCATCATCATCATCATCATCATCATCATCATCATCATCATCATCATCATCATCATCATCATCATCATCATCATCATCATCATCATCATCATCATCATCATCATCATCATCATCATCATCATCATCATCATCATCATCATCATCATCATCATCATCATCATCATCATCATCATCATCATCATCATCATCATCATCATCATCATCATCAGCAGCAGCAGCAGCAGCAGCAGCAGCAGCAGCAGCAGTAGCAGCAGCAGTAGCTGTGACGATTTTTATTTTTTAAACATATATTCCAAACAGAACAAACGCCGTGTGAATTTTAGCGAGTCCAACCACCCTCATCCATGTCAATTAAGGACTTGATAAGAGAGCCTGTGAAAGCCACAGCTTTAAAGCGTTGCTGTTATTATTATTGTTATTATTATTATTATTATTATTATTATTATTATTATTATTATTATTATTATTATTATTATTATTACAAGCCAATGTGGATGAAAAACAGATGGCGTTCCCACGTTGGACTGCTACCGAGATTCTTTGAAAGAGGTAACTTGCGTCGAGTCTGTCCTGTGTTGCCTCGGTCAACCTTCGTCCCAGGTCTAAGACAAAACCCAGTCCTTTTGAGCTCCAGGAACTTCTGGACTCTAATGCCACCGCAACAAAGGCATGTGTTCGGGTGATTGCATGTCTTAAAGTTAAACCATTGTCAACGCATTTTAGAAGAATATAACTGCAGACTTATTGCTTAAGTTGATGATCAATCATATGTAATAAAATTCCGATTCACATTCGTAAGGCTACTAACTTAACTCACTTTAAACACCTGTTACGTGTGTATACATTATGTAATGTTTTCCGTTAATAGCATAAGGGGTTACCCATGCTAATGCTGATTTATTTGATTGTTTGATTGCTTTTGCTTTTATTTTGTTTTTTCTCTGAATTTTTTATGTAGTGTTTACTACATTAGTTTTGTTTTTTGGATAATAATAATTTTTTTCTTTCCCTAGTTAAGTAATATCTCTGCATTCCAATACTCCCCTCAGCTTTCACTCTCTCACTTCACTTTGTTAATTAGGCCCCTGCTTAGCGGGACTTGTCCCTTTTGGTGTGCCTATTTGCTCCCTCACTCTTATAATACCTATTCACTTTGAGTATTTTCGTATTGCGAATATTATTATGTCTATACTTTGTTAAACTTACATGTACAATTGAACTGTTGGGATCAATAAAAATATGTCTATGTCTAATCATTTGAAGCTTGTAACATCTAAATTTACGGTAGGCCCTGCAAATGAGTTGCTACAAGTAGATACATAAGCCATTCAGATGCAGGATATCAAAACGAAGAAAACAATTAAGCGACTAAATACGCCCAATGCTTTCAACTGTCATGGTTTTGTAAGAGAACCCTAGTTGTGTTGTTTCCATGTAGGCCTATTCAAACATAAAAGGCTGCATGCGGTTGTGCGAACCAACCATTTTAACACTATTTAAACCTACCTAGGGTGTCACTGAACTCAATGGTGTACTCTGTGAGGGAGGTAAAGGCCTACTACGCACAATTCCGAAGAGAAATTTTCCCTCCACACATCTAGAAAAAGATTTACGGCCCTGCCCAGGACCATCGTATCATTGAAGTCCGTGGTTTTTGAAGGGCTTTTTTCTCAACCAATGACTGTCACTCTAGAAGGCCATGAAGTATATTGCATTATTAAACTGCAACAGTACGGTACACCTTATTGGACCAACGGATGTTGTTTCGTTCGGTGATCTGATTCATTTATGACAAGGAAACGCCAGGACTGTTTTAAAGAAATTTTTACAACTGCACAACCCCTTCTTTCCTTTCCCGTCTTTTATGGTAAATTGCTTCCAATCGCAGGACAATGACCTTTTTTGCTAGTTTTATCTGCACAGAGGTGCTTCTACAACTGCACAAATCCATTTGGAACTGCACATTTTGTGTACAACTGCACGTTAAAAAAAGCCCTGGAAACGCTGGAGAGATATGCTAACACTTCCGCTGCTGTGGCCATGGCTGGCTGGACGTCATTGGAGAGCACCGTGGGTGGCAGCCTGAGAGACGTGTCCTCCTTTGTGTGCGCGTGTATTCACGTATGCTTGCTTGCTTTGCTCATGATGCAAGACTAGTCTAAGAGACCAGACTCAAGATTGTGTTGCCAGGCAATATTAGTGGGTGGGAATGATAATAAATCTTTTTCATCCTGCTGTCTGAGTCATGTGTGCAAATAATTGCATCCTTGTGTGGTTATTGCCGTCGGCCTAGCTGAAACCCATCTGCTGAACACTGCTTTGATGAAAATAGTTGCAGTGTCTTGAGAACCAGGTCTGGAAAAGAAAAGCAGCAAGGATTTCAAAGTGCAGAGAGAAAGTAAAAGTTAGTTAATGAAATAATCTCTTACATGTAGTTAGTAATAATCTCTTAATTCCTGTAAAAAATTATGTAGTCTATCTCAGGGAAAAAGTTAATAAAATCAGCCATTTTATCTTTATTATCTTGCTGCTCTCTTGACTCCTGCAATGGACGGCGTGGAGGCCGATGAATAGAGCGATCGCCTCACTACATCCATCTGCCTGGACTTTTTGGAATGATGTGCAGGTTTTCAGCATGACATTCTGTGTGAAACTAGTTCTTAAACTACACTTGCTATCAAAAACAAATATGGCCTAAATTTGCGTTTTAAATTGACAAATATTAAACCAGATAGGCACCACTCGAAAGTAAATCGCAGACACCAGCTTATTCATGAGCGCTGTATCGAGTCAGAGGGCTCCTCAAAAAGTATTCATAAGAAGGTCCGAGTCAGGTTGATATAAAGAGTCTGAGGTGGCAGAGTAGGCCTATTGCTATTAAGGTGGGTGTCATTTAAGATCGGAAGGTGGATGATCTGAGGATCAGATTAGTAGGGGTATGAATTCTTTTGAACAGGCGTGATGTCAGTTTTGGGTGAAAATCCTGAGGAGTGATAAAATAGAGTCCATTATACAGCTTGTCTACGCCTTGACCTCTTGAGATTCTTTCTGGCAGCAAAACTAATTAATGGCAAAAAGCCTGGCTATTGCATATTCAACTTTATACATAGGTCTACATAACGCCGGCGAATAAGCATGTCTCCCTGACGCAATTTCAGATTGTTGTTGAGAAATTTCAAATGTTTACATTAATAAAATTTATTGGTAATTTGTGCAGTTTTGCAAGGTTGCAATACAGTGAGATTTCGATCAAAATGATAGTCGATACCATTTGCAATTTCAGATTGCTGTTGAGAAATTTCAAATTTTTACATTAATAAAATTTATTGGTAATTTGTGCAGTTTTGCAAGATTGCAATACAGTGAGATTTCAATCAAAATGATAGTCGATATTATTTGCATGGGCACCTGTGGGAGAATTAAAACCCAATGGTCAATGGTTATGGTTACAGTTTTAGTGCAAGGCAGAAAATTAAAAGCATGTTTATTTTTATAGGCCAATAGGTTTCTAAAGGTGCATTTCCTAGTTTCACTTTGTGCATCGTTTGCATAATTAATTCTGCATGTATAATGAGAAGAAATAAACAAGTGGTAGTTAAAAATAGGTGTCGATTTTCCGGAGGGGGGGGCAAGTGCCCCTATGTGCGGGCGCCCATGTATACAACCTGCGCCCTAGCCTTTAGGCCGCTTCTATTTTAGCTTCATCCGCTGCTCTCTGTGTGTTCGTAAGGCCTAACTGTCGCGTTATGATGAGAGATTATTTTGTTAATAAAACGAATATACGATCAGTCTATTGACTTTAGCTGTGCACACAATCCTGATAAGATAATTGCGGGCGTTTAAGTTTTGCATTTCAGTTGTGCCTACTTGTTCTTGCTATAATTTCAAACAGTTTTGCTGCAGAGGTAAAGATTGAGATGCACTACATGCAAGATTAAAAGGAACAGAGAAAAGGCAGACCAACACGGGATAAATAATAAGATGCCATAACAGATAGGCTTGAACTAGCACCAAAGGCAGCTTGACAGATTCACAAGAACATTGGAGATCAGTTATTTGAAACCAGAGGTGCCAAATGGCAGGAATCAAGAAGTGATGATGATAATGATGATGATAAAGGTGATGGTGATGATGATGATGATGATGATGATGATGACTATGACGATGATGACGACGACGACGACGATGACGACGACGACGACGACGACGATGATGATGATGATGATGGTGACGATGATGATTATGATGTTACACAGCTCAAGCTAAATTGTTTCAGTACAAATTGTAAGGCCATTAACTTTGTAATTATTTTCTTATTCTCTGGGCAATGAATAAATTAATTTTTTCAATGACTCTTTTTGACTTTCGTATGCTCCTTCAAGTTCCTAGGCCCTAGACACAGTGCCCACTGTGCCTAATGCATAAATGGATGAGTCGGACTTGCCTAATGAGGTTATTTCCATTGTCATATAGGTTGCAACTAGGGCCGCATTAAGGCTAGCGCGGGCCCGGGTGCTGTGGTAACCTTGCGGGCCTATTTTAGGCTTATACCATGTTTATTAACGAGTAAAAACCTGAGGATGCTTTAGACTGCCTGTTTTGTATTTGTTTTCTAAAGAAAAGTTTCCGACACTTGTAGAATAATACGTCTACAGTGACGGAATAATAACAATAATAATAATAATTACGACGATTTATAAGGCGCAGTAACACAGCCATGCCGTTACAAGGGTGCCTTACGAAAAAAATAGCTACACGGGATAAGCCCTAGCGAACAAGTATGTTTTTAGCATGGGTTTAAAAGAGTCCACAGAGCCGGTGTCACGAAATAGAGTTTCCTCCGTATTAATTGTATCCCCCAAATTAAAAAGTTGAAAAAACCGCTTCCGCGTGTATTTTTTTGCTAATTAATTTTCATCTGCTTTGTTTTGAACAATGACACTAACAGGTAGGCTATGTTTATTCCTACTAGATAATTTGTTTTGTTCTGTTTTAGAGCACATAAAACATTTAAAACACTTAAGAACACTCAGAGTCACTAAATAAATTCGATTTGCTTTTATCTGAGCACTTAAAACAATTAGAGTCACTTTAAATTTTGATTAGCCTACAGCATAAATTTTTTTATCGTGCACATTTTTCAAAAAAGGGGATAGAATGGTTCATCCCGCCGGATAGTATACGGTTAATTCCATTCGGGGGGAATAGATAAATTCATCTCCATTTGCTGAGTACATTGTTATATGCTTAGGCCCAATGATTCCGTTAACGTGCATATTTAATTTCTTTGTAAGTGAGTGACGTATAGCCTACATGCAGGCCTAGACCTAAACCATCGACATGTCAGCAATATTATAGCGTTCAACCGTTCCCATGAGCTGGCTTAAAAAGTAATGATCGTCGTCGGATAGATCCTAAATCAAGAAAACTGTAAGAAGTAGGCTACAGCAATGCTTAAAATATTTCTTGTAACGTATAAAACTTATTATCGTCGGGAAGATTGGTAGTAGTATAGCCTAGGCTATAGAGCCCTAAAATTTCCTCTTTATTTTTTAAATGATGTCCTTGCTAACGACAATCGCATTTTAGCTCCTCAGGCTCTGCAGTATTCATTCATTCATTTCAATAAGTTACATAGCGCCTCTACAAGAAGCCCTCTGAGAGGCGCTCTCCAGTCAATATTAATGGAATATGATGCAATGTGATTGTGCTCTCACACCAGCTTTTGCTTCTAAATGGCTGTTAATTTGTTCTAAAATTTTAAAAACTAAAAACTTCTACTTATCGTTGGCTTAGGCTATAATAGCCTATAGGCCTATGGCCTACTTGACCGTTCACGATTCCACGATACAGGCCTATATTTCATTCCAATTCAGCCTACCTCTGGAGAAGCTGGCTGTAATTAATTTTATGAGTTTAAATTATGACTTGGTATTTTTTGTATTGGTATCAACTTCAGATTTTAACACACACAAAATAGCCAACGGTAAAATGAATTTCATAGCTGACATTAGCTATAGGTCATAAATGGCCTAAATGAACTTTTGTTAACGGAGGAGGGTTAGAGCTAATTTTTACGTAGGCTTACGCATGTGGCTGTTCGCAAAATGTACGAGTTGCAACAGAATGAGAAGGTCAAAATACGAATTTTGCGTAGGTTACGTAATAATAGGCCTAATGGTTGGGCCCTTTGTCGCCTGTAATATAAGAAGTTCGGAATTTTTTACATTTGGCCTACTATGGCCCGATGGGACTCCAAAAATGGATGGGTGTGGACTGTGGAGTCCATGACTCTTATCCATTTGGTGTGGACTCCAATTTTTTGATGTGATGCGTCCATGACTCCAAGAATTCAGATCTTAACGGAATCACTGCTTAGGCCTATGCTCTATCCAGCTGATTTTCTTCATTGTTCTCCATGTCCACTTTTCGAAGACCTCAAGTTTTTATGTTTCCTTTTTCCTTACGGTCCATGTATTTGATCCATACAACACCACGCTCAATATCAATGTTTTATCATTCGTTAACCTCGGATTCCTGTTATTTTTCTTCTTAGTCTGTCATGAGGTCTAAGATCCTCGTCTTATTTTCAGGTCTCATCAAATATAACATCCGATTTCTTTCGCAGGCTCCAGTAGGCCTATATATATATACCGGTATATATATTGAACCTCGCGATCTTCTTATAAGAAGGTCTCGGAATGACGGGAGAAGGAAGAACCATGATAGAGTACCGCACACACCGTTAAAAAGGCAATAAAAGTGGATAGGACACAGATTGAGTGCAGACTCACTGCAGAAAGCGGTCATCGAAGGAAAAAAGAAGAGGAAGCGAACAAGAAGAGGACCACGACAGATGGATTGAATGATTGGATTGATGGCAAAATATGGTTCCATGACAACTGGTCCACAGACAACTCGTACACGACAACTGGTACACGACAATTGGTCCACCGACAACTGGTCCACAAACAACTGGTACACGACAACTGGTACACGACAACTGGTCCACGACAATTGGTCCACCGACAACTGGTCCACCGACAACTCGTACACGACAACTGGTCCACCGACAACTGGTCCACCGACAACTGGTCCACCGAAAACTCGTACACGACAACTGGTCCACCGACAACTGGTCCACCGACAACTGGTCCACCGACAACTCGTACACGACAACTGGTCCACCGACAACTGGTCCACGACAATTGGTCCACCGACAACTGGTCCACCGACAACTCGTACACGACAACTGGTCCACCGACAACTGGTCCACCGACAACTGGTCCACCGACAACTGGTCCACCGACAACTCGTACACGACAACTGGTCCACCGACAACTGGTCCACCGACAACTGGTCCACCGACAACTGGTCCACCGACAACTGGTACACGACAACTGGTCCACGACAACTGGTCCACCGACAACTGGTCCACCAAACAGCTCGCACATTTTTGTCGATGGTTATTGCCTATGAAAGACAAGTTGGATTGATGAAAACAACTTCTTATAACGCGAAAACCGATTGATGAAACCCTCGATGAAAAAATAGACCGATGAAACGAACATCTCATAAAGAAGATGGATTCACGAAATGATTGCGTTGAAAAATAGAAGTTGCATTCATGAAAATAGACCAGTTTTAAATAGAAGTCGGATTTCAGCGTTTTGTCGTCAAACCAGCTTCCATTTCTGATCTAAAAATACCTTCATCAAGCTTCCATTTCTTTAGCGTTTTCTCGTCAATCCAACTTCTATTTAATCAATAACGGAACCTTCATCCAGCTTCCGTTTCTTTAGCTTTTTCTCGTCAATCTCTATTTCATCAATTACAGAACCTCTTTCATCGGCAATAACCATCGGCAAAAATGTACGAGTTGTCTGTGGACCAGTTGTCGGTGGACCAGTTGTCGGTGGACCAATTGTCGTGGACCAGTTGTCGTGGACCAGTTGTCTGTGGACCAGTTGTCGTGTACGAGTTGTCTGTGGACCAGATGTTGTGACCACCGGTCACAGCACCGACGATGCACAGAAGAGTACTACACCCTGTCTCAAAAAAACCTGTGCAAAATTGTTTTTGTCAGAACTTCGTCAAATATCCACCAATCTTAATAACTTTCGGTAGGTAGACGGTAAAGTGGCTGAAATTTCATGTTATATATAAATTTTCCACCTCACCTGACTCATTTCACCGCACTACCTTGTTAAACACAGATGTACAAATTTTTCATATAACGCTTAAGTTTTATTACCTGTAACAAACTATCTGACGACTGAATTAGCACGCAGTAAAGTAAAATATGGTTTACTCAGCAGAGTGTTTTAATTTAGCTATGACAGATCTGCTTAAAAGTGTTAGAATTAGTGCTCGAAATGTGCCCCGAATACACGGACACAAGCTCTTAGACGGCGACGCAACTGGCCGATAGCAGCATCAACGATCGACTGGTCAAAGCGCGCCCACTCGTCAGGCAGGAGCGTTTTGAGTTCGTAGACGTTGGCTATTCTGGACTGGTAAACCTCCTGCAGCACACTCCATATATATAGTCGAATGGGTTAAGATCCAGTGAATTCGGTGACCACAGTGTTGGAGGGATGAAGTCGGGCGCCTCTCGCTCCAGGAAAGAGACAGTGTCGCGCGCTTGATGCACCGGGGCGCCATCCTGTTGAAAGACAATAAACTGCCCTGGGATATCCGGCGTATGTCTGACGGTATCTTCTGGGCAAGAAGGTTGTTGCGATAGTAGGCCTATGCCCCATTCACTTTGACATCCGGCTCGATGCAATAGATTTCAGTGCAGCCAAGCTTCGAGACGCCGTTATATGAAAAATTGGTACATCTGCGTTTAACAAGGTAGTGCGGTGATATGAATCAGGTGAGGTGGAAAATTTATATATGGCATAAAATTTCAGCCATTGACGCTTAAGTGACGAAGAAATCGGCTGCTTTAGGCCTAGGCTATAGCCTACATATACACTGTAGACGAGAATTATTATTCCGTGATATCACAAAACTTCGGGAGTTCAGATTTAGTCAGCATAATCAATTAGGCTGCTAATTATTACTTTCTATAACATTGTTTTATGCTGTAGGCCTATTTGCGTTTGTAAAGTGATGTAATAAAGAGTATGGGCTTACTCACTCACCTAGGCCTACTTTCTTTAGTGATTTCATTTTAAGTGCCATAATGAATGAACAAATTCGGCGTCATCTATTGCGACGCTTTTTGAGCAGTTTATTTGCGATTCGGGCATTAAAGGCTAAAAAGGCGTTCGATAAACACGCCTACTAGGATTGGAAGGGCTGTTACTTTCAGACCAAATTAGTGACGCAGACGATCACTAAGCTTAATTCCGGGGCTTTTTAAACGTTCAGTTGTACACAAAACGTGCAGTTCTAAATGAATTTGTGCAGTTGTAGAAGCACTTTTGTACAGCTAAAACTAGCAAAACGGGTCATTGTTATCCGATTGGAAGTAATTAACCATGGAGGATGGGAAAGAAAAGAAGGGCTTGTGCAGTTCTAAAAATTCCGTAAAAACAGCCCTGCTTAATTTATACAAAACTCGTAAACTTCATTATTCGTTTTCGGATGCGTGGTTGCTTAATTACCAGTGAAATTTGTGCCCATAACCCTACAAAAAATTTATCTATTAATTTTTTTGAAATTTTCACCCTGAAAATGTGCATGACTACACGACTACACTTAGGCTATCTCCGTTCAAGGAGGTGGTGTGATGTGTAGTCAGAATATGATGTATAAGGCCTAAGCTTAATGTATCCGAACTTGAACATCGTAATCGTAGGCTAATCGTATGCCTTGCCATGCCTTGCCTTCAACCTTCCTCGACACGAGGGTTGGTCGCATTTTGGACAGTTCTTCTCCATCCTCTCCTATCTTTGGTTGCTAATCGTGTAGCCTAGCCTACTTCAAACAGCCAATAAGGTTCGCAAAAGCCAAGTGCCATGCACCGGTCTAAACTCGACAAAATTAATGTCATTTGAATTTCTTTGCGTTTGTCTTTAGAGCAAAAACATTTACGAACCTGAAGCGGTGGTGACGAGATAACTTTTGACAATTCAACTGGAATTCGGCAAAATGCTCAGCTTCTGTCCTACGTTCATCGTTTTCTGGCTAATAACTGCTCCGTCGAGTAAGGCTAGGCTAATGAATAACAATTATTGTCTGCTAGAATTGTCTTTAGGTTAAGCTTAATTTTGCATGGTTGCCTCACCGTTTTATTTGCCCAAATCTTTAATAGGCCTAATCAGAACGCTGTGCACTCAATCTAGGTTTGTTAGGCCTACAGTAGTAGGCCTGTGCCAACGTGCCGACGTGCAAAGAATATAATAATGATAAACAGCCTACATTTACTTATTTACCTACTTTTATTTATGAAATTTACAGTGCTTTGAGACAGTTTGACTTAGTTGGTCTAAATGATGAAGGAGTCTTTGATTCATACCTAGCCTACAGGCCTTCGCATAGCTCGCTCATGAGTGTTTTTGCTATGAAAAATACTTCATATAGACTATAGTTATTGATTAAAGTGTCTCTGAACACGATGCTTGACTCAAATGCCACGCGCTAGAGTGACTACAATTAAATTGTGGACCTATCGTAGGCCTATATGGTGATACTTTCGAGGAAACGACTTTATTTATAAGCAAGTCAAGGACTAATACGATTACGTGAGAATAATTTTAATAATCTTAATGAAGTTCAGCTATATAAATCTATTTATTTATGTATACTTTGCAATGACCGTTTTAGCTCGCCTAAATCTTGTCTGCTCATGAGCTTATTAAAGGCACCATAATTGTGTATGGTGTCATTCTGTTTTAGCTGTCGGTGGGTGCTCTGTCGATCCGACTAGTGTTGTGGTTACCGTCGGGGAGAGAGTTAATCTAACATGTACAACGCATGAAGATAGCTCCATTACCTCTTGGGACCTAGGGACAAATACTTTGGAAAAATCTATCCACACAGTGTACACAGCTCCTGACTACAAAGAAGATGGAACCAGTGTACTTGAATTTACAGCTCCAGGTTACTTTGTGATTCGCCATCCTGACAATGAAACAATCATGCACATCAACAAGATCAGTCTTTCACAAGCTGGAATATACACCTGTACGTGTGATTTGCGGGATAGAGCCAACACAACAGTAGTTGTTTTGGGTAAGCCTACCGGATTATCTTACCTTCAAGTCAATATGGTACGTGTGCTCTGCTAAAGACTGCATTGTTTTGCTGTAAGCTTATGCAAACAAATCAATCTGTAGGCCTATATAATTATAGGCAACCGAAAACTTAGATCTACTTTACTGGGCCTGATCACTGATCAAAGCGTAGACTATAATTATGTGTTCATTTTCCTTTAGAAAGAATTGTAGTCCTCATAAGTATTATGGTGAAGAGCGGTGGTGTAGTGGGTATGTTCGTTGTCTTCATGGGCGGAGACTTGGGGGGGACGGAAAGATGCGATATTTTTTGACGGACGAACGGCTCTGAGTGTCGCCGAAAAATTTCCATCTTTTGACGGCAAAATTTCTGACGATCTTTTTTATTTAGTCATCTGGCGAAATCTCGACGAAATTTTCTATTTTTGCCGCCAAAAGAGTTGATGACCTTTTTTAGTCGTGACGCTCAACGATTGGGGGGGGGAACAAATGCATGGACCGTCCCCCCAACACCTCCATTGGGGCCGTCCCCCTCCCCCCTTAGGTCTCCGCACATGGTTGCATTGCTGTTTCGAATCTACCTCGTGCCGCCGTGTATGGACCTTGAGTTAATCTTTCACTCGCAATTGCCCAGCGCTTCAGCGTGAAATTCCGATGCAGTGTCCGTGCTGCAGTCAGGAGCAACTCTGAGTAGCTGAGTTTAGCTACAATAATTATTACTTGCACATAACTATACAGCATACACTATACAGGGTGGGCCAAAAAGGCCCAATAAGGTTTTTCGCCTTTATTTTGGTCAGAAGTAGGAATTTTTAAATCACGTTCCACTGGCTTAAAAAAGGCAGTTCATACTTACGAAAAATAGTCAAATTGCACCAACATATTTCAAACAGAACAAAAGTTATGTCAGTTTTAGTGAGTCCATGCACTGTTTTTTTTACGGTTAAAAAAGAATAGCGCAACAAAAGGGTCACATCTCAAATGCTATTGCTGTCTAAATTGAACTCGAGTGTGCTTCACAACTTGTGTTCAATATGTTCACCACCAGTGTCCAAACTTGTTCTGAGTCTCTTTGCGAAGCTCTTGGTGGCCTTGTTGGTGTGTTCCAGAGGTATATCTTTCCATGTCAACTTCAATGAGACCACCAATTCGCTTACGGTTATCGGTTTTTGATTTGGTTGCAGATTGCGGTATTTCTCCAGCATAGCTCTCGATCCCAGATGATAATCCATCAAGTTCAAATACTAAGATTTTGGGCCATTAGTTCTTCTAAAGAATAACAATTACAATTAGATTGACGCAAGTTCTTCTCATCAATTGCATATTTCTTAAACGTCGGCTACTTTTACTGTTTATGAGAGTAAGCGACGATCATGGCCTTAACTCATAGACCAATAATAAAGCTCCTGAGTTGCATGAATATTTAATTATTATCTGTCATTGACACCTTAGCCGTTTTCATTTCTTAGAAATTTGAATTTCATTGCTTTAGCAACAAAATAATTTATCAGACTTTTTTTATCTAATTATTTATTTGCCAACTTAACGTCATCTTGCTTTAGTTACCTCACCGTGACGTGCAGCTACGCTGGAACATTTTGTTCATTTCCGAATAATAATAACAATGATTATGTGGCAATATCAAAGCTATTTGATATAAATTGCTTGAGATGAGACTTAGCAAAATCGCTTTTTTGTTACTTTTTGTTGCATTATATTTTTGAATCGTCAAAAGCAGTGGAGTAGGCTATTATAAACTATGAGCAATGTAACATCTTTTTCTGCAATATCATATTTGTGAAATTTGGCCATCGTGTGAAAATATGAATTGCTTTTAAGCCTGTAAAATTCAATTTTAAATGCTTCCCTCATGCTTCCCTCCAAAATATTGGTCAAAAATCGTAGGGATGTGTTTTCCCCCAACCAGTATATTTTTGCCTGCCTATATAACAGCATAATATATTAGGCCTTATAAACTTCGGTATTGCTGTTTTCAGACTCAGAACCTAAGCTTACAACGAATCACAGTGGTGTTGAAGGCGAACCAGTTACTTTCAGTTGTTTGATTTCGTTCAATGAATCTTCGAATGTTTCTTGTGAGTTGATGATAGAAGATGCGTCTGGATTCAAAGACACTAAAAGATGCAACTCTACTCTGAATAAGAAACTGATCGTCTGCAATCTAGAGCACACTGTCACTGCAAATGCTTCTGTTGACCAAAGGCACACTTGCAATGTCATTCTAAGTACTCAAGACATCCGTTACGGTGGCGTAATTTATTCAAAAATGCTCAACGCTACAGTTGAATGGCGTAGGTATTCTGATGTATGTTTCGAGTAATATAGATCTTTATAATATATTTTATACAGCGTATTTCAAAGCCATCTAACGGGGAGATTATAACAGAAACATACAGGAAGCAGACCTGAGAACTTTTTCTGAATAAAAGTAGATGATTTGTGAAAGACTGGAAGTCCTTAACAAATCACTTAGATCTCTAGAACTTATCATTCTAAATAAAAATTATGTATCACCGGGTGCTATAAACAAAATGCCATCGCTACATAATACATCAAGCAAACGTTTGTTTTTATTTTCTGACTATCGCTTGTCAATATCCCTATAGAATCCGGACAAACCGATTTAATAATTTAATTCTGTTCTACACAATGTATGCGCTATAATGCATTCAGACTCCCGATAATTAATGCGCCTTTTGGGACCGCCCCAAATCGTAGTTTATCGATTCATTCAGGCATAACATGAGGGCCTTCACTGCCGCTGCGCGAGTGAAGGCATCATGTTATGCCTGAATGAATGAACAAATGGTGAAAGCTGTTACCAGTGCATTACTGCAGCAATTGTAGCACCAAGGAATGCGAAATTGCGCTTGTAGTATTTGATAGGCCTATAACAGCTGTAGAGCTTGAAGCATTTCAATGCATGTTCACTTTGGATAATTTTAGCATAGCAATTTATACAAATTGGTATGATGCGCCATCTTTTCAGGTAGAGAGTCAAAAGACGAAAGCGTCAAGTTACCATATTCTTTTCAATATAGGTCTATTGATTATTTGTACAACAGATCATACCTGTATAAGAGAAAGATTGGTTGCATTGAAAAGGTTCCACTTCCTGCATAAAAGTGAAGACGGAATTAGTGTCAAATTCTTGCAAAAGTTACCCATCTGCGGTCGCCCTGTGCCATTGTCTTTATTACTTAAGTCTACATGTAGAATTTTTCCAGAAAACTGCAATTAACTCATTTTGCTTCAAATTTGCACATGGACGTCCGCAGACATTTTTGCAGGAGAGGGCAACACACAATGGTAATGGTGACATTTAAGCGAGAGCTTAAAAAATGCAAAGCAAGAAATTTAGAACATGGATATTTTCAGAGGTGTTTAAATGTAAATTTCTCCGTTTCACTTTGTGAATAATTAGCATCATTTGTGCTTTGGCGCAAAGAAATTTGTCAAAAACCAAGCCGTAAGCGTTGGTTGTTTAAAGTCTCAATTTGCCGGGCGGGGCAAGAGCCCCTGTTTCCCCTAAGTACGGGGGCCCATGATTTTGCACTACTCAAATATATCCACACAATGTAGCAGGGGAAAGCCACCTAAGATGGGACTGCTCATAAATGGGGCAACCTTGGTGTTACTGCTATACGACAGAGACAGCCGCTGTCTAGAGTTGCGAAAAACGTATCACGTGTTTCAGACTCTACCGAGCAACTATTTTTAATACTTGCGGTGCTGCTGCTGTCTTGATTATTTAATAATTGAAAATTTTCATGTTCTCTAATGTCATTTCACATTATTAAATTTTCATAATCTGACATTATGGAAATTGTTGTCTGATCTTATGGATATAGTTGCTTATAAGTTGGGACATATTAGTAATTATTTTTTTTATCGCAATAATATCGCAATCTTTTAAAATTGTTAAACTTTTACATGCATCATTTGAAAGTCGAATATGTACATAGGCTACATTATATCAGCGTGGTTTATTTTAAAATAGTGCTCTTAGCTCAAGGAAATTTGGGAAACAACGTAAAGTGTCCCATCTTAGGTGGCTCTCCTACACTGCAGTGCCGCATTGACAGGAAATCAACTGCGTGAATTCATGCTTGAGGACCCGCTTTTGCCTTGGGCCCCGCAGACCCTAGGGCCGGGCCTGTACATAAAGACGTTCATCGACAAATTCAAGAACTTAAGCCTGCATCTGTGTTACTGCGTTAGGCGGCTAAGCATAGGCTACATGTAGTATAATCGACATAGAGTTTCATATTATAATAATTATACAGGGCATACAGGCGATAAAACATCTCAGAGCCAGAGGCTTGCGATTGGTCTGTCAGTCGCAATCTTAGCTGTTGTCGTCACTACTGCCGTACTCGTCTGCTTCAACCGTCGTTGAAGGAACAGAGACAACGAAGCGCGTAAGCCTACCATCTTGTTATTATTGCTTCACTATTGTGTAAGAGTGTAAGCACAGTAGCCTATGTCTGCGTTTCCCCACTCATTTCGAGCTTCGTAGTCCGCTAAGTAAACAAGTAAGCTTGGATCAGTGTTTAATTGAGAAATGAATAAGCCTAAGTGAGTCAGCAAAATGAAAAAGTAAACTTAATCATGCATTTGCAAAACCAACAGTCGTTTAAGCTGAAATAGTAGGCTAAACAAAGACAGGCGAGTCCACATACATTTGAGTCTTTAACTTGTCAGCAATGTGAATGGTTGAGTTTTTAAGTTTTGATTTAGATTGAACAACGGATGCGAACTCACGTATCCTACTATCTAATCCAATCTAATCTAATCTAATCTAATCTAATAAAACATTTGTAAAGCGCTTCTCACAGCAGAGCTATTCAGAAGCACTCTCACGTGACAGACCCATGAAAAGAGAAAAGTCTTCAAGCAGCGAAAAGATGCAGGTGAATATTATTTCCTACAAGAATCCTGCCACGAATTTCAGAAGGAAGGTGATTCCAAATTAAAGGACCAACAATAGCAAAAGCCCGACGTTGGGTTAATGAGGTTCGTGATCTAGGTACAAATAGATCAAGCGGTCAGCAGAACGAAGACTTAATATGTCCTAAAGTCGTCAAGCAGCGAAAAGATGCAGGTGAATTTCCTACAAGAATCCTGCCACGAATTTCAGAAGGAAGGTGATTCCAAATTAAAGGACCAACAATAGCAAAAGCCCGATGTTGGGTTAATGAGGTAAATAGATCAAGCGGTCAGCAGAACGAAGAGGGCGTGAAGATCTTGCAGAAAGAGGCTTACAGATTAATTAAGTCGCACAGGTAGTCTATTTAGGCGCTAAGCCCTGCATGGACTTATATATCGTAACTAGGAGCAAGACCTTGTATAGGCCCATCTGATTCGGGCAAAGATCGGAAGCCAGTGAAGGTCATGAGTCATGTATGTAGGCCTAGAGATGTGCAAGTATCGAGGAAGTCGTGCGATAAGTTTAGCAGCAGAATTTAGGACATATTAAGTCTAAAAGTACTGAGTGACAATAGCATGAGGAGGGTGAGAAACAAATAAAATGCAAAACATGTCATTTTTTAAAATTGCATATAGGCCTATTAGTGTAGGCTTATTTGTACGCTTTATTTCGCAAGATTTTGACCTAAAGTTGGAATTTTATTTTTACAGGTGGTTCGGAAGATGAAGGACATATGACTTTGTGCGAAAAAGTTCATATTCTGCGACGCCACAGCAGCTCGAACCCTCATGCGAGCAACAATATAATTATTCTTATACTCCTGTACCTGTATTATTCGCCAGTCGGCTAAGCGTAGTTTAATCGACACAGAGTAGCCTAATATATTATTTTATTCAGGCGAAGAAACATCGCGAATTCCTCTTAGCAGAAAGCTATAAGGGGCGCTATAGAAATTACGAGAAATATAAATAAATAAATAAAGAATCCCAGTGGTAGTCTTTGCTTTAGGAAGTTTTTAAGGTGTGTGAAAATGGTCGATTTTAGCATTGGAGGTCGGAAATTGGAATCATGAATTGCATAATTAAAAAATGCATGCTACCTAAACATATTAGTAAATTTTGAAACTGTGAAACAACTTCTTTATAGGATGTATATGAAACATAGCTAAGTAATTCTTACTTATGCCACAGACTACAGTTATGAATATTACTATACTGTCACAAGAAAGGTGAATTTATGATTGAGATTTCCAACTCTGTGGATGTAAAACTACTAAACGTGCATATTAGACCAATATAAAACTCCCTCCCTCCCTCCCTCCCTCCCTCCCTCCCTCCCTCCCTCCCTCCCTCCCTCCCTCCCTCCCTCCCTCCCTCCCTCCCTCCCTCCCTCCCTCCCTCCCTCCCTCCCTCCCTCCCTCCCTCCCTCCCTCCCTCCCTCCCTCCCTCCCTCCCTCCCTCCCTCCCTCCCTCCCTCCCTCCCTCCCTCCCTCCCTCCCTCCCTCCCTCCCTCCCTCTCTCCCTGACCCCACGACACCCACACCTTCACAGGTACGCCACTCGTGAAATTTTGGTTTTTCGGGGGAAAAAGTCCCCTCCTAATTTCTCCCACTCTCTTCCACAACACGCCACCACTAACTCCGACCTCCACCGGTACGCCACCCATGAAATTTTTTTTCGGGGAGAAAATCCCCCCCAAAGAAATCCCCACCCCTCCCCCACCCCCTTTCAACACGCCACCACTCCCTCCCTCCCTGCCTGCCTCTTTCCCTCCCTGCCTGCCTGCCTCCCTCCCTGCCTCCCTGCCTTTCTGCCTCCCTCCCTCCCTAAATTTGCCTTACATGATAATATCACAGAGCGTTCAGCTGCAGGGACATCGCCCATCTGACCTCTGATCAGTCAATGTATGCATGCATGTATGTATATTTATATGTATGTACGGTTGTACGCATAGTAGAGCAGGGGCACTGTAATTATGGCGGATGCGTTGACGCGAGATTTTAATTATGATCAGTAGGGTCTATAGAAAGCTTGTGTTACCGCGCTCGCCATAAATCGCCCTCTGCCCTGGTTACTTATATGGATGTGCCCTGGCTGCAAAAATGTCTGCAGTGTTAGCAGGCCTACTGTTGATATTGATATCTGAGGTGATTAAAGAGCTATAATTTGAAATGGAAGGTTCCCACGTATGGGAGAATAGACACTGATTTATGTGTTTTACAGTTTGAAATGTATGAACCTTCTACGATGTAAGTTCGTCTTTACATTCACGTTAAAGGAATAGGAAAACTAACATTCAAGCATTCACTGAACGTTTGCAGATAGAAGAACATAGGCCTATATGCACCAGCGTAGGCCTAGATGTCATTGCAGACTGCAGAGGCATGTCAATATTACCTCTGAAGGAAGACGTTAAAGTCCTATGCACTATTAATACAGGCAACTCATCTGAACTCTGATCTTTTTTAGTTCCTCCACCATCATTACTAATCAGTACACCATCACCTTCCTCGGGCTTCTCTATCCATCACACCTCGGGTTTTCATTCGAAACTTAAGACACTCCTTGTCCATAACTTTTACCCTGTCTCATCTGATCCTCCACCCTCCAATTCCCTGCTCAGACGACACCCGTCTTAGTAGCTGTTCCGCCCCTCCTGATCTTAAATGGCAACTCGACCCGGACCACCATGGACTACTCTTACGGACAACCATATTGACTCAACGCAGTGCTCGTGAATAAGCTAGTGCCCCGCGCTTGGCTTTCGAGTGGCACTTTAGAAACTTGGAGATTACGATTACGGCTCTATAAGAAACCCGTCACTTCCGCTATTATCAAACATCGTATGGACATTGTATTGTGAGATAGGATGTTCGTTTCTGAATCCAAAACAGATACAAGTCATTACAACTGATCATCCTCAGTTTGTCCTAGCTAAGTTCGTAAACAGTGGAGAAAGCCAGACTTTATGGCGAGAGAGCGTATGGCATTGTACGCTTCAATTTGAAAACTCATCCATTGTCCTCTGTTCTATTTTTTGTACTCAAGTGAAATAGTCTATTCATCATACATTCATAAACTGCAGATGTTTCATTTTAAGTGGCCAAGTATATAATTTTATGGACCTAACCGAATTTCATCCTCACTTCAAAACAGTCTGTGTATTTGAAAATGGACAGGGGCCGTGCATGTAGAGAGCCCACCAGGATGACCTTGGGTCTAACAAAATTGTATTATTTTGTCTTGTTGGCATAGGCATTCCTTAAAGCGAAAATTATAGGCAGCGACTGGTACGCAGTTTGTATGTATGTACGTACACGTGTGCATGTATAGTATATATGTATGTTTGTATATATGTATGCCTATGTATGTATGCATGCATGCATATATATATGTATGTATGTATGTATGTATGTATGTATGTATGTATGTATGTATGTATGTATGTATGTATGTATGTATGTATGTATGTATGTATGTATGTATGTATGTATGTATGTATGTATGTATGTATGTATGTATGTATGTATGTATGTATGTATGTAGGTATGTAGGTATGTATATATTTATTTGTTTATGTATGTATGTATGTATATATGTGTTATGTATGTATGATTGTATGCATGAATATATTATGAGCGCATATCGTTGCGCCCCGTCAAGATTTCCGCTCAGAGGCGCTTCCGACTATACCAGCGGTTCTCAACCTGTGGGTCGCGACCCCCACGGGGGTCGCCTGACGATCTGCCAGGGGTCGCCTGGACCCTTCAGAAATTTTTAAAAGATGTAGGCCTAATATCACTTTCAACGTTAACCACCGCACTAAAAAACTTAGTAATATTTTTACTTAGGCCTATACTTTTTCTATGAGTTATATTATAGCAGCTAAATTAATTTTTGGGCCATTTTAGTTTTCAAATATAAATTCCCCTTTTACCATTATTCTTTTAAAATGAAGCATTATTCGGTTTGCTAAAAGAATCTATGCTGTCAGTTATAACTTTAGCCTACTATACTGAGGCCTATACGAGGGCCCGAGGGTGGAGACTTGGGTGACAGTCTGACAGAGGGACGGTCCACTTGAAAATTGTGGGGGAACCGAGCTGCCATCCCCCAATACTTCATAAATATTATTATAAATTTCTACAGCACACTAAAGAAGAAAAAAATTATCTGATGTTTATCCATAATGATAAGATGCCAGCTTTAAACCAGCATTAATTAGGCCTACTGTGTGCAAAAAAAGACATTTGAGATGATATATTACTGAAGTCTTAAACTACGTCTCTGAGTAATGAAATCATGAGTAAATTTGTTAAGACGACAGCTTAAAGTGCCACTATTCATTCAACCATTCCGAGAATTTATATAGCGCCTTGATAATGAGGAGAAAGCATTTATTGAAGTCTTAGACCACGTCTTACAGCATTGAAATAATGAGAAATTTTCTTGAGATCACATCTTAAAATGCGACCATTGAAGCGTGGAAATAACAATTTGAAGCAATGGAAGGGGACATTTTCGAAGTCTTAAACCACGACTATAGTCACTATACGCACTGATATGATGAGCAATTTTGTTAGAACGTCAGCTTAAAATGCTACAAATGTAGTGTGAATTTTTTTTAAAGCCTGCATTCCATCCCAAACCTCTCCCATGGTGATATGACTTAGAAATCCTGTAGACTTCAAACTACCGTATAGGTAGCTCACAGCTGCTTAATGAATCGCAAAAACCTAGGGAACTTCACACAACTGCCAAAAGCAGTTTTCAAATTACGAAATGAAAATGCATAAAAATAGACAATGGTAAAAAATTTGAAGGAATGAAGTGGTAACTCAATCAATTTCGTTGTTGGGGGTCGTCACAGCTTCCGAAATGTTACCAAGGGGTCGCCGCACTAAAAAGGTTGAGAACCGCTGGACTATACAGTGCGGACAATTAATCGGAGTTTCGCGCCGAAGTGCCTTGTTAGAAACTTCTAGTTTTCTTTGCCTCAGAATGTAAAAGTGGACAGACGGTAACTGTTTTCTTAACCTCCTTCACCTTTGGTGGAAAGATGAGACGATGAAGCGAGTTACGGATTTTTAGAAGAATTTTATCTGCACAAATTCACAAAAATTTTGAATTTGTGCAGATAAAATTCTTCTTTACAAAAATTAAATAGATAGCCTAATACATTTAATGTATTAGGCTATCTATTTAATCTTTTTTTGAGAGCTGTGGTAACAGAACTGAAAATGGCCCACGACAGCAGCATTTCAGATGGTCCTGTAGCTGGTTACTCTGGGCACGTTATTACAATACAATACCGTACAAAACTATACAAATTTACAATGCAATACAATACAACTGAGATTTGATAATGCCCACCTTACAGAACTCAGAAGTGCACATTGAAGTTCGGCAACCATTAAGAACTATCTACAATTTCTACATGTATTATATAAGTAGACTGGAAAAGGTAACTTTTTAGTTTAGAGCGAAAGACAGACATGAGGACGATTGAGGATTGAGGAGGGAGAGAGCGTTCCAGATGAAGGAACCAGCAACTGTGAAAGAGCGCCATCCATAGCGACATAGCCAAGACGTGTACCAGGAACAACCTACTTTCCAGCAGATGCTTATTGAATAAGCCTACAATGGCATACTATTTTTAAAAAGTCATGCGTTATAGTTAGAGCAATATTATATGTCCATTGTCCGCTTTAAAACTATGCTGGTGCATGATGAAAAACAGAATAAACCACCAGGACGGGCCTATGCAGGCCTATACAGTTTACATCCATAGCGCTAATGGTCCCTATATTATATGTTTTCGATCCTGGAGGTTTTTATGTGCATAGACGATTCTGGCGTCAATATGACATCGTTTCGCATATTGGTACCTCTCCACTTTGAAAATATATGCTGAAAACTGCAGCCTAATAGAATGCTCTTTTTCGAACTCGATTGTCCTCGCTTAGTGCATCATGGCATATATTTTCAAAGTGGAGAGGTAGGCCTACCAATATGCGAAACGATGTCATATTGACGCCAGAATCGTCTATGCACATAAAAACCTCAAGGATCGAAAACATATAATATAGGGACCATTAGCGCTATGGATGTAAACTATAATTATTATGTCATCTCATTTGACTAATTAGAGGCATTGTGTAAATCACTCTCTTTTTGTGCGTTGTTATCACGACAGTCATGTGGCAAGTGATATGAGATTTCATTGTAGCTGGTATAATAATTATTGTAGTCACCCATTTCCGGATGCATTTACGTGCCTCGCAGGCCTGCATGCTTAGCATTCCACCGGGCAGCGCAACTTCTACACTCATCTTAGCTCAGCGTCGGTCCTTTTTAAACCTTATTTTCAATAAGCTTAGACCTCCAGATGCTTAGATACTCTCCGATGATTGGATTGCAATGCCTGCAGACCTCATGGAATGATGTAAAAGACCAGTTCTTTCCAGGGGCGTACTGATGAATTTTGAGGTGAGTACACGCTGACCGGGAGATAACCGAATTTTTAAATTTAATTTTGTTTAGTCGTCCGGCCAAAATCTTCAGAAAATGTCATCAATTTCCCGCCCGAAAAAAATGATGACCGGTTTTGATTAGTCATGAACCCTCTTTTCTCGCGTATACCCGCGTGTACACTGCATTTTACCGCGTATACCCTGGTTTTCGGGAGGTGAGTTTACGATGCCGTTTATCGCCGGAGGTGAGTACAAGCTGTATACCCGCGTATACCCTCGTGCACAGCCCTGGTTCTCTTCCTTCTTCTCTTCGTGGTTCCAGTTTATCGCTGGGCGGGCTTTTCTATCTGTGCCAAACCAAGATTGTAAGATAAAGTATTCGTTTCGTGTAACTTAATATTATCCCCAAATTATGCCACTATTATCTATTATCAATTTATTATCTATTTTTAGACGTTCACCCATGAAATGCGTATAACTACACACATCTGCATTCAAAGAGGGACAGTGATGTAAAACCAAGAGCAGGACACCAGCTTTAATGTTGGATATCTTTGCGTTTACTCTTAGAGCAGATATTATGATGAATCTGAAACGTTGGTGACGACAAAGCTTTAACTCGGAAAATGATCAACTGCAGACTTCTGTTCATCATTCTCGGACTATCGACTGCTGCTGCATGTGAGATACACAGCTTAGCTGAGGAAATGTTTCGCTTACTTTTGTTTGATTTAATTTAAATGTTGATATGTATGGGATTTTCAATGCTTTTTGGACAGCTGTAACTCAGACCCAAGTGCAGTTGTTCTAACTCGAAAACATCTTGCGTGTCACCTATGGGCGGGTAGGCTATAATTATGTGCTGAGGAGTGGCTCAACCAATCTGAATACTTCCACGGGAATAGACTATGTTATTAAGTACATGGACATTTTAAAAAGGTTATGTGCTGATTATTAGGCTATATACATAATTGCAGTTGCATCGTGATCATGGGCGCCCGCAGAAATTTTTGTAGGGGGGGGGCAAAATTTTTACGTTAGTCATGGTTAAATTTTGTAGTAGCAAGAGCTTGAAAATGCAATGCTGCATGGAAATTAGGAATACGGGTATTTTTCAAAGAGGTTTCTTATGCAATGTGTATAATTTTTAATATGAATAGTTTCCTTATAAATTTGTTAAAAATCAAAAAGCAGATCTATGTTAAAAAGTAGTTTCCTAAAGATGCGCTATATAATTCCATAAAATGAACGAATGACTAAATGAACGAAAAAGGTGTCAGTTTTCAAGGGGCATTTGCTCCTCTAGCTGCTTCTAAAGCGCCACTCGAAAGCCAATCGCAGGGCACCCGCTTTTTCACATGTGCTGCATCGAGTCAGAAATCTATTCCAAAGAGTAGTCAGAAAGAGGTCCGAGTCTGGTAGCCAGAGGGCCAGAGTAGCTGTTAATGCGGGTGTCATTTAGGAAGGTGGAGGATCCGAGGATCAGATGAGTGTGGGTATCAATTCTTTTGAACATATCTCTTTATCAGTTTTGGGTGTAAATCCCGAGGCATGATAACCAGAGCCAGGTTTATCTACAGTTTGATCTTCTTGGATTCTGTACTGGCAGGTTGCAACATGGACCAAATGGAGCCTGGCTAATAGCAGACTTGGTTTATATAATTACAATGCCCTATAGCAGACGTGGTTTATATAATTACAATGCTGGTGAATAAGCAGATCTCCTTGATGTAATTTCAGTGTACTTTGAGAATTTTTCAAAATTTTGCATTAGTATTTAATTTTCTGGCAGCTGTAATTATTTGCATTACAGCTGGATTCCACTTAAGTAGGCCATAATCGATAGGCCTGCTGTTTGCATGGGTGCCCGCAGGAGGGTTAAAAGTCAATGGCATTGTTACAGTTTTTAGAAAGAGCTTGAGCATGCAAGGCAGAAAGTTATTAGACCATCTTTATTTTTTATAGAGATATCTAAATGTAGCTTTATGACTTTCACTGTCTGTGTCATTCGCATCATTGGTGCATTATTGCAAAGAAATTTGTTAAAAACACAAAAGTAGTAGTTAAAAAAACATAGGTTTCACTTTTCCAGGGGGGGCAAGTGCCCCCCTTGCCCCTATGTGCGGGCGCCCATGATCGTGATGGTGTAAGAGATGAATAGTGCTATGCAAGATGTCTCTGTCATGTCGACAGAGACATCTTGCATAGCACTATCCAGTCCAACTGGAGACTTTCTATAACCCTCTAGAAAATTCTCTTATGGACCACGTGGGTCTTAAGGTCAAATAGTCAATTGAAGAGAAAACTTCATTTATCTCCAATGTCATTAACAATTTGTATTAGTCTCCATCATTATTAATGATGCTCAGCTATTTTGAAATCAAGCAATAACTGTTTTAAATCGCCTAATTCTGGTCTAGGTGTTTACTTACAGACTGCCTGGTATAAGTTACATGCTGTGATCTGTTTTAGCTGTCGGCGGATGCTTTGTCCATCCGACTAGTGTGGTGGTCACGGTTGGTGAGAGAGTTCTTCTAACATGTACAACGTATCAAGGTGAATCCATCACCTCCTGGCACATTCAGATAGATGAACGGAGTACTGCTGTCTACACACGTCCTATATTTAAAGCAGGTGGAATCGTCAAGCGACCTGCAGAGATAGCTCAAGGTTACTTTGTAACCCGTCCTGCTGAAAATGAAACCACTCTACAGATGAAAAGGACAATTCTTTCACAAGCTGGATTGTATGTCTGTACGTGCAATCAGCGAAATACAGAGGTGTCCACAGTGGTTGTTTTGGGTAAGCCGGTGTCACGAAATAGAGTATCCCCCGTATTAATTGTATCCCCCCCAAATAAAAAAAGTCGAAAAAACCGCTTCCGCGTGTATTTTTTTGCAAATTAATTTTCATCTGCTTTGTTTTGAACAATGACACTAGCAGGTATGTTTATTCCTACTAGATAATTTGTTTAGCCCTGTTTTTAGAGCACTTAAAAGATTTAAAAGAATTAAGAACACTCAGAGTCACTAAATAAATTCGAGTTGCCTTTCTCTGAGCATTGCTTAGGACACTTAGAGTCACTTTAAATTTTGATTACAGCACAAATGTTTTCATTATGCGCATTTTAAAAAAATGGATAGAATGGTTATCCACCCGGATAGTATGGACCGGTTAATTCCATCCGGGGGGATAGATTAATTCATCCCCCGGATAGCTTTCAGGGGGATACTCCGTTTCGTGTCACCGGCTTAAGAAACAGATCATCAAATGCACTGCACGTAGGCTAATCTTCAATTAAAAATTGCGCTGTGCGCACAAACTGCACTATGCTGCTGTAGACTATAAGAGTCGTCTTTATGGTAATAATAAACGCGAGGCCTACTTTAATGGACCGGTTAGTGAAACTATGGTCTTCATGTGTGGAGTTGTGCCTTCATCAAGAATAATAGCCCTCAGAGGTGTAGTTTCAGAGTGGGATATTTTGACTTAGGCGCAGTTTCAACACAACTAAATTATACAATAGGTAATAGCAGGTATCTTTTGTAGTCTATCATGATAAATTGGTTTCATAAATTCTAACCCCGGACGCGGGGTTTACCCAAGACAGTTTAACTATAGGCCTATACAGTGCAATATTATTTGCAAACATGCGTGCTTACTAATTATAAATATTATATTCACCTAGTTTATAAAGTTCCGCACGAATATTTTCAGACTCAGAGCCGAAGTTTTCAAAGAATTGCAGTGATGCCGATGGCGAAACGGTTACCTTCAGTTGTTCTATTTCGTTCAACGCATCTTCAGATGTTTCTTGCGAGTTGAAGATAGCAAATGCGTCAGGGTACACAGTTGCTACTGGAAATGTCGCCACTGTAAGTGGCGGTCTAATTAAATGTAGTCTAAAGCACACAGTCATCGCAATTGTTTCTTCTGATCAATGGCATACTTGCCATGTGACTTTAAGCATCAAGGGCAGAGGCATGATCTATTCAAGAGTCCTCAACGCTGTAGTAGAATTAGGTAAGTAGGCTATTCTCAATGTTAATTTAATTGAATAAAAACTTGTGCAATATGTATAACACAGTTTATCGATTAAAGTGACTTGAAAGCGAGATCTGCTTTTAAAACTAGAACTGGTTTGTCGATATCGTTTACTTGTAGACTTAATGGTCAAATTAATCATTTTGTCCTATTCTACTGCACAAGTACACACTGCTTTGACGACTATAGACCTCGAATTGTCCGGAAAAGTAATTTCCAGAGATTGACGAGACGGCTAAATATGACTTTGTAACATTGTGTTTCAGCGCCCGAATTAGTTCTCCCAAAGGAGTCATGCAGAAAAGCATGTCAGCGTTGGGGGAAGGTCATCTTGTTTCCAGAGAAAGACACGTTATTATGGACTTGACATCTGAATGCCCCAGTAGAATCTAATTAAACACTTCAGACATACTAGCATGTCATGTATTTACAGGCATGTGAACACAAACTTTGTAAAATATTTTATGTAAAAGAAGTTTCGCATAAACGCTAAATCCAAAGTACAATAAACTTTGCTTTCTTCGCCTTTTTTACTTGAATTTCAGAACCAGATGATTCAACGTCAGACTTTTCGCTAGGTGAGTATTAGGCTAAACGATCAATAATTATTGTTTCCGTTGAGTTCTACTTGATCGGATTGAACCAAATGTTATGGCAAATGGTGTGAAAACAGTTGAATTTGATCTAGTCCACGCATTAATTAATTGGCGTAGTTTTAAATATTATTATTTTGAAATAAGACTGTTGCTCTCAACAGGAAAAGAGCTTTTGTGTTCAGCCATGTTCAGCATTAGATCTATGCATTTCTTACATCTTCTCACTTGTCAAGTGATTATCGTCGCTGTGATCGTCATTAGCACCTTAATAGACTGTTCTTAAAATTATATTGATTGTTTTGATCGCCACAATGTCTTCATTACTATCAAGCGACTTCCCGTGGCATTAAATGCCGTTCATGCAAATGAATCGGTTCAATGTCCATAATATTATTGTCTTGGTTGTTCATTGAGAAGAACCAATGCCCAAATGATTTTAATGTGGGGGAAGACATGCTGGAGAAATAGGCCTACCCCAGACTGTGACCAAAACGAATAGCGGTATGAGAATTAAATGTTGCATTGGAGTTGTTATGGGAAGGTTGTCAGTGGCGGCGCGAGCCACTTTTTGCAGCCAGGGCATAGCCAGGGCAGTCATACAAGTGACCAGGGCAGAGGGCGAGTCGAGTGCTCCGTAGTACGAGTTTACATAGGTCCATAATTGTTGCGTTACCGTGCTTGCCATAAATCATACATCTTACACTATTAGGGTCGGCTGATCAGAGGATCAGATGGGCGAAACCATAAAACCGAACACTTTTTGACATTTGGAAAGCAATTCTTAGAAATCTTATACAGGGTGGGCCATAAATGGCCCTCCCTATTCCCTAAGGTTTTTGTCAAATATCTTGGCCAGAAGTTTTTAAAAAATATAGGGCCTATCACATTTTACAGGCCTAAAGAAATTCATATTTACGCACAGTGGCCAGATTTCACCACAGTAGGCCTATTCAAACAGAACAAAAGGTACATCATTTATAGTGAGACCGTCACTGATTATCAGAGCAAGCTCCAATTATAGCTTTATCTCCAGGACCTTGCTCATGAAGTGTATCAATACAAATTTTGTCTGTCATTGACACAGTGGGCGTTCAAATTTGATAGAATTTTCGATCTGATTATTTTAATAACAAAATTATTAAACTGAGAAATTCTTTTATAATTTACCAACCGACAGTCATCTTGCTAAATGATGCCACAGCGACATGCAGCTATGCTGGTAGGCCTACCTGTTTTTTCCTAAATAATAATAATAATAAGATTGCTTTTTCTGTCAATAACATGTTTTTTTACACCAATGATTTGAGATGTTACTTAATAAAATCGTTTTTTGTTACTTTTTACTGGGTCGTGTTTCTGAATCGTAAAAAAAAGTAGGGAAGCACCGCAAATCCTCTTTCGAGTAGCATTTCGAAAGCAAAAAGTTCAGCAAATAAAGTTACTGAGTCAGGTATATAGGTCTATTGTTTTGAAGCAAATGCTTACGCTTCATTTGAAAAACAATAAAGCGACAGTTGGGCCTATGCTGTTATATTATGCAGTTGTAAACGCAATGCTGGGTAAACAGCCACAGAATTGTTCCATTCCAGAACTTTTGCCCTACCAGAATTTTGCCCAGCCAGAATTTTTGCCTGCCAGAACTTCTTCCCTGTCAAAATCTTGACCTGTCAGAATTTTGCCCTGTCAAAATTTTTGCACTGCCAGAGCTTTCTCTCACAGAACTTTTGTCCTGTCAGTATTTTGCCCTGCCAGAACTTTTGCCCTGCCAGAGAGCGGACGGACGGACGTGAACAGTAAGAAGCAATAGGCTATGCCCGAACAAATTCTGGCATGGTAAAATTTCTGGCAGGGCAACGACCAGGGCAACGACCAGGGCAAAGGCTTTTTTGGCAGGGCATTTGCCCTGCCATGCCCTGGCGTAGCGCCGCCACTGAAGGTTGTGTTCTGGAATCCCTTAAAATTGCCATAATTATTCAGCCTTTACAAACAGACTCAGAGCATGATTGTGTGGATGCAGGAGTGGACACTTCGAACACAAGTTGCAAAGCAGTGCGAAGTTATCTTGATAAAACTCATCTGGGATTAAAGTCAATAAAAAATGTTTTTGTTGCGTTATGTTTTCGAATTGTCAAAGAACAATGGATGGATTAATTAAAAGTTATATAACTTTTGTTCTATTTGACATAAGCTCACTTTGGTAAAATTTAACAATTATCGTTCGTAGATATGAATTGTCTTTAAGCCTGTAAGATTTTATTTAAGAATTCGTACTTTTGGCCAAGATAAATTGTCAGTAAATTGTCACAGCAATTTCTAGCATCACGGACAGTTGCGGCGCTACCATGATAAGCCGTGGCAGATTATTTTACTTTTGATATGCTTTACCACCAGCCCAAAATAAGGCCAATATGGAAACTTTTAATATTTCTTTACATTTAATATCTTCGACGTGCTGAATAACTTAGCCTACATGACCTTGACGCGATCTGTTGAAATTCTATTGCTGTCACTGTAAGGAGTTAGTTCTGACGAATTTAAAGAAAACAACACACGTTGAATCGTTTAAATAAAGTTATATTCGATCTTCTCGTTGTGTTTCACTTTTCAGTCCAGTCGACATTATATACTGTTTACCTGTTATTCCCACGTTAGGCTATACAACAGCAAGAAAATAAGTAAGAAAGCCCTCCCCGCAATAACAATCCTGACAATTAATGCAATAATACGAAAAATTGGTGCGGCTCAACTTTCTTCCTGCCGACCAGAAGTCGTTCGATGACCTCTGTGATCACGCTGATTCCTCCCTCTTCTCTTTTGTACTCTACAACCCAAGCCACGTCCTTGCTCCTCTATTACCTCCCATTAAAAATGCTATCTACTCACTCCGTCCTCGTTCTCATAACCGTGAGATTCCTCATGCAGACGCACTTACCAGATGTGGCTTTATAACACGGATGCTATTCAAGTCACATTATATTTTTTCCTGTCTAACCTAAGTTCTCTCCTGTATAGTTCACAACATGTCTATTATGTAGTTGTATAATGTGTTTATTGAATTGCATATTTCTATTTGTCTTGATTGTATACTTGCATTAATTATTCTGTTCTTGTCCATTGTTCCCGCAGTGCGTTTGCAGGCGGTTCAATAAAGTATATACTTACTTACTTACTTACAGTCACTGATCATGGATTATGCAATATTTTTTATAATTGCGTTATTAGTAATTGGTACAATAATTATGGCGCTTGAAGTATTCGATGCGCTCCGGTCTTGGTCAGCAAAACATTTTTACGATAAGTTTAGCATTAAAACAATGCATTTTTTTTATTGTTGTTAGGAGACGTTGGTATGATTTTTAACTCTTCGGCTTTAGAGCATCGGGAAGAAGGAGGTGAGCTATCAACTACTTTCCAATTTATATCATTCATTCATTCGGACATTTATATAGCGCTTTTTCAAGAAAACACTACTCAGCGGCGTTCCCGACTCCAACGCGCTCAAAAAGAACAGTTTTAAGTTTAGTAAGGAAGGATCCAGGTAGAGTCCCAGGGTGTAGGCGTAGCTCAAAAGGAAGGCCAATCCAGACCACTGAACCAGCCACAGAAAAAGCTCGATTCTTCATGGTAGTAGTACGAGCAAAAGGAACTAAGAGGATTCCCTTATCAGCAGAGCGTAGCTGACGACGTCCTTGAATGCCCAATGTAAAGCTGCAAAGCTCTCGGAAGTAAATTGGGGCGAGGCCCTGACAACATCGCCATACCAATGCAGCTGTCCTGAACTCATACTAACGGACAACGTAAAACTTATCTGACTGCCACCGCAAAATCACGCTGTCTTCTCGGCCTGAAATCATTGGAATTTACTTGGCAAATAAACTAATCTCTCTGATGTGACTTTTCTTGGCGCTGAGAAATTTTCGAAGACTTGCATTACATGCCTATGGGTTTCTTTTTTGAAGGTATACCTGGTATTATAAATTCTTTGTTTTTGTATAGGAATCCCTTATTTTATCTAACCTTGTCTTATAAGCTCATAGAAGATGAAGCCCCAACAACCGGAATAGCTCGCTCGCCGAGGTGCTGCTGCTAGAAGATAATTTCCTAGAAAATCGTATACCAGAATATATTAAATTGGTCCCCAGATAATTAGATCACAATAATAAATTCAAAGTTTACAGTAGCCTACTTATCTGACACTTCGCGAAATACACAAGGGATGAATAATATATGATGATCCCAGTCAGCAAGAATGTTTCAAGTGTAGGTCAATTGTACTGTATTGTATTGTATCTGACCATTTATAAAGCGCTTCTCGACGCAAGAGCCTTTCAGAAGCGCTCAAACGGTCAATGGACCCTAATCTATCGCAGTAAGCTTATAGCAAAGTCTGATTCTATCATATGTCGTGTAAGCTTAAATCTTCCAGATTAGCAATAACACTACGTAACAAAATTTTACTTTTTGTTTGTTCCTGGGTATTGAATGTTATTTCCTAATTGCTTCTGCCTCAAAAGTATAGAAAATTGCCATTATACCCCAAAGACTTTGCTTTTGAGGCCAGGAGATTGATTATTCTGAAATGTAACTGCTTCTTTGATACATTGAAATTCATGTGTTAACTCGGAGTAGCTAGACAGCTTTTGTGAACTTCCAGGAATATTCTAGAATGTGCGAGAACCTTCCACACCTATAAATAGCTATAGTTAGTAGTATAAATAAAGAGAAAAAAATTAAAATGGTCCAGTACCATGCTCTTAAGTGCTGTAATATGCCGAGCAAATTTCTGTCCAGGGTAACGGCCTCTGTTGTCATAGACCCTGGTCAAATCGGATCCAACCATAAATAAAGATGCCTTGAGTCCACCATGCACTTCAGTTTAGTTGTACGTCTGACTAGGTGCATAGCCTGTAGACATAACTCATATGGCATCAAGAGGCTGCAAGTATCCGGCCGCCGCATTCTGCTATGTTTGTACTTTCGTGCGGAGGGGAAAAGAGAGCCATGAAGTTTGCAATATCAAGAATCTGGCGAGAACCCACTGACCACTCAAGCAATTGCTACTTCTGCATGGTGGATCCTTCCAAACGTCGGACTGGAAGAATGCGGCTCCTATCATACATCCCCGACCTTCCTTCATCCATGGCTCCCAGTGCCACACAGTCCTGAGCTTCCGGAACCCACTGTTCTGGATAGAAATCAGTCGCCTTCAGAAGAACAAAGTATATCAGAGTCAGAGAGCGATGAAGACGTTTTAGATCCATACTATAATTTTCTAGCTCATGACAAAAATCCGTAGTATCCAAACCAAAAAGACCTCAACGACTTGATCAGAGATCTTGGTCTCACCAAGTCCAATGCAGAACTTTTGACGTCTAGACTCAATCAGTGGATGACAGTGCTCAAATCGCAGATCAGAGGAAGCGTCATCAGGCATTTTCAAGCTTTTTTACCAGTCAAGATGGACTCTGCTTCTGTCACAACGTGACCGGTCTGTTCAGGAAATTCGAATCGACTGCAACCCGAACGAGTGGCGTCTCTTCATTGACAGTTCACCTCGGAGCCTCAAAGCCGTGCTACTTCATAATGGGAACAAGTGTCCGTCTCTTCATCTGGCTCACTTGGCACACTTCAAAAAGGATTACAACAGCGCGAGAACCGTTTTAGCCGCCTTGAAGTTCGATGAGTACGGCTGGGATGTCATAGGAGAATTCAAAATGGTATCATTCCTGATGGGTCTGCAAGGGTTCGGACAAAGTTTCCGTGCTATTTTTGCCTTTGGGACAGCAGAGACAAAAGGCGCACTACTACAAGCGGGACTGGCCTAGCGGACCGAGTTCAATGTGGGTAGCCAAAATGTCAAGTGGGAGCCACTGATGGATCCTCGAAAGTGCCGATGCCACCTCGATCTGCATATTAAATTTGGCCTAATGAAACAATTTGTCACGGCTCTGGATAAGGAATCTGTAGCTTTCAAATACCTTCAAGGTTTCTTCCCTAAGGTGTCTGAGGCAAAAGTCAACGCTGGTGTATTCGTCAGACAAGAGATAAAGAGAATCATGGAGATGGAGTGTAAGGATTTCTCCAAGATGCTTTCTAGGAGTGAGAAAGCGGCTTGGAATAGCTTTGTGGCGTTGGTTAGAGGCATCCCGGGCAATAACAAGACCGAAAACTATGTAGAGCTGATTGAGACTCTAGTGAAGAACTACAGTAAATGGGATGCAGGATGTCCCTGAAAGTTCATATCCTTGATGCTCACCTTGATAACTTCAAGGAGAACAAGCGCTCTGGATAAGGAATCTGTAGCTCACCTTGCTCCACCGAGGATGCTCCCATCCTCGGTGGAGCAAGGCGAGCGCTTCCACCAGGATATACTAGACTTTGAACGTCACTACCATAGACAGTACAATGAGAACATGATGGGAGACTACATCTGGGGTCTGATTCGTGAAAGTGATTTACAGTATAACTGTAAATCTCGAAAAAGTACGCATTTATAAATTTCGAGTGGTCAATTTTGTTATCATTCTAGTATTGATACATGTTGCCTTAGAGTCATTTTGTGGTTTCTTGTGACCTATAAAGTTTTATTCTGCCTTTACGTGAAGAAAAACAAACAAATTCGCTCGTTTGTTGTGGAAATAGGTTTTTTCTTTTAAATATTCTCCAGTCCGCAAAAGCAAAGTTTAGACAGAATAACAACCATTTCCTATACTTTTGAGGCACAAAGAACCAGGAAATTACACTCATTGCCCAGGAACAAAAATCGTGTTACATAGTGTAATTATTATTGCTGATGAATGCACATTTTCTACATTACATTTGAGTGAAGCACGTTGAAAGCTTTAGCTATCTTGTTATCATTCGTTCATTCTATGAATTTTAATCATGCTGCGTTTTTGTCATTTCATTCTTTCTCTGTGTCGTTTTAGGTAGACTTTCAGATGCCTACCAGGTTCTTGCATTTCCAATTACGTTGACCGTAGCATGTGTCGTCATCGCCATTTTAACAGCAACAATTGTCGTCCTCTACAGAAAGCCTCGACAGAGAAAGAAAAGCACCAGTGACGCAAATAATATTTATACTGAAGGTGAGTCAAAGCTATCGACAACTGGAAAAACTGTTAGTGGTGAGAAAGCAGAGTATATCGATCAGATGAAGTGTCGGCCAGAATTCATTATTTTGTGCACAGTTCATTAATAAACAAATTCACCCACGTAGGCAGCAAAAGCAGTTTCAATTTCATGTGTTCCTAGAGTGTAGCTTTCCCGATGTTCCTGGCAGTTACGAATGGCCACTAACCAAATAGTCGTATATATCCTCGTTTAGTAGCCTAACCTGTGTGACAAATCGCATACAGAGACATTAAAGGTGGATAAAATTATAAGTTGACGTAAAATTAGCGCTGGCACTGGCAGTGGCAAGAAGTCAAAGTTACCTAGGTAGCCTATAACTATAATAATTTTTATGTGTCATTTCATCAAGGCATTTGAAATAGAGCGGCCTATGGCGCCGGCCACAAGGGCATTGAAGAAGAACACTTGAAGTAGCAGGGCCGGATTAAGACATGTTCGACATGTTTGGCCGAACAGGAGCCCCACACTTTAGGGGCCCACACATGCGAAAAAGATTTTCCCCAAAACATTGTAGAGTTTTATGCATCAACTTTTTGGAGGGAAATAATCGGTATATTCTACGAAATTTTCGCCTAAACGACAAAAAAAGGAAATCAGAATTTTCGGCCGAAGATCCGCAAAAAAGTAGGGCCCCCACATTTCTTAAACCGGTCCTGTCAAGTAGGCCCGCTATCTGTCTTTCCTACATAAAAATTACGGTAATTGGAATCTATTGCTTTGTTGATATACTTTTAGCGTTATCATCACCTGCTTTAGTTTCAGCATAACTGAAATTATAGATGTTAAGTCAATCTTTTACAGGTTGTCCAACCCATTATGCACCATTGGACCCACAAACTGCGTCAGACGAACAGCAGCGAGAGCCATACACTGAAATTCAGCTGCCGATTCAGTCTCAGCGTGGCCTGCGCAGTGACTTGAACATTTACATCCGCAACGATTATGAAGTAGTCACTTAGACAAAGAAGGCAATCGTAAATCAACGGAGTTCAACGCTTGATGTCTGTTTACAGAAGCCTCAGTCAACCTTCCCTTGGAAGAATTATCCGCAGCACATACGTGTTGTTGCGATCATTTTTCAAACTGACTCGTTACCCGATAATTTATATCAGTCACACATTATAATAGGCCTAAATACAGATATAACAATTGTATTGAATTGTACCTGACAACTTATAAAGCGCTTCTCGCAGCAAAAGCCTTTGAGAAGCGCAATGTAAACGAAGCCGTTTTAAATACAGACACAGGGCTGCATGCATACAATGTCGTACGTACATAGGCCTACAAACAGTACACACAGGAAGAAACTTCTTGCATGACGTGTGACTTTCGTGCAAAAGTTGCTATTGCTAAGTAATCATTAAAATCCAATAATTGTGGATTTGATTTTCTTGTATAAATTTTCTAACTAGTGAATACAGTCTGATCTTGGCGAATTTCAAATAGTCAAAAAATTAGTCGATCGCTCATCTATGTCTTCAGTTAATCGATTGCTTTTAAGTGCGTTAATCCAAAAAGTCGACAGTGAAAACGTTCATTAATGCTAGCATCGAAGTGCTTGCGTACGTCCTATTTGATGGTCTATTAGAAACAAAATTTCATTCTACAACAATAATTTGCATCATGTAAATGATCAAGAACCTTGGGAGTTGGGACTGGAGGAAAGACATTCGAGACACTCATGGTTAATGTCTCGGCAACATCCTAAGGCGTAATTGTATCACGGCCAATGTTTTTCTTAGTGCGCTCTACAAATTTAACGTTGGCTTGTTAAAATCCGATAATGTGCTGCGTTTCGTAACCAATGATTCATGTACGAAGCGAAAAAGGTGAAACAAAAGAAAATGTCATAAACAGAAGCCTGCAGTTCTATGCGATTGATTATTTTCACCATTCCTATTAATAATTGAGTACTGTTCATGTTGCTGTCGACCGGTGACCACTACAAATAATAAGAGTCCTGGCCACCGACGCTTTCGTGGTAGTAGAACTGTTGAAGTAATAGACAAGAGATACTTTTTCACAGTTTTGCCATGAAACTGGAGTGAATGAGATGCGTTAAGAATGCCTCTCAGAAAATTTCAGCTCTGTAGTCAGTAAAAGAAAGACACGTTGTGAAAGTCTGCAGGTCTACATTAGAACAGGAATGAGTGTAGCTTATCGACTTCTCGCACTGATGTTTGGCAACAATTTTGTCCAATAATAGTTGCAGCACACGATTCGCATAATTATTTTCTTTGTCGCTCGATCACCCATTTTCATAACAAAAAGCATACATTGTTACCTTTCAGATAGGAAATAAATACCATAAAATGAAAAACAATTAGTGTCATGTTGATTCGTAGAATATTATGCCTACATGTAATTCCAGTGGACACATTTGGAGACTGGATGCGTATGACTGTCTACGAAATTCATAATTAACTTAGGTAGCCTATTGGTCCGGGATATGAGAACGCAGCAGTCATCAGCAATTTTGGCCAAGAGACAACAGTCTAAGTCTTAATTGTAACACACGATTCGATCGACTGCGGGGTATGGTTGCAACCCGTTGTATTATGACTCATGCATTCCCTCGTGTGTTTTATACCATAGGGCTCTTCTCATTAGATTGCTCGTGCTACTGGAATCAGAGGCGCCACCACGGCCTACGGGTCTAGATGTTAAGGGAACTAACAGGAATTCCGAGTCGAAGCAAATTGCAAGCTGGGAGAGCGCGAAGCCGCCATTGCCGAATGCAAGAGGCCTCTAACGACTAGGAGGTATGGGGGAGCACTATAATAAGCTACCCATCGGGGTCTGGAGCGGAGCCTCAGAAACCGACGCAAATTTGAGCATTTGTTGCAAAATGGAGTACACTTTGGGCTCTTGCGTGCCTCAAATTGTTTAGCGATAATTTTGAAAAAACGCAGTTCTTTCCTCTGCCTGATGTCATGATCACAAATATAAAGGTAGGCTACTGACATAAAATTTTCACGCAATATGCAAAATAATTATTATGCTACGAAGAAGAATGATATTTGTAACAAAATATTCAGCGGTTTTCGAGAAATAGCAATTTTCGTAATGGATTTTTTTGGCCGCACCCTGTGGGCCTGTATACTAGAGTGAACTACCTTTTATTTGCCTGCACATTGCTTTGATGTTATAGGTGTGTCCAGCTCAACAATCTTCAGGGCTCTTTCTACTTTGTGTGTTGGTTTTTTCAGTGTGGCCTAATTGTTTCATCTGCTGTTGCTTTTGGTTCATTTTTTCATCAATTTGTGGTGTGTATTAATTAGAATTCTTCATAGCTACTTGGGGGCCCTACTTAGCGGGATTCCCTCCCTTCTGGGTCTCCATTTGTGTCATAATTCTGTACTTTAGAGTTTCTCTTTAACGCACTCCAGGTTTAGGGTTAACTTTTCCCACTGGTATCACTCTATCCTATAATAGCCACTGGGTTTAAATAATCTCTTCTTATATATTCCTAGGGGGTATCCCCAATCTAGCCCAAAGGTTTTTTATAATTTGCGTTAACTAATTAGTTTTTACCTTGATTATTGCCTGTTTAATTTGTGATACTTGTTATGCTTTATGTAACTATTTTCCTGCCTTATATCTTAGTGTGCTTGATACATATGGACCAATAAAAAAATTGATTGAAAATTGATTGATTGATTATTTGACGCGTAAAGTATAGGCTAAATCAATTCCCAAAATTGGTGGAGTTATATGCATGCAAAGTTGGGACATTATGCTGGACCACCCTGTAATTATACCATGTATGGTAACGTGTAAAGTTTAAGGATGGGTCTACTTTCCTATGGTGTATTTCTTTTCTAATGATAAGTTCCGACACTATTAGGTCTATACAGTGACAGAAGGAACGAACGACTTCCTGATTTGTTAATGGTTATGTTCCATCCAGTTGATTTTCTTTATTGTTCTCGAAATCTACACTCGATAGCATCCATTGAATCCATTCTCTCTTTAGGCTACTATAGGCATAATAGCCTATAAATTTTTCTCGAGGTCGATGCCTCTGGTCCAAAAATTTATGTAGTCACACTCCATAACATTAGCCTATATCAATTTTGAACACCCGTTTCTTCGGATTCCTGTTGATCCCAGGTTTGAGGACCCACATTTTTGCAGCATTCTCACTAATAAATTTAATCATTTCCAAAAATGCGGTCCCTCAAACCTGCGGGCGAGGGTGCTGCAGCCTCTTATCACCTATACCTTAATGTGGGCCTGTTTAGGGCATATCTCACCAAAGAGTGGATTAGCCGCAGGGATTTTCGAAGCAATGACCGAATTCTTGCCTGATAGGCTTAATTATAATAATTATTTCTTTCAGTTCAATAATAGCTGTTGGCTGTGTTGGAACGGCGGTAAATACAGGAATACATGCTGGAGCAATGGAGTAATAAGAAAGCTAGCTGGATGCAAGGCATCCTCTCCAGTTGTTCATCTGCATGTTCCATTTCAACGAGTTGACGTTAGGCCTTCGACATATTTTATTTGTTCATCATTTTATCAAGCTTCCTACCATACTTTGTGGGAAAGGTTGTTGATAAATGTATTCAAAAGAATGGTTACTATATGGTTCATTGGTTACCCAGAAAATGTTTAAGTGAATATAATGATTGATGAGGAAAAAACACATGCAGAACTGGTAGCCAGAAGAATTAAAATAACAAGGGAAAGTGATCGCTGTCTATTAACATTTCAGGTTATTAGAACATTCACAATCCCAAAACTGAATTTATAAGCCACTGTCTACTGTGTTCTAGTTAACTGGTTGAATGTTTCCAGACTTTAGTATCCAATAACTTGCAAGTTTAAGAATAATGACCTTAAGGAATACATTAAAACTGGCAGTATGTTAGATCTTGAAAAATACCATTGCCACAATCATGCAGTCAAAGTTGCTACAGGTAGTACAAACGCAGCAAGGTCAGTTTGTGACAAAGAACGTAGAGAAGGCCACATTCGAAAAAAGCGAGAATTCCTCAAAAACATGGTCAAATATGCCACAGAAAGTGAGTGTACTATATAATATGAGTGAAACGCATTGTCAGCATGTGAACATTTTGTGAAGCGGAATTAAGAACCACAAGTTTTTCTCAACTTGAATAATTAATTCAGTCCATTTCTAAAGTTAGATTAATGCATTGGGGACCATCCATAAATAACGTCATGTAACTGGGGGGAGAGGGTCAGTGGTAACACATCTATGACGATTTGTGACGGTCCATTGCTAGATATCAAGTGACTTTTGTTTTAACGTGTGACGAGGGGTCAAAGAGGATCGCCCTAAATTGCGTGACGTCATTTATGGACGGCCCCTTGCTTGTGGCTCAGGGATGTCGGAATGGCCAAGCAAATTCACATGCTGTGCCATAAAATGTGGCTCACAATATTCCTATTTTAAGCCTAATTACTGCTTCAGATAATAAAATAGTCAAATTTCAGCAGTGTTAATGCATGTAATGTAATGTAATGTAATGTAAATCTTCGAGAATTTCTCAGCGCCCACAAAAGCCACGTCAGGGAGACCAGCTTATTCACCGGCGCTATATCAAATCAAGTCCGCAATAGCCAGAGCTGCCGTTTTCGTTCCGGTGCCAGGTCAAAATCCGGGGAGGTCAAGCCGAGGAGACAGCGTGGTGCTACGGTGGTTGTCGGTGATGGTGGTGGTTGGGTGATGGAACCTGATTGGAATCTGGATAGGATAGGTTGAAGAGTTCGGTTTTCAGTATATACATATATATATATATATATATATATATATATATATATACGGTATACTCGAATAACTTCAGGGTCAAGGCGGCAAAGTTAAACAGCATGTCAGAAAAATGTCTACACCAGACACTATTATATGCACAGGAGCAACAAATTAATATATACCAAACATGATCTTTTCTGGTCACTATGCCCTAACATTAATGGCATTATCTCAAAACATCGTAGAAGCATCTCTTAGATATCTTGTAGAACGATAAAATGGATAATTATTTTAAATCTGATATATTGGACAAGACGCTCAGACAAAAATTGTTCAAGTTATAAGAAATCAAATTTGTTGCATTCCTATTGGCCCACCCTGTGTTTGTGCACTTGTTATAGCGCCCTTTCAAGAATTCTACTCAGAAGCGCTCGCGACTACAGAGTGGACACAGCTTCGGAGTTTTACGCCAAAGTACTGAGCAATAGCAAGTGAAGGACTTGCCCAAGGTTTCAACACGGCGGTTTGAGGTGGATTCGAACCTGCAATCCTCATGCAGCAAGGCAATGAACAGACCACTACACCACCCCACAAGTACTCTTACGCGACCACTACCACTGCTACTACTACTACTACTGCTACTACTGCTATTACTACTACTACTACTACTACTACTACTACTACTACTACTACTACTACTACTACTACTACTACTACTACTACTACTACTACTACTACTACTACTACTACTACTACTACTACTTCTACTACTACTACTACTGCTACTACCACTATTATAACTACTACTATTACAGCTACGTAGCTATTATTACAATTACCACTATTGCTGCTACTACTGCCATCACTATTACGACTACTGCTACCACTACTAATGCTACTACTAGTCATTGGATCCATTTAGCAGCATCAGAATGATGCAATTACCCACACTTTCCTTGGGATTCAAATGGACCAACTCACAATATCCACAAATTCCCAGGACACAAATGGACCAACTCACAAATTCCTTTTTATTTTCAAAATCTCTAACAAATTATTGAAACCAATATTACCCGTATATCAATATTACATTTGTACTATTACATGATTTAATTCAAGATTTTTCCATTCGAAACGAAAGAGTAATTTAAAAATAATCGTTTTCTGGACAATAATGAATTTGGTGGTTGGTCCACTTGTGCAGAACACCATCCAAGTAGGATGACTTGTGATACACAATAGAAGCACTCAGGGAGTATACATAAGAACACAGAATAGATAAAGCCAGAAGTAGCCAGAAGTCTAACTCCACTTTTCTGTTGTAATTGGGCAATAATTCTAAAAATGTTTTAGTCTTTGCACGTCCGCCATAGCTAGCAGTGATGCCACAGCTGGGTTTTTTCCACTAGATCTGGGTTTTTTCGCCTTCGTCTGGGTTTCTGGGTTTTGTTGGGCGATATCTGGGTTTATTTTGGTGAGTTGACATTTTGTATTTTCAACACATGAATATTTTGTTAAATTCAATGTAAAGTGGTTGTGATACATATTTCCCCCACTAATTTTAATTTAAACTCCACAATCAAGATCTCACGTTGTCAATTCACAGATAATTTATAGCCTGAAGAATAGTTCTGCACAGTAATAAACCATTTTTACATCTCAAAACAGGTCAGATCACTCCTCTCTCCTTGTTAAGCTGTTTTGACATCTGTAACATGCATATTATCATATGCATATATGCATATATATATATACACTGTAGATCAAGTCAGTCCTCTAGTTGTATAATAGCCTATAGTTGTTGCAAAGTATTAATATTCTAGGAGGTTAACACGTTGGATTGTTGATGTATTAAGAAAATTTGACTGGACACCTTGGACAACTTTAAGATTTCGTAAACTTAAGCCATGTGTATTATATGTTTACAATTCTGGTAGGCTTGACCCACTGCCAATTTATCGATTAAGCTCATTATCAGCATAATAATAATCTTTTCTTTAATTGAGCGCCTGCAAGACGCACTGCGCTTTACATTTACAAGTTATGCAGTAATCTTAATTAAACTTAACTACTAACTGAACAGACAGCTTTGCAATTACAACGGCGCTAATAGCAGCCTACAAAGCATATCCGCCCATATAGTATGGATGCCGAGTATCTGACAACTTTAACAATTGATATTTTTGAAGCTGTAATTACATTTTATTCGACTCTTTTGACGAACATTTTGTTAACCCTCATACGAATAAGCAAAAAAACAACTTAATTTGAGCAAAGGGGTTCAAAAATAGCTAATATGAGTAGTCTGGGTTTTTCTGGGTTTTTTCGTAAGGAAATCTGGGTTTATTTCTGAAACCTCAGTGGCAACACTGATAGCTAGGCGTACGCGTTGTTGGTGGATAATAATATCACGAGCAATATACCAGTTTAACTTTTTTCACTGTTTTCCTTGTGTAAAAGTCGGTGAAACTTGAATAAAATGATTAGAACGTCTGTCGGAGAGCATTGGCAAACAAACCTCTGCCCCTCGCCATTTCACATTCTCGCGGGCCATTGGAAATTTTTGGAATACTTAAATCTAAGCGAGGCTTCGTAGAGTGGCAGATGGATGATTATTAGTTGTACACCAACCTATGGATAATATGAGCAAAGAACGATAGCAATCTTGATAGAAACATCCAAATTTTCACAGCGCTGCTCTAAAACTATGCGTAGGTTGACGTCAACAGGGGCGGATCCAGGGGGGGCAATCCGGCCATGGCCCCCATTTAAAAATTGCATGGGACGTGGCCCCCCATTTGGTTTCAACAAGTCATTAAATAAATGCAGCGGGAGAGAAAAGCAGGACATCAGGCCCCCGATTTAGAAATCGCATGGAACATGCCTCCCCCACTTGATTTACCGTGACTCTCGACTACGACGGATGACGACTAAAAAAAAGGACATCAACTTTTTTGGCGGTTGAAAGGGTATCTTTTCCGGGAAAATTGGGCGGACGACTGAAAATAGAAGGTGATAAGTTTTTTCGACGGCAACGAATTTTTTCTCCCACCAAGAAGACCCACAATTTTGGCCCCCCTTCCTCGAAAATTTCTGTATCCGCCCTTAGACGTCAATTCCTATTTGATTAGCTGCTGTGAAACAACACCGTGTGGTAAAAAGATCATCTGCGCCACCATCCTGTTTTCTTCAGGTTTGGGACTGGCACTAACACAGTTTGTGCGTCGCAGGAGTTATGATCAAGAAATCATCGTGCAATTGGAATCTTATATTTTCAATATTATTTTGAATGTTGAATTTTGAATTTTGCGACGTTGTTGTCTCCCATTCTCATGCGATTGATTCTTTGCTGCCATATAATAGTGCGCGAGTGCTGTTGGAGGGAGATAGATATTTGGAGCGTAACAGAGATGGTAGGAGTGATAGAGAGCGTGTGTTAGAATGTGAAATTGAGAGTCAGTTGGGATAGATTAAGAGAGAATGAGTGGATGTGAGAGTGTGATGGGTTGGCGAGGGCTAGAGAACAATATAGCAGATAATTATGCAAACGTGCAATTTCTCATTTATTGCTTCATTACGTCATCTGACTCTGTTTCTTCAGAATTATGAAGTTTAAAAACTTTTAAAACAAATAATGTCCTTCCACACCTGAAAAACTATTGCGAACGATGTTAGAAATTAGGCAGACGTCATGCAATGCCAACTATAAACCTACTTGCGAAGGGTCAATGTCAAGGCCTTTTCAGCCATTGCAATTCACGAAACTAAAACTCAAGGACGAAAATACTGCGACACAGCTCATGATGTAGTGGTACCAGTCCCAGATCTGGCAATAGAATTATTATGATTTCAACACGAATAACGATGTTCGACGCGACAGAACCAACGAATTCTGACCTCAATATTGAGAAGGAGGCGTCAGGACCTATTTGGCCATGTGGCCATACTCCAGTTGACCATCGACGATAGACGGGCTCTCACGTTGGTTGCCCCTCCTCAGTGGAAGAGACCTCGTGGAAGACCGCGAGATACGTAGCTGTTCAAAGTCTCAATGGATATACGGCACATTGACATCTCTGAGGCCATCCGCTTGGCAAAAGAACGCAGCGGGTGGAGAAGAACTGTTTGCATACACATGCAATGCCCCAGGAAGTCATGCTTCATGGTTGAATGAATGAATGATTTAAATAATGAATGAATGAATCAATGAATGAATCAATGAATTATTATCAGCGTTTAAATTGTGTGCAGAGAAAGGGACGAGAACGTAGTGTATGACGAATCTTGGCCAAACGGTAAGACGATAGTAAGGATGAATATGCCGTTGATAGTGACGGGCAGCTGACATTTTCTAAGAGACGAACATGACATCGGACAGACAGTCACAGAGCATAAAAGTAAAGAGCATCGAAAATCAACGACAATAGTAATTTGTCTTATTGTTGTGTCCTCGACTCCGTGTGACTCTATCCATTGTCCTCAGACGTCACTCTGCATCATCAAGGGCTCCCGCTTGCACTACGCTTACTGACTCGGAATAAGGCCATTCGTGTGACCAGACCCGCCGACAGAAATTCCGGGCCCCTGGGCAGAGCAGTCACGGGCCCGAAACTGTCTTTAGACTTTTTGATCAAAATTAAATAGAAAAACAACTGGAAAAAGCGTGGGTATATGCGAATGTAGGACAAAGCATACATTTATGATTTTAATCAGTCCTTAATGTTAAGAATTCGAGTTTCAAACATATATAGCCAATATAGTCATCAGCATGCAACATTTCTGGATTTAACTGCAGGAAAATCGTTTATAATACCCCGGTATAGTTCTCTATATCTAAAGCTGCCGGCATTCATATGTCAGGGCTATCTTGACGGAAAAAGGGCTCGGGGTAGGCCGAGGAGAAGATGGATGGATGACGTGGAGGAATGGACGGGGATGGTGATGGCCGACTGTGTGAGGACCGCGAGGAACAGAGAGCAATGGAGTAAGATGGCGTCGTCGACTCTAATCCCCGATCCGCAGCAATGAGGATGGTCACGACGGACGAAATGCTTCGTTCCAGTGGCCGAGGGCAACGACGACGACGATAGTTCTCCATTTTGTTTGCGAGTCTTAAAAAATGCACAACGAAAATGCTTTTTCTTCATCGCCTGGAAATTGTCCGGATGTCTTGGACTTGGAAGACCGTTGTTTTTTTTATAGTAGGCCTAAAATTATAAAATTATGTTGTACGGTCTCAGTCGTCTCTGTAGGTGTCAGTGCCAGCATCGAAAGCAAGCCTTTTTACAGTTGCTAGGGCTATAATTTCAGCATCTTCATTAGTTTTAGTTATGGGCCTAATGTCATCTCTTGGAATTGCGGAACTAACACCACAAGCTTAATTTCCATCCATTGGGTTACGATCATCAATGACTCACCATACACGTCTAGCCTACATCACTAGAATAAACCTATGCATAGGATTGATCATAGGGAGTTGACATTCAGAGATTTAGATATCTCGGGCTAGCACGTGTGGGACGCAGGGGCGCAAGCTCCTGCGGAGCGACCTTGGGCAAGTTGCTTACCCATCACTGTTTGTGGGGAAGGCAACGGGAAACCACCTCACTCATCTCATCCCCAGGGGCGTAAAAGCCAATGAACCTGCCTTCGGGAAGAGCACCACCATCATCATCATCATCATCATCATCATCATCATCATCATCATCATCATCATCATCATCATCATCATCATCATCATCATCATCATCATCATCATCATCATCATCATCATCATCATCATCATCATCATCATCATCATCATCATCATCATCATCATCATCATCATCATCATCATCATCATCATCATCATCATCATCATCATCATCATCATCATCATCATCATCATCATCATCATCATCATCATCATCATCATCATCATCATCATCATCATCATCATCATCATCATCATCATCATCATCATCATCATCATCATAGGATTGATCAGAGGCTACGATTTGTCTTCTTTTAAGATTCCGAATTGTAACAGTGTGCGACTGCCAACTTTTGCCTTATCAAACTTATTAACTTTTTCTGTAGGCCCTGTATACGTTTTTGTGCTCCAGAATTGTGCTTATATTCCATCATTACGAAGGAAATTCATCATTTAGATTTCCTTAGAGTTCTTTGGCAAAAAACGGATAAATAATTAAGGTAGGCTAATTTTTTTGACGATAACATTAGGCTATTTCTAAAAAGGCATAAACAGTAAACTTTCTACGCTAGGTCACATATGTGAATAAATGAATGAATGAATGAATGAATGAATGAATGAATGAATGAATGAATATGTAACTGCAGGCTGGGCCCGCCGCCAGCAATCAACACAATTATGAAAAATATTATTATCAGTGTAGCCCGGGCCCCGCCGGGCCCCTAAAAGTTGCCGGGCCCTAGGTTTTTGCCCCTGCCCCTCCCTCTCGGCGGGCCTGCGTGTGACGCTGTCCTTTGTCCTCAGACGTCACCAGTGACAAGGCCATTCGCTGTGACACTCTGCATCATCATCAGATCGACCAGTACTGCAAGAATATCCAACTAAGAGGAGCGCTCTACTTAGACACCATTGAGATAGAAGCTAATTATTATATATACGACAACATAGCCACAGGCTTCTTTAATCAATTCTTTCATTGTGTCTATATTCCACCTCACGAGAATGATTATATTCAAAGACTCTCTGAGCACGAAAACTACATTATGGTTAAGTCAATATCTGAGTATAACGCGGAGTTTCTGTTTGACGATAGTGTTTTGTTGCAGAGATGATAAGCGTTGCCCTCCTCCACTATCCACAGGCTTAGAAGATTATCAGTTGCAGTGATGGGTAAATTAGAAGCCAATAATTTTAGCATATAAAAAAACGGAAATTAGTCACCGAAACAAGCTTAGATTCTAAACTAACTACGTAATTGCCTGCTTAATTTTTTTTTAGTTGCAATTTTTATTTCTGTTTTATTATTTCTTCTAGCACGCTAATTATAATACTAATGATAAATTTATGATCAAATTACAAAAAAGATTCCGCAAGCGTTTAAGAACCATTTTATACATCGTGGTTTGTGCTGTCAGCTAGGAAGTCTTGCTTCAAATGGTGCCATAGACTCGTCGTAACCTTTACACTGTTACAGGACAATTATTATAACACACATATACATGTATAATTAATTACATAATAAATCCATTACTGCTCGCACTTTGGAAGTGCCAGCCAGTCCAAGAGCTTGAGAATGGAGGAGGGTGACGTCAATGTTTTTTTAATAAATATTGCACAATGGGGATAAACTGATACCAAAATACCACATAATGTGCATTTTTATAAATAAATTACATATCTATACCTCTCACTAAATTCGCTAAATGTTGCAGTGCCAGATCCCATGCCTTTATAGGGTTTCATGACAAAATGTCGCACGACAAAATGTCGCCGACAAAATGTCGCGGACAAAATGTCGCCGAGACAAAATGTCGCAAGACAAAATGTCGCCGACAAAATGGCGCAATCGTAAATTAGTAAAACACACTTTTCTTGCGCAAATCGACCATTTAATAAATCAATCGAATGCACTAGTTATTAGTAGTGTCAACACACACACATTAACCCAAACAAATCCGTGGGTAATGTGCGCAAAAAATTTAAAAAAAATTAAATTGTGAGAAATAACTCTCATTACATGAAGTTACTAAGACAGCTACATTGATGTTAATATTAAATGTGTTAACGTATACGTGATGAATGGAAAAAATAGAAATACAAAGCTACATAGTGTGCTAACACACTATAAATAGGCCTACATGATGTTAAACTACTGCTAGAATTAATCTAATACCGAATCTGTCAGTGTCTCTGTTAATGTCCATGAATAATGCTAATAGAGCATTATGACTGTTCATACAACATTGATATTCAGGATTCTTGCAATGTCTCCCAAGTATAATTGAATGGGTTCTCTGTTTCCGTAATTGGTGACTCTAACGTACGCCTTCTTCTTCTTTGCGGGTTGAACCCCAAGGTCCTGTTGGCGACGCAAGAGAGCCATCGAATGTTGCTCTTGTTGAAGTTTACGAGCAAGTTTGTTCACTGTGGGATGTGCAAAGCCCACAACGTTGTTGAAGGCATTGTGCCATCCTTCGACGGCGTTGTTGCTTCGTGGCAAGTTATCCAGCACACGCGTGTATTGACTCCAAAGTGCCATAGCAAACCTTGGTTGTCCTCGCCGACCCCTTCGCTGTCGACCAATGAAATTATCTACAAGGTAGTCCACGACATAATCGAGTTCGGTATACTTCAAACTTCGGATAAATCGAAACCATTTATTCCACTTAGGGAGAATTTGGGTTGAGGTCCTCGCGACATTATGTCGGCGACATTTTGTCGGCGACATTTTGTCGGCGACATTTTGTCCTGCGACATATTGTCTCCACGACATTTTGTCCGCGACATTTTGTCGGCGACATTTTGTCGTGCGACATTTTGTCGGGCCACCCTTTATAGTGGGGGAGAGCAACGCTAATCATCTTTCTTGTGACATAGTGTCGTTGATGATCTATTAACCATAGACCGACCTCTAAGATCAGCAACGGTCTCTGTTGTCGCAATAAGGCGACAAACCAAAAATTCTTTTTGCAATATGGATATAATATTATATTCAAATTATCACTATTATAATATATAGAATTTTGCAACAGACAGGAAATTACTTGTTTTCCTTAAACACCTGAAGAAACGTTGGTAAATGACGCTATGAATTTAAAGTAAGCTAAACAAGTATTAACGATATTATTTTATTACCGCGAATAATTATTCATCATTTATTGAATTCCGTTTCTGTTAGCACCATGGTACCACTCCCAAGTCTGAATAAAAGAGGAGGACGCCGCATGTGAGGTGGATTCGTAGAGTCACTTTTATTGTTTCCTGTTAATTGGTTTGTTTTAAATGTGTCTATAAGCACGTTAGCGTTGAACGTATTTTCCAATTTAGTATTGTACTTCGAAATGCATAATTGTGAATGGAGAAGTAATTAGTTTATAGCCGCTACCGTTCTGAATCGCAAATGTGGTTTATGTTCAGGATCTCAATGTCGCACTCATCCTTTACCCATCGGCATAGGTGTGGTACTCACACCCCGGCGAAGACTTTATTGACTAGTTCACTCGGTCAGTCAGAATCGATAGGGGAGACCGGGGACGAATGTAACACATTTCGAATTTTACATGTTTTTTGGTATTTGTAATAAATATAATTGCAATATTCTTGCATCAAACGATAGCTTAACATCTTAGCTATATAATGGCAAATAATCAGGTGGCTTGGGCATCAAATACAGCTGACACCATCAAAAAGTGGGCTCTTCTGGGTGTTACATTCGACCCCAGTATCGGGGTCGAATGTAACACTATCCGGGGTAAGATGTAACACTATTTGGGATAGTAAGAAATTGAATACTTTTGGATAGTGTGGCAATGTTCGAGTGAGGCCACAGCTAGCCTAGCCTACTGTCGCGATTAGTGTATGGTTTTGGCTCCTGTAGGTGCGTCATGGTTAGCTATGTCGCAAACATGCAGGTGTCATGAAACGGAGTATCCCCCCTGAAAGCTATCCGGGGGGATGAATTAATCTATCCCCCCGGATGGAATTAACCGGTCTATACTATCCGGTGGGATAAACCATTCTATCCCCTTTTTTGAAAAATGCGCATAATAAAAATATTTATACTGTAATCAAAATTTAAAGTGACTGTAATTGTTTTAAGTGTCCTAGGCAATGCTCAGATAAAGACAACTCGAATTTATTTAGTGACTCTGAGTGCTCTTAGGTGTTTTAAATGTTTTAAGTGCTCTAAAAACAGCGCAAAACAAATTATATAGTCGGAATAAACATACCTGTTAGTGTCATTGTTCAAAACAAAGCAGATGAAAATTAATTTGCAAAAAAAACTACACGTGGAAGCGGTTTTTCGACTTTTTTAATTTTGGGGGATACAATTAATACGGGGGATACTCTATTTCGTGACACAGGCCTAACCCCGGACGATCTGCATCAGTGCATGCTTTATGTTCCCAATAGCCACATGCAGTGCACTTAAACCACCATTCTCCGCCTCTACCAATCCCTGCACACACAATACAGCTTGGGAGGCAAGGTTTTTCGCAGATCTCCTGGTTGATTTATAAATTTTCTTGGCTTCCGTGGCATTCATATCAGGAAGGACTCTATTCTGCAATAATTAGTACTACAATTTTTCTAAAAGGACTACAATTTTTTATTTTTCATAAATCTACAATCATATGCTTACCAATAAGGTCTAGGCTGTCTTATCTAGTATAATTATAAGGTGAAATCCGGCTTAAAGATCCATGGTGGCTTCTTTAGTAACATACATTGGGCAGGTTGTAACATGTTACATCCAACCCCGCCTGATGTGTTACATCCATCCCGTTATCACATGCGACTAGTTTTTATTTAATATCTTTGGAAAACACCAACTTTCGCTTATATCGCTTACACAAACGCTGCCGGAATGAAAACTCTTCTACATGTGGCAATCAGCGAAAATGTCAAACGTGAATACCGCGGGCCATGAGAAAAATAGTGAAAAAACATGAAACTCACTTTTTTGCAAAACTTTTTTGTTTGATTTATAAAAAAATTATTCTCAGTAATTCAGCGCCGAAATTTTTTACACGTTAGTTTTTCGACTGTATCTACGTTTTGATCGGTATACGCCGGTCGCGCGCCCTTCAGTTTTGGCGCAGTGATGCTTGTTACATTCAACCCATGTTACTTTCGACCCCGGTCCCCCCTACATAGATACCATGATGTATTCCGCAAAGTTAAATGATTACTTTAAGTATTAAATATAAATGAATACATTATGCGCCCTCGACTTTCGACTCAATAAAAAATCATTAAAATGTTATATAATTAGCTATATAATTAAAATCAATTATTTTAAATAATTTTTATATTAATTATTAATGAGGACGATTGGAGGTCATTGACTGAAATATGGGAACGATTGTTTTATCCGCTTAAAATGGTAATCGGTATGCCAGTATTACTAGTGACGTTTTTGAATACGTGAACAGAGTTGCCCTCCTCCTTTGACCAGTCTTTAGACTGGCACAAACAGAGAACTGAATATTGCAGGAACACTCACTTTTTATACACAAGAGTTTTCTTATGGAAAACAGCTTTTCACCAAGAAATATCGGTGAGCAGTAAATTTTCTATCACTTTGCAACATTTTGCTGGAGGCAATTCTTAGAAGCCTTTACAACATTCTGCTAGGCTTTATATATTCGTCAGTTTCTATTGATGGCTAAATTGTTCCGGTGTACTTCAACGACTTCTTAAGCGATTGAAAAGTGGCAGCCGCAGCCTTAGTAGGCTAATATAACTATTAGCTAAAAGCATAATCAATTAATCGATCAATCTGTAACTAAGTGCTGTAATATGCCAAACAGATTTAGGTCCTCTGTTGTTATAGGTCCTGGTTAAATCTGGATCCATCCATCCATCAATCAATCAATACATCAAAATGCTTTATTTTTTACAATCGAATTTTTTTTTATTTAGCTTTTGCAGAGCGCGTCCAGCCACTGAACAGCAGCCTCATCAGCCACATGCAAGGCGGTTAAGCCACCCGGAAAGCGAGTTGTTTTGCAGTCATTTACGATGTGCGACATTGTCTGTATTTCACCACAGCTACACAGTGGGTCGGAAGCCTGCCTCCATCGGACCATGTTAGCAGCACAGCGTCCCTGCCCAGTTCTAAAACGATTCAGCGTTGACCAATGCCCACGTGGCAGATCATGGCCAGGGGGCCAGACAGATGGCACGACCACGAGAGAATGGTTCACAACATCAGCTGCCAACCATTCAACAATCAAATCAAGGCAGTCATGTTTTCCAGTAGTCACTGAAGCCCTAGAGCAGTGGTGGCCAACCTGCGGCACGCGTGCCACTTGTGGCACGCCGGTCTATGATGAGTGGCACGGAGGACCATGGAATTTTCGGAAAATATTTATGCTAGCTCGTTTAAATGTTATCTCTTAGGTGAATCTTAGGTGCCTCTGCATCTCCGTAGCTGCAGTGACCAGAGGTCAGGTCAACTAGTCTGACAGCTGCAGACGGACGCAGCACAGGACCTCCAAGCGGACTGAGGCTGACGGTCAAAGTCCACTTTCTCCACAGCACATTTCTGCCATTCGGAGATAAGAATTTGGGTTCCCCTCTTCCACTGTAGGGTTGCAGGATCAGACAAAGGAAGAGACTGCCTGATCTTCTCAAATAGGTGTCTGTTATTGGCTACCGGTATGTCTTTAGCAAGAAAGAATGAAGATAGCATTGTCTTGCAGGAGTTTGGTGTAAATTTGGAAAACAGCATTTTTAGAAGAAAAGTAAGATTACTTTTATTCTGGGAAAGTCATCCAAATTCTGTTTGTCTGCTGTGCACTGTAACAGTTGTGGTATGTAAATAATTAGTGTTAAACGTCGCTTCAGCAAGTTATATGGGGACTCTAATGAAAAATACCGACTTGGGTCAGCTCTCAGCAATAATTTTACCAGCCAGAGAAAGCACCTTTTAGGCAAAACAGTAATTTTTGTCAGAAAAAGGGACCAATTGAAATTGATGGTCAAAATTTATTCGAGTTAAGTCTGATATCAGCATAAACGAAAAACTTATTCTGATGGCAAGTAAAGACTTTGATAAATTTTTTGAGGGTTCAGGTGTGCCCAAAATTGAAACAATAATAATGAGCAACATTTCCTTTGAATGCAACATTACCATGAGGCTCAGTTGGCCATTCAGAGTAAGAAAGAATCATGTTTTTTATAGCTAGCCATGAACTAATGTCACTGTACTTACACTTGCATGTTTCATATTGGAACTGGTCACAATACCTCTTTTGGTTATATATGTGGTGGCACGCGGACGGAACGCGTGATTTTTTGTGGCACACTGTGTAGAAAAGGTTGGCCACCACTGCCCTAGAGGAATGCAAAGTACCGCCAACTTTGGAAGCCAAAAACCTGAGAGGTGTGCCGACGATGATGACGATGAGGCTTTTACAAGACGCCTCCAAAATTATTGTTTTGTAGATGGTTATGTTCACGGCTTCTCTCTTATCAATGCTGTGTGTCCTTAAATCTTCACCATTCATGTCTTCTTACTTCTTACAGTACCTTGTTGCAATGATCAAACTACTGTCATGATTTGAATATGATTTACCCAAGATTGAAACAATTGTTATAAGTGCACATCGTATAAGTTGATAGAACTTATATTATATTCAGGCATGTTAGTGTAATGAGCAGAATCAAAGACTAAAATATTTGACGTGTTTACTGAGAGTCTCAATACTACTTATAGATTTATTAAGCGCCTCTCACTGTGCCACATAATCAGAGGCGCTCCCAGTGCGAAGATCCCATGGGTACTGGAACAAAGTGGCACAGAACGTCAGATTTTAAGCAGCATTAAAATATGGAAAATGAAATACTTTGGTCACGATATGAGCAGGGGCTTCTATCCCCCCTAAGCAACCGGGCGCAATCCATCTTCTTCCCCCCCCCCTTTCTGGACCGGCCTTCCTCTATGTATGCAAGATAATGTAATCTAGCGCATGCCCTCCTCTAGTGTGGGAATGAAGGTTTATTTGTAGGGGGACAAGCGAGCATCCAGCAGACGATCGCCGAAGCATGTGTAGCGCCGAGAATGGACCTGGTAGGCCTACGGGGAGTGAATGTGCCCCTCCCCATAAGAAATTTTTGCAATTTCCGCATTGCAATTTCAGCATTTTAAACTGTCCTCTTACTCTTAGCAAAATTACTCTACTTTCTCAGTGGAGCAATTGCTGCCCAAATTGGACAGCCATAGCCTATGTTTTGCGCCTCTGATCAGTGTGCACTCGAGAGTCGCTACATAAATTTTTAGAGCACAATGCAATACAATAAAATACAATGTAGGTCCTACATTGTAAGTCCATGTAATAATGATGTTGCTTTACTAAGTGTTCAAGGACCAAATTTGACTGTCTGAAATTTGAAAGATAACATTGGAGAGAAGCCATTTAGTTGTGCAAAATAGTATTTGTATTAACATTATTTTTTCAATTATAATATGATTGTATTATTTATTAAAATAGTAAAAACATAATTATAATCATGTAGACCTAATAGGAAATTTTTATTATGGTATATTATAGCTGTTATGGCAGTTCATGCAATTAAAAAAAGCCGCAGATAGTAGTCTAACTAAAAACTCAAAGTAAATAAAGTGTATACATTTTGCTAAAAACTATTAGGCCTACCATTTTGTTAAAATTTATATGGAGGGGAAGTATTTTCTGCGGGGATCTTCCTCCTAGTGATGCCTAGATTGAACGATGCCCTCCATGTCCGACCTTCTCCCCCAACCGACGTGAATTTTGGCTGTCTTCTGATTCCCCCCCTATTTTTCACTGGGCGCAAGCTGCGCCCGCCATGTATAGGGATAGAAGCCCCTGGATATGAGGAAAGTGAAGACTGTTTGGTAAGAGAGCAATGCAAGGCATCGCGAAGACCACGAACAACTGGATTGCAAACATTATGTCTTTGACAGGATTGACTATGATTCATGGTGCGGCCAACCTTCGGATCGAAGACGGCTAAAAACAAGACAAGACAAGACAAGTACTATGGAAAATTTGATGGAAGAATCGACGCACGATGTATATTTCCAACTATCGACATAAGATAAGTGTCACCGATGTAGGGCGGTAGTCATTAGCTTCATTCGGATGCTTGACCTTCGGAGCGATGATGATGATGCAGCCGTTGGGCAAGTGTAGAAGTGCGCGGTGATTTGCCAGTTGTAATAAAGTCCCAACTCTGTCCCAGATGTAGACCTACCAGACATCCCGCAACTTGACCAGGAGTTCGTAGTTCGTTTTCGAAAAGTGACTTTGAAGGAAACCTGCAGAAGTAAATGTAAATGTAATCGCATATTTATATAGCGGCTGTGTTATGGCTTCGACCCTGAGGGTGAGATCCTTCACCACCGCTACTCCACGTTTGTATTGCGACCGAGCCACCCGCAGTAAAGATCCGAGAAATTAATCTCTGATAAACCGACCGACCGGGAGTCGAACCCGGGCCGCCGGCGCGGCGAGCGGGCTACCAACCCACTCGTCCACCGAGGATCTCTGTAGCGATGATTGCTTCGTGATCTGTTTTGCCGACGATGCAAGAATTTTTATGTTAGTGTAACATGGTTGTGAAACAAACAGTCTATCCAGGATGTTATCACCACGAGTTGGTACGTGGACAAGGGGGATCATTCCAGTGCTAAGTATCACATCGCCTTCTTCTAGAATCTAGACCATTTAAGTCACCGCCGAGTATTATTAATGCACTGGGTTCTGACAGTGAAATAATCTCAACGGACTTTTCAAGTCTAGAGAGAAGGATGGACTTCTCATATATTGGCTTCGGAGGATGATAGAGGGCACCAACGTAGATCACTCCAGATGGATGAATTACCCGGACCTATAACAGCTCCAGAGTTCTAACGTCGTCGGCAATATGGTATTCTGAAGCAGGGTATTCATCGTGAACCAAGATAGCGACGCCCCCGCACGGGGTTGCAGGCGATCACGACGAAATAGGCGAAAGCTTTCGGTTCGGAGAGCATTCTGTAGATGATGGGTTTTAAAATGAGTCTCGGTAACAATAGCTATCCCAGATTCATATCCGTTTAGGTCTGCGATGAGTTGTTCGAGAGCTTAAGGCTTAGCCAGCGAACGAGAATTAACAACATAAATTTCTGGAGGCGAGCATTTTGATGACAGTAACTGTGGATGCAGGACTTTGGTCGGTTGCTTTGGAATAATTAGATTAGCACAAGGCATGCTCACAGGTCTTCGCACTGATGGAATTCTTCTTAAACTGCTGACTATCACATCAATTGGTATAAAATCTTCATTGCTCTCCTGTACGTTACCTCCGTGAGTTTGCACAGGAATCCTCTGACCACATGTCTTCTGTATCGTAGAATTCCTCTTTGCTTGAACAGACCTCCCTCCTCTTCGCCCCCGAGACCGACGTTGCAGTTCAAGTATTTTGGCATTATGCCAGGCGTCCGCCGGTGTAAAGGTTTCAGATTACCCCCTCCTAAACATTACCCCCTGCAAACTGTAAATTGCATCAATCATCGTATTTATTGCACTAAAAATATAAAAAAATTCATCCCGCTTCTTGTTTTGGTCTGAAGATTTTCATCCGTCATCCCACTTCGTGGTTTGTTATCAGTATTTTCATCTGTAACTAAAATACTATTCGCCGCTGAAGTTTACATGGAGAAAATGGCTTCGAGGCTATTATTTTTTTCGGATCAAAATATTGATAGCAAACCACGAAGTGGGATGACGGATGAAAATCTTCAGACCAAAACAAGAAGCGGGATGATTTTTCTGATTTTTGTGGTGCAATAAATGCGATGATTGATGCAAATCTAGTTTCCGGGGATAATCTGAAACCGGTTTCAAGTTACCGGGGGGTAATGTTTAGGAGGGGGTAATTTGAAACCTTTACACCGGGACTACTTTCGAATATGGCGATGAAAGCAAACGGTGTAAAACACGCTGTCGTATTGCAGACGCATGCGTTTAATGCATAACGGAGTCCAGTCAGTTTCAATGTTTTCACACCATTTATATCGTAAAAAGCTCCAAGAAAAATATTTTGAGGATCAGTATTTGCACTAGATTCCAATGTTCGTCCAGTTTATAAGGAGGAAGGTCCAAACGACACTACAATAAACTGTACCGTGATGACGATCCGACCGAGGTCCGATCTTCAGCGTCTTCCGTTTTCAGATAAAGAAGTCTCATGTCCTGCTGGATCATGTCCCTCCATCTCTTCTTCTGTCGCCCACGACTGTGGTGTCCTTGTAATTCTTCACGCGTGATTATATGGTAATATTACATAGACCTACCCTAACATACATGTAGGCTATGCCTGTACATTTTTATGTATAATTTTCATGTATAGTATACGAATCTGGGACGTTTCGTCCACGGACGATTCGTCACCCGTATTGTTCGTCACACACTCTGAATGGGCCAATAATGTACGAGTCCCCATGCAAATGCCCACGACTATCTGTGTAGCGCCCATCACACATGGAGCATTTGTATTAGCCCACAAGTCGCCCACACTCGACATATACGTACGGGTCATCAATAATTACCTCAGGACGACATGCATCATCGCACATTTTGTCTCTCTCGATTAGCAACCTCGTCGGCATACACGTGTGCCTGCGATCTCGTAGTCCCATATACAAAGAATTTCGTTGAAAATGGCAACAGCTTTCGGATTGTCTAAGCGTGGCAAAAGAACATTGATTCATAACAGCTATGAATATTGGAGAATACGTGAGAACGCAGAAGGACACACACTGTGGCGTTGCTGTGTGTACGAACGCTGCAACTGCAAAGCTAAACTTCAAACAGTCAATGATTTGTCAATGTTTTGGCGAACAATGTCCCGAACATACACACAGCTGCAACGATTCTACAGCATTAGCCCGCAGGGCTGTTGGGGATATGAAGGAAAAATGCTCAAAACTGTCAGAAAATATTTATCAGATATGACTTTTCAACTGAGGTATCTCTGGTTGTTACGACTAACTTTGTAATCATATGACTTCATTCTTACTTATATAACTGGCGAACAATACGGGTGACGAACCGTCCGCTCGACGAACAGGTCATGACGAACAGTCCGTGACGAATAGTCCTTGGACGAAAGGTCCGCATTCCATCTAAGCCTTAACTACTCTAACCATAATCGACTGTGATATCTAAATGTATGGCTATTCACCTTAACATAGGCCTATTCTTATATTTTTGTATCATTTTATGTGATGTTATACACCAGAGGGATAATGTCCTACCACGGCGGTGATAATGTCAGAGGGAGAGCTTTTGTACGGGGGGATAATGTCCGAGGGAGATAATGTCCATGGTGGATAATATCTGTTCATCGAACAAAATATATGCACTTCGTCTCTTTTGCTAACACCGCTGCAAAGCAGAGTAATGTGCCTTCGCTGTGTTTGGTCCCTCGTTTTGGAACGAGATCCCTTTGGCCGTGCGCTTCACCTCGACCGTCTGTCTCATCGAATCAACCATCATTATCGGTGACCGGACAAAATGTTAGCGGACAAAATGGTACTGACAAAATGGTACGGACAAAATGCTATGGATGAAATTAAATCCTAGATTATTGAATTTCTATATATGAAATAGAAGCTGGATTAATGAAAACAAGCATGTGAAATGGAAGCTGGATGAAGGTTCTGCATCGATATTTTTATATAGCCTATGAAATGGAAGCTGGATTGATGAAAATAACGCTTTAGATATAGAAGCTGTATCAGGGTATTTTCATAGCTGAATTAGAAGCTGGATTAATGAAAGTGGCAATACAAATGGAGGTTGATTTGAGGAATCTTATGGCTTAAATTGAAGCGGGTTACATCATGAAACACATGAATTAAAGACATCAATTCAGCTTCCATTGCTCAAGCATTTTTTTCGCCAATCCAGGCTCCTTTTCTCAAGCTTTTTTCTTCACTAGAGCTCTACTTCAGCCACAAAAAAGCCACCCACCCTCGATTTCAGCAATAAAATACCCTCATCCAGCTTCCATTTAAACATACCGTTTTGTCCGTACCATTTTGTCCTCATCATTTTGTCCGCAACATTTTGTCGGCTACCATTTTGTCCTAGAACCTCACTATCGAATCATCGATCGCCTGAATCGTCTGAAAGAATCGTGTGATTCAGACGGTCGTGGCTTGACCCACAGAGTACACTCTTCTTTCTAATGTTGTCCCATATAGGTCTATGCGCCATGTAGGCTACAATGTACATCATCGTTAGAAACAAAAATTAAATAATGAATCTCAATCGTTTTTACGGTCTCAAAATTTTGAAGATACACATTACGTCACAAAGAACTTTAAAAATAGAAATGACGTGATTGATCATTGCTATAAGCAGCTTAAATGATTCGCTGTGCGATACATGTTCGTCAACGAATTGCGTTGAAGCGTGCTTACGGCTTGTGTATAAAAGAAAGACCGACAACTCTTGCCTTCAATGCTTGTCTACGCCTATCTTCTATATTTGTATGAGCTAGCGTTATTAGACAGCATCCTCTGCAGGCGGTTGCAGAAATTGTCTTTCAATTTACTTACAATTAACCGTGGAAGGGAGGTATGAAGACCACCATTTGGGTTGTTCGGAATGCCTTCGTCCATTTAGGGCTCGCTTTAGAGTTACATTCGTGTTATTCACGAGTGGTGAGCCGCATCATACCTCGTTGCGACAACCACGACCTTGTGTCTCTCCCTTGTCGTCTTCAAATGTAGCTTATATCGATATACCTTAGCCTATCGGCTAAAAAAATTATCCCCGTACAGTGGCAGTTTCATATTAGAATCAACATGAGTAAGCATATTCTTCAGGGCATAGTCAATCTTTCAGAATAAGTGTAGTTTAAGGATAAGGTATTAGGGCTAGGGAAAGGCTAAGGAGGTCAGGTATGACCCTAGTCAGGCTAGATTAGAATAGAATAAGGGTTAGTTAAGTAGGATCGGAGGTCCTCAAGTCCAACAGAAGTTCACTACCAGCGCATTTTATGTGCAATTGGAGGCTGGCGGTTGATGGTTACAGGGCTGCTAATTGATGAAGAAAGGGATTCAACGTAACGATCATTAAAACCTAAAATGACTGATACTCATTTCACGCCATCCTTATCTCTCTATTAATTTTACTCACTAAGAAGTTTCAACTTCAAAAATCTGTCTCAAGAAAGGTTTAATTTTTAAAAAAAACCAGCAGGATGTGGTCAAAACAGAAAAATTTATCGCGCAACTCAGGGTTCCACAGCTTCTGTGTTGATGTAGGCGTTTATTGCACACGTTAGATGCAATTGTTACCGCGCGAGCAATTTATAAGAAATATAATTCTTCACTATTAGCCTATGTCAGATCTAAAGGTCGTAAGGTCGCATCCGATAAAACGGAAGGTCAGACCACTCCCGGTTTATGGTCGATCCGTGTCTAAATGTTTCCATGTGTTTGCCACGAAAACGTTTGTTGGTGTGGATATGAGCAGTGGCGTAGCTACTGTAGCTTTTCATGGGCTCGTGTGCAGAGGTCCCATATGGGTCCTGGCTTGTCTTGTAAGGCCGGCATATTTGCGTTCTTGCAAGCAAGATCACGATAAGTAACCAATGGCATTTGCTATCAGACAACTCACTCACAAACTAAACACGAATACTGCACGAATGAGACAGATGAATTGAAGTGCATTAACTGCAGTGATTCCTGTGTCGATTTTGAAATCTATCAGACTTTTGCACTTATTATTAGACTTACATGTACAACAATATCATAGCATCATAGAATTTTCTTTCTAGCATTATGTTCAACCATTATTATTCTAGTCCATGATTTGCATTTTGCACAGCAAAAATAACACAATCGAAAGATAAGCTTAGCAATATTTCCTGAACGTCCATAAATGGGGATAATAATTATGCGATTCTCTAGGACTCTGATCCACACGTGCTCAATTTGGTGTCTCCCTGATTTTTGCGGTGAGTCCTGAGGTGAGTTGAGAGAAGAATGTAAGTTGCAACAATAATAGCTGGGTCCAAGCGGAGTTGTGTTGTGAAGAGGTGAAAAGAAGACATAACTACATGTATGTGACCCTAAGAAAGACTAGCGAGGGTTGAACCACCTCAAACTTCTGGCAATTCCCACCATGGTTTAGGGAGATGTCAGGTCACTGTATGCCCACCGTTACTAATAGGCCTACATGGTCATACTTGAGACAGGTATGACCGTATTTCCCTTTGTGGATTTATTTGAAAAATCCAACTGATTAGACGCAACGCTGGCGAATAACCGATGCCCTGCTCTCATATATATATATTTATATTTATATATATATATATATATTATCACTTAAAGAATTTGCTATTTCCGTATGCAACTGCTGAATATCAAATACGAGTGTTAAATATAATCATACGTTGACTTAAACACTTGTAACATGTCTATAGCTTTGGCACCCCGTCTACATAGCCCGATCAAAATAGCCCCGTCAAAACAGCCCAGTCGTAATCGCCCAAAGACAAAAACAGCCGCGTCAAAATCGCTCAGCGACACAATTATAGCCCCGCCAAAATAGCCCCGTCAGAACAGCCCGGGGTCATTTTGTCCGTTCCTTTCATATAGCCATCCTCGCTACGAGGTTCGGCTTCACCATGCACCAGGACCGTTTTAAGAAGTTTTGGGGCCCTAGGCACAAACTCTAACTTTAAATGGAACTCGAATTCCGCTTCAAATTCTCAGTCTCAGGTGTTTATGCCTCCAGTGTTGCCTTAATGCATTGCATTTGCAAAATAGCGATTTGGGGTTCTACGGCAATTACCCCCTGGACATTTACCCCGGACAATTACCCCCCCCCCCCGACAACTACCCACCCGGACAATTACCCCAGGACAATTACCCCCGGACAACTACCCCCCGTGCCAATTACCCCCCGGACAACTGCCCTCCGTGGCACAGTGTGAGCTTGTTCCCCCACGCGTATCTTCGTATAGGGAAAGAACATTCTCACGGTCATGGTCTTCGTATTTATCAGACCTGCAGCGCTGCCAAACCTATCCTAAAGTACCTGGTAACTTTACTGTGTAGACATCTTTCTTCGTTGTCTCACTCTACAATACTTACTGTACACACTTATGCTGCGCACACTCCTTGCTATACTACCGTTATTTCTCAGCTATCTGCGTACATACCTCCTTCTAGCAATCCATGCCTCTCTGTTCCTCTCTCTATCTTTCTGGATGTATTTGTTTATCTCTCAGGCATACGTTACATGTACGCTCTTGCCTAAAATTTAGCTCACCATTCAATGTAATACACAGTCTGCTTAATTTATCCATATCTAGTCATGATGGAATTTTATAATTCCGAGAGAGGGAAAGATAAACTTAGTTTCGAAGGTTTTATTTATGTGAAACAGAAGAATTTAGCAAATGGTGTCGTTTCGTTTGAGTGCGAAAATAGATGAACATGGCATAGACTTCTTTATTGGCGCGGGGGTAATTGTCCGAGGGGTAATTGGTACGGGGGTAATTGTCCGGGGGTAATTGTCCCCGGGGTAATTGTCCGGGGGTAATTGTCCGGGAGGTAATTGTCCATGTGGTACTTGTCCTGTCACCCGACTTGGGACTTCACAAAAATTTAACATGATTAAGTTACGTGCAATTTTGCTCAATTAGCCTTGTAGGCCTACTAAACTGCCAACACAACTAATACAGCAGTCTTTATATGGCTACTGAATTACAGTTTTTTTTACACGTTTGGTGTTTTTTACTGTTAATTTGCTCGACAAATTGAAAATGAGATTGTAATAGGCCTAAATAAACGTAGGCTACAAATTGTCAGGACGTGCACGTAGGCTACTTTCTTACAAACGTCAGGTTCGTGTTTGATCTCAGCAAAATCAAAAACACCTTTCATCAAAATTCAAAGATTCCATTATATCAGATTCTGGCAGGCCGTTTTAATCGTTCTTGCATTGCAAGATTTCGAATTTCGTATTGATTCGTGTGGCCCTAAAGTCTTGATATAGAACGTTCACAACACAGTAACTTGTCACCATGAATGACAGGAACATTTGTATTGCAATCTCAACGTCTGGAAACGTTGAGTCCAGATTGGACAATCATTCTCAATCTTGGCATAGATTGTTATTATCATTGACATAATAATTATGTTGACATCAAAACTGATTTTTTCAAATGGCAATAAAATAATATTATATATAGTAGATCTAAGCCTATTTCAGGTGGTCAAGTTCTGAAATTAATTTAAGTTGGTTAAGCTCTTGAGGTGAGAACTTTTAATGCGCTTCGCTGCATTCTGTTATTGTGTTCGGCATTTCATTTAAGAATGTAAATCTGCTGCTGGCAAATCGGTGATGACTGAAAATCACAATCATAGAAGGGTAGAAACTGTGAAAAACAACTTAACTTTAGAGGTGAAAATGATGTTGACATCAACCAGAGCCGTTTTAAGGCACAGGCACGCGAGGCACGTGCCTAGGGCCCCGCGCAACAGGGGGGCCCCGCGGCGACCCAAAATACTACATTGCATAACAAATTAGCAACATGTTATACGAACTTTAACGTGTGCTGAACTTAAATTTATTTTACACTTGTCATACAAAGATTGCTGTGCTCTAGCTGTGCCAGCAGTAGGCCTATAGGCCTATACACGTAGGTCCTTCTACTATATTAATAAATGTAACAAAATGATCGACACACATGCACATAGAGGGCATGCATAGAGTAGGTCTACTCAATATCTGAGACGGAGAGTTTGAGGAGGAATTCAAATCGGGTTAAGTTCAGTGTTTAATCTAAGCATCTCCCGGTGTGGGAGGAACTTCACCCAGAAATGACTACCAAAAACATTTGGCCAAATTATAAGTTTTAATTGCTGCTTACATTATTGTAATATACGAACTCTGGTAATATACCGCACGCGATATTATTTACTATTAGGCCTATATAATATTATGACGATAAAATCTATTAATATAATATATGATAAATCATATTACAATGAGTATAATTTACTGTTAAAATTTGTACAAATGTTATTTTTGTACAACTAATTGGCCTCTTCTTAGTGCTACATTTAAAATTCAAAACTCGAAATTTCAAAATGTTTTGTTCCTTGAACACTTAGTAAAACAGCATCATTACTACATTACATCCAGAATTTGGCAGTTCTTCCTCGGTTTGCGTAACATTTGTAACAAATTCGAGAACTATAGGCCTATCCTGGTCAACAATGCAAGTCCTGTTTGAGCAAAGGGAATAATTAAGCCAATTCCAGTGCGAGAAAGTAGGTCTTATATAATTATACATCTGTCGGCAGTTATTCATTAGGGTAGCCTATAGGCTACTGTAATATGGTCCAGAAGCAACAGAAATGAGTTGCTGAACTTGAAACGTAAAGAAATTATTATTAATTATGCTAATATTAATAATAATGCTTTTTGAAATTTTCAAGCACTCTTGTAATCAGCACTGAAATAATATCTATAATTTTGCTTAGATTCCAGCTTACAATGCTGCATGTATCATTACAATGTGGAAACTGAATAAAGAATTATTAGGCCTATAATTGCAGGAATATTCATTGAAGTCTTAGACTAGGCTACTCATGTCAGCACTGCAAATGTTGAGCAATTTTGTTAAGATGGCAGCTTAAAATGCAATGTGAAAAGTCAACAATTTCTGACTGGAGGGACAAATTCCTTTCCCATAACCTCCCCTCTCGGCGCTACACGTCTCAGCAATCGACCGACAAAATACCTGTTCTCCGTCTCCAGAACCTCTGATTTAGTTAGAGTAAATTAGACTCGTGGATATGTTTAAGATTAAGGTTTGTGCCTAGGGCCCCAAAACTCCTTAAAACGGCCCTGACATCAACACTGATGTGATGAAAGCAGTTTTAGATTTTTACAAATTAAATTAGTTTGCCAAGTTCACATCCGAGCAGACTAGCTACCGTCAGGACGATATTCATCTTCTAACCATGAGACTTTATTACGCTTTTTTCATAATTTAAAATTTGAAACAATATTACTACAAAAAAGAGCTACAATAGGCTGAGAAAGATTTCATATAAAAATTAACACTAACTGATCCACAAACACAGCAGAAAGATCTCTGGAGAGGAATTGTCCATGATGCCGCCAATGTTCGGAATGACGATTAAGGCACCGACGACGACGATCCAGGCATAGCATACAAAATTCTTTGATGACGTACGCTGCTTAAAAGAGACGAATAAAACCGAGCAAAATAAACCTATCACAAGTGTAGGCCCCTAAACATTGTTGACTCATTTCAGTAAGCCTTTAGCCTACTTCTATTAATAGTCTGATTGTCAGAAATGCATATAGGTCTACGTAACTGAAAAACAGAGGCTTGTTGTAAAGGTATTACTGTTCTTTATTTGCAGAATCGTTAGAACTAATAAATTAAATAATGAGCCTGATGGGTCTTTTTACCTCGGGCGATAAAGTAACAAGTGTGGACAAGATAATAATAATTAGAGGCATTTTGTAAATCACGCTCTTTTAATACGTTTTTAACATGACGATCATGTGGCAAGTGATATGAGATTTCATTGTAGCTGTTATTGTAGTCACCCATTTTCGGATGCACTTGCCTACCTCGCAGGCCTGCTCAGCATTCCACCGGGCAGCGCAACTTCTACGCTCATTTTAAAGTCCTACGTCGGCCCTTTTTTAACCTTATTTTAAATAGACCTCCAGATGCTTAGATCCTCTCCGATGATCGGATTGCAATGCCTGCAGACCTCATGGAATGATGTAACAGTCTAGTTCTTTCCAGTGGTGTACTGATAAATTTTGAGGTGACCGGGAGAAAATAGAAAAAAAAAACAATTTTACTCGTCCGGCCAAAATTTTCAGAAAATGTCATCAATTTCTCGTTCGAAAAAAGCTGATGACCGTTTTTAGTCATGCACCCTCTTTACTCGCGTATACCCGCGTGTACCATGCATTTTACCGCGTATACCCTGTTTTTCGGGAGGTGAGTATACGATGCCGTGTTTCGCCGGAGGTGAGTACACGCTGTATATCCGCGCATACCCTCGTTATACAGCCCTGGCTCTTTCTTCTTTTCTTCGTGGTTCCAGCTTATCGCTGAGCGGGTTTTTCTATCTGTGCCAAACCAAGATTCTAAAATATAGATCTAATACTCGTTTCGTGTAACTTAATTATCCCAAAATTATGCCACTCCAAGCAATTTAAAATCTATTTTAGACGTTCACCAATAAAATGCATTTAGTTGCACATAATATCTGCATTCAAAGATTGACAGTGATGCAGAAGCCAAGAGCATGATGCCAGCTTTAATGTTAAATTTATTTGCATTTAGTTTTAGAGCAGGTATAATGAATCTGAAGCGTTGGTGACGACATAGCTTTAACTCGGAAAATGATCAACTACAGACTTCTGTTCATCATTCTCGGGCTAACGGCTGCTGCTGCATGTGAGATACACAGCTCAGCTGAGGAAAGGTTTCGCCTACTTCTTGTTTGATTTAATTTAAATGTTGATATGTTTGGGATTTTCAATGCTTTTTGGACAGCTGTAACTCAGACCCACATGTAGTTGTTCTAACGCGAAAACATCTTGAGTGTGACCTATGGGGGGTATTATGTACTGAGGAGTGGCTCAACCAATCGGAATAGCCTACTTTCACGGAAATAGATTCTGTTATTAAGTAGGCCTACATGGACACTTCAAAAAGGTTGTGTTGATTATGTACCTAATTGCAGTTGCATGGTGCTGTTGTAAGAGATGAATAGTGCTATGCAAGATTTCTCTGTCGACATGTCCAACTTGAGACTTTCTAGAATCCTCTAGAAAATTCTCTTATGGACCACGTGGGCCTTAAGTTGAATGAGTCAATTGAAGAGAAAACTTTACTTATCTCCAATGTCATTAATACATTTTTATTAGTCTCCATCATTATTAATGATGCTCAGCTGCTTTAAAATCATGCAATAACTGTTTTAAATCGCCTAAACCTTGTCTAGGCGTGCACTTACAGAGTGCTCAGTATAAGTTACATGCTTTGATCTGTCTTAGTTGTAGGTGGATGCTTTGTCCATCCGACTAGTGTAGTGGTTACCGTTGGTGAGAGAGTTCTTCTAACATGTACAACGCATCAAGGTGAATCCATGACCTCATGGCACATTCAGATAGATGAAAAGAGAACTACTGTCTACATACGTACTATATATAAACAAGGTGGAATCGTCAAGCGACCTGCAGAGATAGCTCAAGGTTACTTTGTAACCCGTCCTGCTGACAATGAAACCACTCTACAGATGAAAAGGACAATTCTTTCACAAGCTGGATTGTATGTCTGTACGTGCAATCAGCGAAATACAGAGGTGTCCACAGTGGTTGTTTTGGGTAAGGCGGTGTCACGAAATAGAGTATCCCCCGTATTAATTGTATCCCCCCAAATAAAAAAAGTCGAAAAAACCGCTTCCGCGTGGGTTTTTTTGCAAATTAATTTCCATCTGATTTGTTTTGAACAATGACACTAGCAGGTATGTTTATTCCTACTAGATAATTTGTTTGCCCTGTTTTTAGAGCACTTAAAAGATTTAAAACAATTAAGAACACTCAGAGTCACTAAATAAGTTCGAGTTGCCTTTCTCTGAGCATTGCTTAGGACACTTAGAGTCACTTTAAATTTTGATTAGAGCATAAAGTTTTTCAATATGCGCATTAAAAAAATGGATAGAATGGTTTATCCACCCGGATAGTATAGACCGGTTAATTCCATCCGGGGGATAGATTAATTCATCCCCCCGGATAGCTTTCAGGGAGATACTCCGTTTCGTGTCACCGGCTTAAGAAACAGATCATCAAATGCACTGCACGTAGGCTAATCTTCAATTAAAAATTGCGCTGTGCGCACAAACTGCACTATGCTGCTGTAGACTATAAGAGTCGTCTTTATGGTAATAATAAACGCGAGGCCTACTTTAATGGACCGGTTAGTGAAACTATGGTCTTCATGTGTGTTGTGCCTTCATAAAGAATAATAGTCCTCAGAGGTGCAGTTTCAGAGTGGGATATTTTGACTTAGGCGCAGTTTCAACACAACTAAATTATACAACAGGTAATAGCAGGTATCTTTTGTAGTCTATCATGATAAATTGATTTCATAAATTCTAACCCCGGACGCGGGGTTTACCGAGGACAGAGTTTAACTATAAGCCTATACAGTGCAATATTATTTGTAAACATGCGTGCTTACTAATTATAAATATTATATTCACCTAGTTTATAAAGTTCCGCACGAATATTTTCAGCCTCAGAGCCGAAGTTTTCAAAGAATTGCAGTGATGCAGATGGGGCACCAGTTACTTTCAGTTGTTCTATTTCGTTCAACGCATCTTCAGAAGTTTCTTGCGAGTTGAAGATAGCAAATGCGTCAGGGTACACAGTTGTTACAGGAAATATCGCTACTGCAAGTGGCGGTCTAATTGAATGTAGTCTAAAGCACACAATCATCGCAGTTGTTTCTTCCGATCAATGGCATACTTGCCATGTGACTCTAAGCATCAAGGGCAGTGGCATGATCTATTCAAGAGTACTCAGCGCTGTAGTCGAATTAGGTAAGTATTCTCAATGTTATATTAATTGAATAAAAACTTGTGTAATGTGCATAACAGTTTATCGATTAGAGTGACTCGGAAGCGAAATCTGCATATAGCAGTACTAGAACTTGTCCATATCGTTTAGGCTACTGTAGCTTCAATGGTCAAATTAATCATTTTGTCCTATTCTACTGCACAAGTAGTCTACACACTGCTTTGACGACTATTACATGCCTATAATTGTCCGGAAAAGTACTTTCTCGAGAATGACGAGACGCTTAAAAATGACTTTGTAACATTGTGTTTCAGCGCCCGAATTAGTTATCCCAAAGGAATCATGTAGAACAGCATATGTCAGCGTTGGGGAAGGCCATCTTGTTTCCAGAGAAAGACACATTATTATGGACTTAACATCTGAATGCCCCAGTAGAACCTAATTAAACACTTCCGACATACGAGCATTTCATGTATTTTCAGGCATGTGACACAAACTTTGTAAAAATATTTTATGTAAAAGAGGTTTCGCATAAACGCTAAATCCGAAGTACAATAAACTTTGCCTTCTTCGCCTTTATTACTTTAATTTCAGAACCAGGTGATTCAACGTCAGACTTTTCGCTAGGTGAGTATTGAACAATTGCCTTCCATTGAGTTTTACTTGATCGGATTGAACCAAATGTTATGGCAAATGGTGCGAAGATAGTTGAATTTGATTTAGTACACGCATTAATTAAATTGGCGCAGTTTAAAATATTATTTTGAAATAAGACTGTTGTTCTCAACAGCAGGAGAGCTTTTGTGTTCAGCCATGTTCGGCATTATGCTTTTCTTACATATTATCTCTTGTCAAATGATCATCGTCGCTGTGGTCGTCATTAGCACTGTTCTTATCATTATATTCATTGTATTGATCGCCGCAATGTCTTCATTACTATCAAGCGACTTCCCGTGGCATTAAATGTTTTAAGAAATATGCCGTTCATGCAGATGAATCGGCTCAATGTCAATAATAATAATATTGTCTTGGTTGTTTATTGAGAAGAACTAATGCCCCGAATGATTTTAATGTGGGGGAAGACATGCTGGAGAAATAGGCCTACCACAGACTGAGGCCAAAACCAATAGCGGTATGAGAATAAAATGTTGCATTGGGGTTGTTATGGGAAGGTTGTGTTCTGGAATCCCTTAAAATTGCCATAAAAGACTTTACAGAGAGACTCAGAACATGTGTGGATGCAGTAGGTGAACACTTAGAAAATAAATCGTAAAGTTATAAAGCAGTGAGAAGTTATCATGATAAAACTCATCTGGGGTTCAACTCAATAAAAAAATATTTTTGTTGCGATTTTTTCGAATTGTCAAAAACAGTGGATGAATTAATTAAAAGTTAAGCTTATATAACTTTAGTTCTACTTGAATACTTTGGTGACATTTAGCGACCGTTCGTAGATATGAATTGTCTTTAAACCAGTGATATTTTACTTCAGAAAATAATTTTCGTTTTACTTCTATTTCAGTTCGGACGTACTCAATTTCAGTTCTAGTTCAATTACAGTTCTTCAAAAAATTTCAGTTATACTTCAATTTCAGTTTTTACAATAATTTCAGTTCTCAATTCAGTTCTTGCATTTAAGCAATTTCAGTTTTACTTCTTTATAAACCTAGAACGTGCTTCAAATTAAACCAAGTTTGAACATTTTCATTATCGATATGCTTCTTAATTTTAAAGAACCTCCTATTTCACCGACATTAGCGGACAGTTTATTCTCCCCGTGCACCTATTAGAAGTCTTCAGCATCTTCTGCAAGTGGGGCAGTGCTGCCATAGACGTGCCTTCTTTCCCTCCAATTATAATTATGCGCACTTTTTACTACAAAAACCAAGCAATTTGAACTGCAGATCTAGTTTGTATAATTTCCTGAAAATTTTAATTGGCATTAGTTCCGCTAATATGTTTACAATAGCTAATCACATCCTCTTATTATATTCCATTGAATTGGTCGACCACGTTACATTTTTACACAATTTATGCAGCGGTTGTGCTTTATCTGTTGTGAAGCCGCTGACTTGAATCAGTCACATGAAAGTTTCGGGCCAAAATTGAATATATTTAGGCCTATTAGCATTTCTGTGTGCGCTTATTCACTGAAGAAGACAAATTAAATTGCTGAAACATTTACCAGAAACATCTAGAAACGTCCGTTTTAGAGTACAAGCATTGCGTACATGGTTAGGCTAGACCTAGGCCCTATTTGTCTGTTTCGTTCCCCTATAGGTCTATTTAAACAATCCAATACATGATTTTTTCCATTTAGCCCAGTGAGCACGCTGCACGAAGTTATCATGATTGAAATACTTGCACTCCGGTATTCAAAGTGATTTTTCACATAACCACATTCTTATCATGAAGTTGAAAATTATTAACTTACAGAAAAGGTTCAAAAACAATTGCACACGGAAGCACATGCTAAGCCAAAGATAACAAAGTTTTAAGAGTCAGAAAGTATGTGCGCCTTTTAGATGCGAACTCAGCTGCTTACGAAAGTCTATGTGCTAAAATTTTCAATTTTGTCATAATTTCCGTTCTAAAATTAATTTTCGTTTTTATTCTATTTTTCGTTCACTGTGCTTAATTTCAGTTCTATTTCAGTTTTCGTTCTCAAAATAATTTCAGTTACAGTTAAAGTTATACTGAACGGAAATCAATATTTTCAGTTCTAATTTTACTTATCGTTAATGAAAATATCACTGCTTTAAACCTGTAGGATTTGATTTAAAATTTCTTACTTCTGACCAAGATATTGGCAAAAGCACGCAAGGGTGTATTTTGTTTTTACCCACCTTGTACATTGTCGCTGCGCGGGCTGTAAAGGGTGAAAGCTGTTGACAGTAGTAATATGTAGCATCACGTACAGTGGCGGCGCTACCATCATGCATGATAAGTCGTGGCAGAACATTCTACTCTTGATAATGCTTTTTGACCAGCTCGAAATTTTGTGGAACTTTTATTAATATTTTCTTTACATTTAATATCTTCAACGTGCTAAATAACTTACATGACCTTGACGCGACCTGCTGAAATTCTATTGCTGGCACCGCCACTGATCATGGATCACACAATATTTTTTATAATTGCGTTATTAATAATTGGTACAATAATTCTGGCGCTTGAAGTATTCGATGCGTTCCGTCTTGGTCAGAAAAACATTTTTACGATAAGTTTAGCATTAAAACCAATGCTTTTTTCATTGTTGTTAGGAGACGTTGGCATGATTTTTAACTCTTCGGCTTTAGAGCATCGGGAAGAAGGAGGTGAGCTATCAACTGCTTTCCAATTTATATCATTCATTCATTCATTCGGACATTTATATAGCGCTCTTTGAAGAAAAAAACTACTCAGAGGCGCTCCCGACTACAGCGCGCCCAAAAAGAACAGTTTTAAGTTTAGCAAGGAAGGATCCTGGTAGAGTCCCAGGGTGTAGGCGTAGCTCAAAAGGGAGGCCATTCCAGACCACTGGGCCAACCACAGAAAAAGCTCGATTCTTCATGGTAGTAGTACGAGCAAAAGGAACTAAGAGGACTCCCTTATCAGCGGAGCGTAGCTGACGACGTCCTTGGATACCCAATGTAAAGCTGCATAGCTCTCGGAGGTAAATTGGGGCGAGTCCCTGACAACATCGCCATACCAATGCAGTTACCCTGAACTATAGGTCATACCTGTACACTGGATAGGTTAAATCTCTAATAAAAAAATTAGAAATAGAATTACTGTCGATAACCATAATTTCATACTCAACGTCAATGGCGCACGAATTCAACACACATGAATAGTTCATCAGCTAGTCATCACTGACTACACCGCACCATCACGCACGCTGTCTTCTCGGCCTGAAATCATTGGAATTTACTTGGCAAATAAACTAATCTCTCTTGTGTGGCTTTTCTTGGCGATGAAAATGTTTCGAAGACATGCATTACATGCCGATGGGTTTCTTGTTTGCAAGTATATTATAAATTCTTTGTTTTTGTATAGGAATTCCTTATCTAATCTGACATTGTCTTATAAGCTCATAGAAGATGAAGGCCCAACAACCGGAATAGCACGCTCGCCGAGATGGTGCTGCTAGAAGATAATTTCCTAGAAAATCGTATACCAGAATATATTAAATTGGTCCCCAGATAATTAGATTACAATAATAAATCCAGATTTTACAGTAGCCTACGTATCTGACACTTCGCGAAATACACAAGAGATGAATCCCAATCAGCAAGAATGTTTCAAGTGTAGGTCAATTGTACTGTATTGTATTGTATCCGACCATTTATAAAGCACTTCTCGCAGCAAGAGCCTTTCAGAAGCGCTCAAACGGTCAATGGACCCTAATCTATCGCAGTAAGCTTATAGCAAAGTCTGGTTCTATCATTTCTGGTGTAAGCTTAAATCTTCCAGCTTAGCAATAATATTGCTGATGAATGCACATTTGCTACATCACATTAGAGTGAAGCATGTTGAAAGTTGGCTGTCTTGTTACCATTCGTTCATACTATGAATTTTAACGATGCTGCGTTTTTGTCATTTCATTGTTTCTCTGTGTCGTTTAGGTAGACCTGTAGATGCCTATCAGGTTCTTGCATTTCCAATTACGCTGACCGTAGCGTGTATCATCATCACCATTTTAACAGCAACAACCGTCGTCCTCTACAGAACTGCCGTGCTAAGCAAAAAGACAGTAACTCAAAAAAGTTGATTCCGCGTAAAACGACAAAGAAGAAATCGGTTTATTCCAACCAGAAATAATAGTTCAATCTTTCTGAATTTTTGCAAACAATCATATCTAAACTTGTGAATTTATTAAACAAACTCGTTTTTAGTGAAATCTGATTATAAATTGTATAAAAATGAGTTACTGTCTTTTTGTTTAGTATCGAAGCATTGAATATCGGATTGATGCTAAGCAAGAAAGCAGTAAGTCTTCATTATAGTGCTGCAGACTGGTGAGAAAATGTTCCCTTTGCATAAAATTCGGTGCATAACACGAACAAGTCATAAGAAAAAGACTAGTCAATTGGGCCATCGCAGATTTGCAATCTGGCCCCAATGGCAGCCATTTTTCAAAATGGCTGACTAATCTACATATTGTTAAAGATCGCAGCTTCTATTTCACTTAGAATCGTAATTTTGGTGCCTAAACATACATTTGTGGGGGCAAGGATTCCATTGGCGCAATCTAAAACTTCGTATGACCTCAGTGGCGGCCATTTTCCAAAATGGCCGACCAGAATGTTTTTTTCTCAATATCTCAGCATTTAGTTCACTTAGAATCGTCATCTTGGTCCCTAAACAAAACATTTGCAGGGGCAAGGACTCCAACGGGACCATCTAAAAGTTCTTTTGACCTCATTGGCGGCCATTTTTTTAAATGGCCGACCAATTATTTATGTTTCAATATCTCAGCATTTAATTCACCTAGAATTGTCATCTTAGTGTCTAAACATACATTTGTAAGGGCAACGATTCCAATGGGACCATCTAAAACTTTCTATGGCCTCAATGGCGGCCATTTTCCAAAATGGTCGACCAAACTGGATTTTTTAAAATTTCTCAGCATTTGATTCACTTAGAATCGCCATCTTGGTGTATAAATATCCAATTGTAGGGGCAAGGGCTTCAATAGGTTCATGACAGATTTTCCCTATGGCCTCAACGTCGGCCATTTTTCAAAATGGCCGGCCAAAATACAAAATTATCCATATCAGATCTTTAAGTCTATTTAGAATCGTAATATTCGTTTCGAAACATACATATTAAGGGGCAAGGATTCAAAAGCCCCAGGAACTTTTTAATTGTGGCGAAAGATTGCATAAACATGTAGTGATTTCCTATCTTTGGGTCGGCCATTTTGTAAAATGGCTGCCATTGAAACGATGGGGGAATTTGCGAATGCCCCATTGCTGGAATGGATCAATTGCCCTAAAATGCATATGTTTATGCACCAATATAATGATTATAAGCGATTTGGAAGAAAATATATTAACATAGTCCTATTTTGGTCGCCATTTTGGAAAATGGCTGCCATTGACCCCATGGGGAACATTGTTATAGTCCTATTGGAATCCTTGCTCTTAAATGCGTATGCTTGGACACTTAGACAATGATTCCAAGGGAACTGAAAGTCGGGATATTGACAAATTCTTCTTTTTAGGTCGGCCATTTTGGAAAATGGCCGCTATTAAGGTCATGGTCAATATTTGATTGTTCCACTGCAATCCTTGACCCGTAATGTGTATGTTTTGACACCAAGATGACATTTCCAAGTAAACTCAAAGCCGAGATATCGACAAATCCATCTTTTTGGTCGGCCATTTTGGAAAATGGCCGCTATTGAGGCCATGGGAAAATTTTTGATGACTCCATTTTAAACCTTGACGTTGAATATGTTTGTTTTTGCACCAATATGATGATTCTAAGTGAATTGAAAGCTGAGATATTGAAATATCTGTAAGTTGGTCGGCCATCAAAAATACATGGGATACTAAGCAATAAGACAGTAACTCAAGTTACTGCGTTTTTGCTTAGCACCATGATACCACAATTGAGTTACTGTTAATTTCGTATCCGTTTGTTTCCCATGTTCCCGGACAGATACCATTTCCTTGCTTCTAGATATGATAGAATATGTTGCCAGGATGTGAAAACAAGTGCTAACTCAAAAACGGAAAAATTTGAGTTACTGTCTTTTTGCTTAGCACGGCAGAGAAAGCCTCAACAGAGAAAGAGAAACACCAGTGACGCAAAAAATATTTATACTGAAGGTGAGTCAAAGCTATCGAGACCTGTAAACCGTATCATGCGTCGGAAAGCTTTGTTAGTGATAAGAAAGCAGAGTAAATCGATTAGATGACGTTGGAGCAAAAATAAATGTCTTTTTATGTGCTAGGCTACTCATTATTTATACACACTGTTACACAGTTCACGATTAAATAAATTTACACCACGTATGCAGCAAAAACAGTTAAACAAAATGACTTATTTGGCTCAACTAGAAATGAAAAATACAATTTCATATAAGAATCCTAGAGAGTACATGCTGTTCCTGGCAGTAACGAAAAGGTCTGGCCATTAATTAACCAAACAGTAACTGTTGTAGGCCTATATTATTCCCGTTTTGTAAACCTGAGTGACAAACCGCATTCAGAGACATTAAAGGCGAATAAATAATGAGTTAACAGACAATTAGAGCTTGCACTGACAGGAAGTCAAAGTTATAATAAGTAACTTAGGAATAATTATAGTTAGAGTCATTTTATCAGGGGAGTTTGAAATAGTGCGGCCGAGGGCGCAGGTCATAAGAGCACTGAAGAAGAACACTTCAAGTAGGCCCCACTATCTGCCTTTCTTACAGGTGAAATTACGGTAATCGGATCATATTGCTTTGTTTATTAACTGATTGCGTTATCCTCGCTTGCTTTAGTTCCAGGATAACTTAAATGCTAAGGCTATCGTTTACAGATTGTCCAGTCCAGTATGCAGCATTGGACGCACAATTGTCATTAGATGAACGGCAACAACAGCCATACACTGAAATTCAGCTGCCAATTCAGTCTCAACAAGGCCAGCGCCGTGACATGAACACTTACATCCGCAATGAATACGAAGACGTAGCTTAGACAAGGAAAGCAATCGTAAATCACAGAGTTCAACGCGTGGTGTCTGTTTAGCCTAAGTATATTGTGTGTGTACAGTGTTGTACAAATTGAATATCATTTTTTGGGTGCCGAAAAATGAACTGGTTTGACTGGTTTGCCAGCCTTCCCTTGGAAGAGTTGTTGTTTTGATGACGGTGTTTGTTCAGTCTCATTTGCTTGTTATTAAACTTAAATAAAATAATGGTTTCGCTTAAATCATAATTATTATCTAGTAACTCTAGTTAACATCATACATTATATATCACGACGACTTATATAAATAGTAGCCTAAACATAATTATATACGCCTACTGCAACTGAAAGTGTAACCATTCGGCTAACATGCGAGCTGGTATATTGTGTATGTATGAAAAAATAAACTGGTTTGACACTTTGACTTTTGATTTGATTTGCATTTTATTCAAATGAATCAAG